>CM062290.1:305942747-306542747 GCA_031216915.1 Pictodentalium vernedei | reverse complement strand
TATTGTAACGGTCTGTACATAAATACTGAGCGTTGCCTGTAACAAATGTATAGGTAAAGTATTGTAAAGGTGGGTGACAGTCAGATGCTAAACTAGAAAAAATCTTTGAGTCCCAGAGTGGGTCTGACTGAACCCCAAAATATTTGTTCTCATAGCACAGTGATAACAAAGGCACCCCAAAACACACTCATTCCTGTCCCAAGGTGAAAACAAAGGTACCCAAGAAGTTTCGTGAAGATCAGTTCACAAATATGAGCTGTGTAGAAGTTGTGACAAAAAACTGATTGGACCTGATTTCGGTACAAAATGGCCACTGGCAGCCATCTTGAATTTTGGACCACACCCAGAAACACTCGTTCTCATCCCAAGGTGATAACAAAGGTACCCAAGAAGGTTTGTGAAGATCGGTTTATAAATACAGCCTCTAGCCCGAGCCGTATTGACATGTGCACTTACAGAGTATAAGTAGCACTGAATAAATCAAAGTTCATCTAATTTGCATAATCTCTGCACGAGAAAAAAACCCGTACTATATGTGATGTATTCCATGTTACTAAACATTCATACAAAAATTTATTCAAATCAGAACTTTCATACAGAAGTTCTGTACAAAAGACTGATTGCACTAATTTTGGTACAAAATGGCTGCTGGAGGCCATCTTGAAATTCGGACCACACCCAAAAACACTCGATCTCATCCCAGGGTAATAACAAAGGTACCCATGAAGTTTCGTAAAGATCAGTTCATAAATACGGCATCTAGCCTGAGCCATATAGAAGTTGTGTACAAAAAACTGATTAGACCTAATTTCGATACAAAATGGCCACTGGCAGCCATCTTGAATTTTGGACCGCACCCAGAAACACTCGTTCTCGTCCCAAGGTGATAACAAAGGTACCCAAGACGTTTCGTGAAGATCGGTTCATAAATACAGACTCTAGCCCGAGCCGTATTTACATGTGTACTTACTGTGTGTAAGTCGCACTGAAAAAATCAAAGTTCATCTAATTTGCATAATTTCTGCACGAGAAAAAAACCCGTATTATATGTGATGTATCCCATGGTACTAAACATTCACACAAAAAATTATTCAAATCAGCATTTCGTACAAAATGGCTGCCATCGGCCATCTTGAATTTCAGACCGGACCCCAAAACACTCGTTCTCGTCCCACGGTGATAACAAAGGTACCCAAGAAGTTTCGTAAAGATCGGTTCATAAATACGGCCTCTAGCCCGAGCCGTATTGGCATTTGCACTTACAGTGCTGAAAGTAACACTAAATACATAAAAGTTAGTCTAATTTGCATAATTTACGCACGAGAAAAAAACCCGTATTATATGTGATGTATCCCACAGTACTAAACATTCATACAAAAAATTATTCAAATCAGAGCTTTCATATGGAAGTTCTGTACAAAAAACATATTTCTGCATCGTCGGTACAAAATGGCAGCTGGCAGCCATCTTGAATTTCGGAGCGCACCCAAAAACACTCGTTCTCGTCCCACAGTCATAACAAAGGTACCCAAGAAGTTTCATAAAGATCGGTTCATAAATACGGCCTCTAGCCCGAGCCATAGCAGCTTGGCACTTACAGCTCTGAAAGTAACACTAAATAAATCAAATTCAGAATTTGCACAATTTACGCACGAGAAAAAAACCCGTATTATATGTGATGTATCCCATGGTACTAAACATTTATACAAAACTTTATTCAAATCAGAACTTTCATACAGAAGTTCTGTACAAAAAACTGATTTTTGCATCATCGGTACAAAATGGCCGCTGGCAGCCATCTTGAATTTCGGACCACACCTAAAAACACTCGTTCCCGTCCCAGGGTCATAACAAAGGTACACAAGAAGTTTCGTAAAGATCGGTTCATAAATACGACCTCTAGCCCGAGCCATATGTTGACGTACGGACAGACGGACGGACGGACAGACGGACGGACGACGGGCCATGATAATAGCTCAAATTTGACTTCGTCAAAGTTGAGCTAAAAATTGATCCTTCCGCAATGGCACAAGTGCCATATCAATTAACCCATTCACACGCATGTGTCGTTCTGTGTTTATTACACGTCTTCACGTCTCTAAAAACAATTATTAAAAGGACACTCAGAAATTCATTTGACAACTATCAACAAAAAGAACACATTTTATCGCCAACCAAATTTGCGAGGGGGAACCCGTGTTACTATTTCGTCCCTTGAGATGCAATGTGTTCTTTGTGCCTGCTGGCACACAGAACACGTTGGAACTCAGGGGACAATTTTTAGTTATAGTAAGCGATTCAAATTGTAATTGCAGTGCACAATTCATGGAAAATTTCAGTGAAATGTTGCTTCTATTTAAAAATAGTGTCAATGATTTCTGTTCAGCACATGTGTGTGGAACAGATTATCATTTCCCACATGGTTTAGTGTTGCTGTAGATGGGTATTACATAGAACAGGCGTGTAATAAAATGCTGTATTCAAATCTCAGGAAAATTCAATTGACTTGAGAAACCAAAAAATGGAAATCTATTCATATGCTAAAAAAATTATGAAAATCACTAATATTTCTAGTTGGGTATTTTTCGTTTTGGTTTTTACTTTGCAATAAAAAACTAAAATGGCATTGGACCAGGAATAGAATGTCAACCAAAAATCATACTAGACTTACTGGCCAAATAAATATGTGGATTGCCATAAAAATAATTAATAAAAAGAAGATTAATATTCTTCTGTCATTTTACAAGGTCTAGGTTGTTTGAAATTTATACTTACTTTATACCCTGAAAGCAATTTTTTCAGCGAATGAAATTATTCTATATTTGAAGAAAATGTGTTCTTTTTATGAGAAATTCAGGTAGGTTCAGGGGATATTAACCTGCAATCCCAGCCCTAAAATTCACAAAACTCTTTCCAGCTCTCCCCTATAATGCATTCTGCTTCCGTTGTCACTGTCCAAGAAATTCCATGCATCTGTTCTTGGGTGAATTATGATCAGGCAAGATAGCTTTATGTTTCGACTGGTGATGTCTACAAGGCAATTAATTAGGTCACAGCAATGACAGCACTCACTTCAAATTATATATTTTTTTTTAGAAACACCACATTTGTTTTTAAAGGTACACCATTTGTAAGACAGAGGGATGTTTTTATTTATTTATTTATTTATTTATTTATTTATTTATTTGTGTGTTTTGCACAATGGCTAATCATGACCAACCACAAAATGGTGATAAAATCAAATTCAATCAATTGTTTATACCCATGTTACCCATTTTAGAGGACTTCAACCCCAAGTATTGATGACTGGGTCCTATTTTGCCAGTAAATAGGAACTTGTTTACCACAGTAAGCAAGCTCTGCTTCACTTCTCAGGGTGTGCATGGGGAGAATGTTTTTTACTGTTGTATTAAATCTTTGTTTTGTCTAAAAAGGGCAACTATTCTTTTTAAAGGCTACGCTTAAAGGAAAAAGAAATAGGTGGCCAAGTGCTATTTTTATCACAATCTTTTTATACATTACGCAGCTTATTCATTTTATCATGTGAGATAGATTGTTTAGCCAATGCAATTATTTAAAAACTGTTTCTAACCTTGACATTACATTTATGCACATGTATTCTGATTTGTTTTTTGTGGAGGGAGTGGGGAAGTACACTTTTCCAGGTTTTTTTTTAAATGAAGATTTTAAGCAACAAAGTGTAAGATCCTGTTCAAAAAGCTTGCAACTCTTTAACCCTTTACCCAACGCAGACGATATCAAAATTTATTATTTTAAATATCATTTTTTCAAATTTTTCCAAAAATTTCAACAAAACCATATCATGTGACCCCCGTTGGAACGAGCTCGTCGAGCTCGTTCCAACGAGGGGTCACATGATATGGTTTTGTTGAAATTTTTTGAAAAATAATATTTTTTCAACTGCTGAATTTGTATATTACGCAGGTGGATGCGGGCGATCCATTGGGTAAAGGGTTAACTTTATCCAACGTAATGGCCAAAACAAATTCAGCACTGTCCAAAATGAAAGTGTCAATGACAGTGTAGCTTAACTTGTCAGTGTGTTGTGTTTGATGAAAAGGATAATGTTCAATGTTTATGAAAGGATTATGAAATAAAACAAGAATTGTGATAATTGGGAATATGTTAATTTCTGTTCCCTGTATGCTATGTTTTTAATAAAAATAATATGAGGTCTACACTGTACTAAAGGGCAGAGGGGTGGGTTAATATGACCTCACAGTTAATGTATGTGGCCCTCAAAATTAACGTATGTCAACTAAAGTTACAAAGTTACAGTGAAAATATTCCAAAACGAGTCATCCTATCAAGTTACATTGAAATCCCTTCATAAATATGGCCTGTAGACAGTGGTGCCAAAGGTTTTCGGGCTTCGGGCCCCTGTAGCCATCACAGTTGCCCAATCGTGTCCAAAAGGGGACGTTCTCATCTAGACATTATATGAAGTCAGCCTACCAAATTACAATGAAATCCCTTCATAAATATGATCTGAAGACTGTGCTAAAGGTTTTTGAGCTTCGGGCTCGGCCAGCCATCATGGTTGAATGATCGCAACCAAAAGGGAAATTATCATCTGGAGTGATCCTATGAAGTTACATTGAAATCCCTTAATAAATATGACCTGTAGACTGTGTTCAAGGTTTTCAGGCTTCGGGCACCTGTAGCCGACACAGTTGACCAATCACGACCCAAATGGTATGTCATCATCTAGGCATTGTATGGAGTCAACCTAACAAGTTACAATGAAATCCTTCCATAAATACGACCTACAGACTATGCTAACGGTTTTTGGGCTCGGGCAGCCATCAAGGCTGAATGATCGTGACCAAAAGGGGACATTCTCATCTATACATTATCTGGAGTCATCCTACCAAGTTACAATGAAATCCCTTCATAAATATGACCTGTAGACTGTGCTAAAGGTTTTTGGGCTCGGGCAGCCATCATGGTTGAATGGTCGCAACCAAAAGGGGACATTCTCATCTGGGCATCATCTGGAGTGATCCTACAAAGTTACAATGAAATCCCTTCATAAATATGACCTGTAAACTGTGCTCAAGGTTTTCTGGCATCGGGCCCCTGTAGCCGTCACAGTTGGCCAATCACGACTAAAAAGGGATGTCATCATCTAGGCATTATATTGAGTCAACCTAACAAGTTACAATAAAATTATTCCATAAACCTACAGACATTATCATCTGCAGTCATCCTACCAAGTTACAATGAAATCCCTCCATATTAAATATGACCTGCAGACTGTGCTAAAAGTTTTTGGGTTTCAGCTTGGGCAGCCATCACGGTTGACAGATCATTACCAAAAGGGGACGTTTTCATTTAGGCATTATACAGAAGCATCCTACCGAGTTAAAATGAAATCCCTTCATAAATATGACCTGTAGACTGTGCAAATGGTTTTCGGGTTTTGGGCTCGGGCAGCCATACCGGTTGACTGATCGCGACCAAAAGGGGACATTCTCATCTAAACATAACCCCAAACCTGCATATGAAATTTCATGACAATCAGACAAGAACTACGGGGTGTAGCCTGTGCTAAAGGAAAATGTGAACAGACTCACAGACTAACAGACTTCCGCACGCGTGATGGCAATAGCTTATCTTGACTTTGTCAAGTTAAGCTAAAAATCACCATTCAATATTCCTTATTTTTTTCATTTTGTCTCAAAATGAAAGAGTCAATGACTCTGTAGCTCAACTTGGATATGACAGGAATTAGTACTTGCTGTGACCAAGACAACTGAATAATGAATATGACAGGAATTAGTATTTGTTTTGGCCCAGTCAACAATAATAAAAGAATTACAAGGTGACTGTAATGGACTACAGATTAAGACCAATCATTGTAGATTATTATTTTTGTGTGGAAATTTTCAGTCCCAAACAAAATATTTTCAGACTAAAATTTTTTCTTCTTCTTCTTAAAATTGACCAAAATGCATCAAAACACAAAAAACTAATTTCTGGATTTTGGTCCAAAATTTTCTAAGTCCCACCCGGACTCCAAATTTTCAGTGTAAAAAAAATTTTTTTTTTTTTGTCTTAAAATTGACCAAAATGCATAAAAAACCAAAAAACTAATTTCCGGATTTTGGTCCAAAATTTTCTAAGTCCCACCCGGACCCCTAATTTGCATAATTTATTCACGAGAAAAACTCTGTATTATATGTAATGTATCCCATGGTACTAAACATTCATACAAAAATTTATTCAAATCAGATCTTTCATTTGGAAGTTCTGCGCAAAAATCTGATTGCACTTAATTTTGAACAAAATGGCTGCTAGCGGCCATCTTGAATTTCAGACTGGACCCAAAAACACTCCTTCTCATCCCACAGTGATAACAAATGTACCCAAGAAGTTTCGTGAAGATCGGTTCATAAATACGGCCTCTAGCCCGAGCCGTATTGGGATTTGCACTCACAGTGCTGAAAGTAACACTAAATAAATCAAAGTTAGCCTAATTTGCATAATTTACGCACAAGAAAAAAACCTGTAATATATGTAATGTATCCCATGGTACTAAACATTCATACAAAAAATTATCCAAATCAGAGCTTTCATATGGAAGTTCTGTACAAAAAACAGATTTCGGCATCGTCGGTACAAAATGGCTGCTGGCAGCCATCTGGAATTTGGGACTGCACCCCAAAACACTCGTTCTCGTCCCACAGTCATAACAAAGGTACCCAAGAAGTTTCGTAAAGATTGGTTCATAAATACGGCCTCTAGCCCGAGCCATAGCAGCTTGGCACTTACAGCTCTGAAAGTAACACTAAATAAATCAAAGTTAGTCTAATTTGCATAATTTACGCACGAGAAAAAAACCCGTATTATATGTGATGTATCCCATTGTACTATACATTTATACAAAATTTTATTCAAATCAGAACTTTCATACAGAAGTTCTGTACAAAAAACTGATTTTTGCATCATCGGTACAAAATGGCCACTGGCAGCCATCTTGAATTTCGGACCACACCCAAAAACACTCGTTCCCGTCCCAGGGTCATAACAAAGGTACCCAAGAAGTTTCGTAAAGATTGGTTCATAAATACGGCCTCTAGCCCGAGCCATAGCAGCTTGGCACTTACAGCTCTGAAAGTAACACTAAATAAATCAAAGTCAGTCTAATTTGCATAATTTACGCACGAGAAAAAAACCCGTATTATATGTGATGTATCCCATGGTACTAAACATTTATACAAAACTTTATTCAAATCAGAACTTTCATACAGAAGTTCTGTACAAAAAACTGATTTTTGCATCATCGGTACAAAATGGCCGCTGGCAGCCATCTTGAATTTCGGATCACACCTAAAAACACTCGTTCCCGTCCCAGGGTCATAACAAAGGTACACAAGAAGTTTCATAAAGATCGGTTCATAACTACGACCTCTAGCCCGAGCCATAGCCAATTGTTGACGTACGGACAGACGAACAGATGGACAGACGGACAGACGGCCAGATGGACAGACGGATGGACGGATGGATGGACGGACGGACGGACGACGGACGACGGGCCATGACAATAGCTCAAATTTGACTTCGTCAAAGTTGAGCTAAAAATAGCTTATGACACTTTTTTGGAACGAGCAAGTGTAGGTCTGTTCATTATTTGATTTAGTGGTTAATAGAATTTTTTATTTAATACTGTCGTAATGACAGCATAATAAATTGCCGAATATTCAAATGTTCTCTACTGTTAGAGATAATAAATGAACAGGTTTGCTCATTATTGAAGAAACATTACCAGTTGAGAACACATTACTGTAAGCGTGAATTTTTTTTTAGATGTAATTTTTATGGCCTAATAAGTTAAAATCTGTTTCTCAGGCCTTTCTGCATGGTCATTATGGTTGCCACATGCTCTCTTTTTATAACCAATGCAAACTTGAAAAAATAAAAATTCAATGGTTTGTGTCTGATATTTTACCCAATTTAATAAAACTGATAAATTTGTCCCTTGAGTGCAACAAGGTTTTGCAATGCTTTAGCATTGCAAAGCTTCTTGCACACAAAGGAACAAGATACACCACCAGTCATGCTATTCTGTTGATTATGAGACCTAAAAGATAAAACAAAACAAGAACATGAACTTTTGATGGCAAAGAAATAAATACAAAAATAAACAAGAGCCATGCAAAGCATGGCATATGCCCCCGACGGTGTCATAAAAGGATAGGTAAGTCTCTTGGGGGCATAACCAAAATCAAAAGGAAGCTTCCTCTAGACACCAACAATTCATAATCAAAAAATAAAATTGATTCAAGTAAGCATTCATTTGTTATTTGATGCAAACCAATTTCAATATGGCCACCATGACCACCATACTGAATTGGTTATCTGATCCAAAATCGAAAGGAAGCTTCTTCTGGACACCAATAATGCATAACCAATGAAAGTGTCAATGACACTGTAGCTCAACTTGTTAAGACATGTACATGTATAGTATGTGACACAGCAGTGACAAACATCTAGGTAATGACCTGATTACAAAGGTACATATAAAGCATTGTAACGGTCTGTACATAAATACTGACCATAGCCTGTAACAAATGTATAGGTAAAGTATTGTAAAGGTGGGTGACAATCTGATGCTAAACTAGAAAAGAAATCTTTGATGTCAGGGCAAAGCCAGCCTAAATATAGGGGCAAGGGGCCTCATATTTAAAGATATTGTAAGTTCAAAATATATTCCGCATCAAGGCGAAAAACCTACACGAATTTCACTTCTCTGTAAAGCTGGAAAAAACACACGTGGTGTATATCCAGCTTTAGCGCAAGGACCCAGGGGAGAAACGGTATGTTAGATAAGGTCTAATCTCATTTAATTTATACAGTAGTCGGAGTCTTACGAGACGTAATCGGTTGGTGTCAAGATATCGTCACGGCCAATTAAGAAATAAGATTCTAAAACGATAGAAATGTCTATCGTATCGTCACCTGATCATTAGGTAGCAATAACGAATCGGTTTTCTCGACAAGTGAAGTCACCGTTAAGTCACGCGCGAGATGAATTGTATTGATTCTGTCTCGATATATGTCATCTTCCACCGTTTTGACAGGTGGACAGATGAGCGTCGGTCCACCTGACAGTTTAGGGTAAAAAGTATATATACCTGGAAGAGCAGAGCATTAGACACACTTGGGGTCACAAACACGTTGGTGAAGTCCAGGACAGGCGGACACTGTTTCCTGCCATAAGGGTACCTTCGATCACAGGACCCTGAAACGGCTGGAATCGCCAGAGAGGGCATTCCATGATTGATTTAGCTTAACGTTGATAGGCGGCTACGGGGCCGAATTCTTGAGAAGGAACACCCCAGGTGGAACGTTAAAGTTTAGATTGTCGAGTAGCAGGTATCGGCCTGCAATAGTCAGAAGTGTAGGTTAATTGTATTGCGCGTATTAACCCTTTGAAGCGTCAGACTGATTGCGTTCTGAGTAGTTTGTTTTGCTGTCGAAGCATCGTAATACCGACTGGAGATCGGTGTGAGTGACAATTTCGCCCTAGCACAAAAGGGGCATTTGTGAATCGTGAATTCAACCAGGAACGGTGAATATTTCAATAGGACTTTCACGGAGGACTTTCAAAGGCACATAAGGTATGAATAGACAATATCTGACCCAAATCAGAAGTACGGTGTCCTTATAGATGACGAACATTGCTGGTCGGAACCCTCCGACAGCTAGAGGTACAGTTACGCGCAGACGTTGACATTTGAGCCTAAGCGGGTGAAGCTCTTATGGCGAGCTCACAGTAATAACATTTCAGATTTGTGAAGCTCTTAAGCTCACGGTAGTAACATTTCCAGTGTGTAGACTATAGTGCCAGTACAGGGCTATAGAATGACTATATGATTGTTTAGAATTATTTAACCGTAGCGACCCATTTTCTGTGAAAAGAATCGAATTGTTGATTGTTGAAATATTGAAACGGATTTATTTTTATGTGTAAATAAAAGAATCGTTGTTACTTTAAATCATTCTTTCCATTATACAGCCTAAAGTGATTAGGAATCACATCTAACGGAAATCGAACCTATTTCAGGCCAATTTGGCAGAGAAGGAATCACAGCGTCGGTCTAACTCAGCTCTCTGCGCCGAGTTTGCGACACTTGGATTCCGACCCTCCACGTTGGTCTAATTTTCCCGCAACTTCATCAGCGGGACTAAATAACCCCACGTCAGCCCAGGCCTTATGGGGCCTCAGGTGTCCCTGACATTTGAGTCCCAGAGTGGGTCTGACTGAACCTCAAAATATTAGTTCTCATAGCACAGTGATATCAAAGGTACCTCAAAACACACTCGTTCCTGTCCCAAGGTGAAAACAAAGGTACCCAAGAAGTTTCGTAAAGATCAGTTCATAAATATGAGCTGTATAGAAGTTGTGACAAAAAACTGATTGGACCTAATTTTGGTACAAAATGGCCACTGGCAGCCATCTTGAATTTTGGACCGCTCCCAGAAACACTCGTTCTCATCCCAAGGTGATAACAAAGGTACCCAAGAAAATCAGTTGATAAATACAGCCTCTAGCCCGAGCCATACTGACATGTGCACCTACAGTGTATAAGTAACACTGAATAAATCAAAGTTCAACTAATTTGCATAATTTCTGCACGAGAAAAAAACCTGTACTATATGTGATGTATTCCATGTTACTAAACATTCATACAAAAATTTATTCAAATCAGAACTTTCATACAGAAGTTCTGTACAAAAGACTGATTGCACTAGTTTTGGTACAAAATGGCTGCTGGTGGCCATCTTGAATTTCGGACCACACCCAAAAACACTCGTTCTCATCCCACGGTGATAACAAAGGTACCCAAGAAGTTTCATAAAGATCGGTTCATAAATATGGCCTCTTGCCTGAGCCGTATAGAAGTTGTGTACAAAAAACTGATTAGACCTAATTTCGGTACAAAATGGCCACTGGCAGCCATCTTGAATTTTGGTCCGCAGAAACACACGCTCTCGTCCCAAGGTGATAACAAAGGTACCCAAGACGTTTCGTGAAGATCAGTTCATATATACAGACTCTAGCCCGTGCCATATTGACATGTGTACCTACTGTGTGTAAGTAGCACTGAAAAAATCAAAGTTCATCTAATTTGCATAATTTCTGCACGAGAAAAATCCCCGTATTATATGTGATGTATTCCATGGTACTAAACATTCACACAAATGAAAGTGTCAATGACACTGTAGCTCAACTTGTCAAGACATGTACATGTATAGTATGTGACACAGCAATAACAAACATCTAGGTAATGACCTGATAACAAAGGTACATATAAAGTATTGTAACGGTCTGTACATAAATACTGACCGTAGCCTGTAACAAATGTATAGGTAAAGTATTGTAAAGGTGGGTGACAGTCAGATGCTAAACTAGAAAAGAAATCTTTGAGTACCAGAGTGGGTCTGTCTGCATGAACTACAAAATATTTGTTCTCTTAGCACAGTGATAACAAAGGCACTCCAAAACACACTCATTCCTGTCCCAAGGTGAAAACAAAGGTATCCAAGAAGTTTTGTGAGATCAGTTCATAAATACGAGCTGTATAGAAGTTGTGACAAAAAACTGATTGGACCTAATTTCGGTACAAAATGGCCACTGGCAGCCATCTTGAATTTTGGACTGCACTCAGAAACACTCGTTCTCGTCCCAAGGTGATAACAGAGGTACCCAAGAAGTTTCGTGAAGATCGGTTGATAGATGCAGCCTCTAGCCCGAGCCGTATTGACATGTGTACTTACTGTGTGTAAGTAGCACTGAAAAAATCAAAGTTCATCTAATTTGCATAATTTCTGCACGAGAAAAAAATCTGTATTATATGTGATGTATCCCATGGTACTAAACATTCACACAAAAAAATTTTCAAATCAACGCTTTCATATGGAAGTTCTGTGCAAAAAACTGATTGCACCTAATTTTGTACAAAATGGCTGCCATCGGCCATCTTGAATTTCAGACCGCACCCAAAAACACTCGTTCTCGTCCCACGGTGATAGCAAAGGTACCCAAGAAGTTTCATAAAGATCGGTTTATAAATACGGCCTCTAGCCCGAGCTGTATTGGCATTTGCACTTACAGTGCTGAAAGTAACACTAAATACATCAAAGTAAGTCTAATTTGCATAATTTACGTACAAGAAAAAAAAACGTATTATATGTGATGTATCCTATGGCACTGAACATGGCACTGAACATTCATACAAAAAATTATTCAAATCAGCGCTTTCATATGGAAGTTCTGCACAAAAATCTGATTGCACCTAATTTTGTACAAAATGGCTGCCAGCGGCCAACTTGAATTTCGGATCGGACCCTAAAACACTCGTTCTCGTCCCACGGTCATAACAAAGGTACCCAAGAAGTTTCGTAAAGTTTTGCCAAAGTTGAGCTAAAAATGACAAGAGCAACGCAAAGTGTGGCATATGCCTCTGATGGTGTCATAAAAGGGAAGGTAAGTCTCTTGGGGGCACATGCCCCGACAGTGTCATAAAAGGGAAGGTAACTCTCTCAGGGCATAACCAAATCAAAAGAAGCATCCTGTAGACACAAATAATGCATCAAAAAAAAAAAATTGATTTGAGTCAGCATTCATCAGTTATTTGGACGGAAACCAAATTCAATAGGGCGGTTATGGCGGTCATATTAAATTGGCTAGCTGATCCAAAATGAAAAGGAAGCTTCTTATAGACACCAATAATGCACAACCAAAAATTGAAATTGATTCGAGTCAGTTTTCATTAGTTACTGAACGGAAACCAACTTCAAAATGGCCATGATGGAAGCCATAATGAATTGGCCACTGGCTGTGATCTTGGTTCAGCTGACTGGTCCAAAATCAATAGGAAGCATCCTCTAGACACCAACAATGCATAATTAAAAAATAACAGTGACCTTGTCCTTTGGCACATCAAGATCAAAATGAATAGGGTTCTACCTCACATCATACGTAACCTCCACACTGAGTAAAATCTGCATCAGTCTTGCAGAACTTTAATTATAGAATGGAAACCAATTTCAAGTTTATTAAACATTGGAGGTCACTGTGACCTTGTCCTTTGGCACATCATGGTCAAAATAAATAGGCTTCTTCCACTCAACATACATAAACCTCTTATGAAGTTTGGTTAAGATCTGGCTGGTAAAACTTGAGTTAATGGACGGAATGCAGTGGAAACCTGTTTCAAGTACATTTAAGGTTCAAGGTCACAGTGACCTTGTCCTTTGGCACATCAACATCAAAATGAATAGGGTTCTACCTCACACCATACCAAGCCTCCATACTGAGTTATATCAAGATCAGTCTTGCAGAACTTTAGTTATAGAGTGGAAACCAATTTCAAGTGTATTTAACATTGGAGGTCATTGTGACCTTGACCTTTGGCACATTATGGTCAAAATAAATAGGGTTCGTCCACTCATGATACCTAACCCACATATGAAGTTTGATAAAGATCTGGTTGGTTTAACTTTCGTTAATTGACGGAATGCAAAAAGTTAACAGATGGACGACGGACATGGTGATAACATAATGCCCCTTCCTCAAAGAGGTGGGGGGGGGGGGGGGGGGGATAAAAAAATAAAAATCTGCTTGCCCACATGCAATTTTACAAAAAAATGGCCTGATAAACAGAAGATCTACTTTGTAGGGCCTAATCTTTCTATTTTAATCTTATACATTTCTCTGGAAATTGTGTTAAATGGATTTATGTCCTGAAATACTTTACAAATAAGTGTTTCAGGACATAAATCCATTTAACATAATTTCCAGATAAATGTATAAGATTGAATTTTCACAGTGCATGTGAATGTCAACATGCATCTAGATGGATATACATGTGCAATATGTGGTGAGCATATTATTGCAAAACTCAAGTACTGCTGTAAAATAACACCCAAATTGTAACACTCAAACCCACAAAAAGTATCCAATGCAAATGTCAAGTCAGGTAAAAAAAAACCTTCGGCTTTAACTCTTTTAATACTGCTGGCATATATTCCAACCCAGGACAGGATTTCTCTAGACATTAAAACTTGTATAATTTGGGCACATTTAATTCAATTTCCAGCATGTAAATTGAATGGAATTTTTCACCAATGATTTCTCGAGTTAAATCATGAAGACTTTTTCGTCAAATCTAGTCATGGCTGCTTCACAGCAGCCATGACTAGATCTGATGAAAAATATCTTTAAAATTCCACAGCAGGCTAAGAGTCAACAAACAATTTGCTATTTTAATTATTTTTCTTTTAAATGTTTCCAAAAGTTTCAACAAACCCATGCCATTTAACCCCTCATTGGAATTAGCTTGACACTGAGTGGTCATGTGAAATGGTTTTGTTAAAACTTTTTGAATTTTTTTCAACTGTTCACTTTGTAACTAAGGCATGCTGATGCAGCCAATTCATAAGGTAAATGGTTTACTTGGAGGTTTATTTGCTGGAACTTTTCATATGCTTTTCAAGCTGTTGGGTTGTTTACCCTTTCATAGTCCATCATATCATGTCGGGCAGTAGTATAGGTGAATGAAGCTGGAGTACTCTCAGAGAACCACTGAGTAATGGCAAGTAACTTTTAAAAAGTTTCTGTACTTCAGTAAATGTGTGTGTCCAACACAAAATATATTTGGCCATGCACAATCCTGTTGGCGCCTTTGAAGGTTCGGTATTTTAGGCAAACAGAGCAAATATTTTATTCATTATTTTCATGTTCACATTAACTTTTGAAAGCAAAAGACAAGAACAGCACTGAGTGAGTTCCTTTTGGATACACTAAAACACCCAGAGTGGCATTTCCACCTAGGAAGAGGCTTGCAGTTTTGAAAGGGTCAGTCACCATTGTCCACAATGGCCTTTCCTGCTTTGACAAGAAAGTCAAACGACATCTCCCTGCCGACTTTTATGTTAAGACAGGAATAAGCATCATGAGGTGATCAAGACAGATAATAATTCTGTTAAAAAAAGTGTGGTCTAATCTCATTATCAACCTAGACATGTCATCATACCCAAAAAGGTCACTCAATAAATATCATTTACATGTATTTCTTTTATCGCAACTGAAGATATCCTCCAAAAACCTAAAATTTTACAGATGGATGGACGGATGGGCTGACATACACCATTTTAATATCCCCCTTCCGACTTCGTCAGCGGGGGATAAAAACTAGAGGGTCTAAAGAGTACGTCTGTAATCGCTCACCTGGAACTACATATAACAAGAGGCCCCACGGGGCCTGAAGCGCTCATCTTGAACAGAACACAATATAAACAGAGTCCAAGAATGAGTCTACATTAAGCAATCCATCTTCATAGGATACACTGTCAATCCTTGAGTCTCTCAGGAGTGACAAAAATAATCCAGGCATCATGCCTTTTCTTCAGCTGATCATAATGTAAAATATAGAGCTCCCCCTATGAAGCCCCTTGATACAACCTATGAGAATTAATGTTAGTTACACACCTCTAGAGGGTACTGAATACAAAATTTTTAAGTCTTCATCAACATGGCCAATTCCGGCTCCCATAGGGAGCCCAAATATTGACACAGGCTCTCGATTTGAACACAGCTGAATCTGACATCCCTAGAGATGTTGTGTACCAAACATAAAAGCATTCTGACTGTTGGATATGAAGAAGAGAAATTTTAAAGAAATTTCTTTATATTGCATTAAGTTAAATTTGGGCTACCATAGTGAGCCCAAATATTAACCTATGGATCCGATTTGAACAAACGTGACTCTGACCCATGACCCCCCCCCCCCCCACCCCCCCCCCCCCCCACCCCCGTAGAGATGTTGTATACCAAATATGGAAGCATTCTGACTAGTGGATCTGAAGAAGAAGATTTTTTAAAAGTTCAAATTTGGGCCTCCGTAGGAAGCCCAAATATTAACTTAGGGACTTGGTTTGAACAATCTCGAATCTGACCCTCATAACAATGATGTATACCAAACATTAAAAGATTCTGACTGGTGGTTCTGAAGAAGATACTTAAAAAATATTCCCCACATTACCCTATGTTAAAAATTTGGGCTCCTGTATTGAGCCCAAATATGAACCAATGGGCTTTATTTTAACAAAATTGTATCTGACCCCCCCCCCCCCCCCCCCCCTCCCCCCTATGAATGCTGTATACCGAATATCACAAGATTCTGATGCTTGGTTCTGGAGAAAAGATTTTTTTAAATGTTTGCAAATATGCTGACTCAGCATTTTTTCGATGCCTCTTACATAACACCCTAACATAACCGATGGCAATTTTTTTTTACCTTTCTATTCAACTGGTCCTAAGGATACTTCATACCACATAACAGCTCTCTGTTCCGTGTGGTTTGGGAAATATGGGAGTTTGAAAACATTTCTATTTTTAGCTCCCAGGGGTTCCCATGGGGATGTGGGGATTTTTTTTTTTGTATGGGTCAAGTACTTATGACCCAATAATACCACATACCAAATTTGGTTCATACCGGACCATCGGTTCAGAAAATAGAAATCTTACCCCTCCCATTACAAAGCCAAATATTGCTTCACAAATTTCGTTTGAACAAACTTGATTCTACACCTCCAAAGGAAGCCGCAAGTTGAGTTGAACAAAAATTCAATGCCCCTTCGGGACCATCACTCACACAAACTTTCACTTGAATTGGCCCAGTGGCTTTGGAGGAGAAGTCCAAAACATGGTGTTGACAGACGACGGATGGACGGATGGATGGACGGATGGATGACGAACAGAGAGCGATGAGATTAGCTCAGCTTGACTTTGTCAAGATGAGCTAAAGATGTGATTTCCCATAGGCTTTCCATGGTAACTATGAGCTGCAATTGTGGCCATGTTTGCAACATTACATCAACATTACATGAGGATTATTGGTAGGTGTCTCAGTCCTCAATCATGTGAAGTTTCAAAACATTTGACTTTGTAGTTTCAGAGAGGAAGTTTTTTCAAAATCTATCAATCAAAATCAGAGAATGTCTCTGGCGGCTATATTTTCCAACCAACGGGAATAAAAAGAGGATCGTTTGTAGAGGGCCTCATATACACCTTTTCTGCGAAGTTTGGTTAACATCGACTCCGTAGTTCCAGAGAAGAAGATGAAAATGTGATCTCCCATAGGGTTTTTATAGTAACTATAAGCTGCAATTGTGGCCATGTTTGCAACACGATCAACATTAAATGAGTAATGTTGGTAGAGGATGTCCCAGTCATCAACCATGCAAAATGTTAAAACATTTGGCCCTGTGATTTCAGAGGAGAAGATTTTTCAAAATCCATCAATCGAAATCAAAAAATGCTTCTGGAAGCCATGTTTTTCGATGTACGGTAACAAAATGAGGAGGATTTGTAGAGGACCTGCCATAGACTATTCCTACCAGGGTTGGTTCACATCAGCTCAGAAGTTCCACAGAAGAAGATGAAAATGTGATTCCCATAGGGTTTTTATAGTAACTATAAGCCACAATTGCTGCCATGTTTGCAACCCGATCAACATTAAATGAGGATCGTTGGTAGAGGGTGTCTCAGTCATCAACAATGCAAAGTTTCAAAACATTTGGCCCTGTGGTTTCAAAGAAGATTTTTCAAAATCCACCAATCAGAATAAAAAAATGCACCTGGCAGCCATGTTTTTTGATGCACGGTAACAAAAATGAGGAGCATTTGTAGAAGACCTTCCATAGAGAACCCCTGCCAGGTTTGGTTCACGTAAGCTTAGCAGTTCCAGAGAAGACGAAAATGTGATTTCCCATTGGGTTTCTATAGTAACTATAAGCTGCAATTGCGGCCATGTTTACAAACCGATCAACATTAAATGATGATCGTTGGTAGAGGGGGTCCCAGTCATCATTTATGTTAAGTATCAAAACATTTGGCCTGGCAGTTTCTTTCAGAGAAGATTTTTTGAAAATCCATCAACCAGAATCAAAGAATGCCTCTGGTGGACATGTTTTTCAACCCATAGGAACAAAATGAGGATCCTTTGTAGAGGACTTCCAATAGACCATTCCTGCCAAATTTGGTTCATGTCGGCTCAGTAGTTCTAGAGAAGAAGATGAAAATGTGATTTCCCATAGGTTTTCTATAGTAACTATAAGCTGCAATTGAAGCCATGTTTGCAACCTGATCAACATTAAATGAGAATTGTTGGTAGAGGGGTTCTCAGTCATCAACCATGCAAAGTTTCAAAACACTTGGCTCTGTGGTTTCAGAGGAGAAGATTTTTCAAAATCCTCCAATCAGAATCAAAGAATGCCTCTGGCGGCCATGTTTTCAAAACCATGGGAACAAAATGAGGATTGTTTGTAGAGGACTTTCCATAGACTATCCCTGCCAGGTTTGGTTCACCTTGGCTCAGTAGTTCCAGCAAAGGAGATGAAAATTTGATTTCTCATAGGGTTTCTATAGTATTTGTAAGCCGCAATTGTGGTCATGTTTGTAACCCCATCAACATTAAATGAGGATCTTTGTTAGAGGGGGGCCCAGTAAGAATGTCTCTGGTAGCCAGGTTTTTCATCTGACGGGAACAAAATGAGGATCGTTTATAGAGGACCTCCCATAGACCATTCCTGCCAAGTTTGGTTCACACTGGCTCAGCGGTTACAGAAAAGATGAAAATGTGAAAAGTTTACGGATGACAGGCGGCGGATGCCAAGTGATGTGAAAAGCTCACATGGCCTTTTAGGCCAGGTGAGCTAATAAGGAGAAGAAAAACAGCATTCCTGAGATTTCCTGATGATCTCTGACAGTCCAGAAATGCATTTGCACAATACAGAACAATAATCTTTGAGAGTCTAAAAATACATTTGCTCAATGCATGTCCACGTAAATGTAAAGGTAACGCAATGAATCTGTTATAAACTTTTAGAATTTGGACAAACCCTCCAGACTGACTGCAACATCACAGTCTAAGAGTCCAGTGGATTTTAGTAATTCCTGTGATTTCTAGCCTCAAGTCTTCGCAGCCTGCAGAGACATACAAAACTTGATGAGAAAACACTGTCAATGTAATTTGACTATTGTCTGCTGCACCTGAAACAAGATAAAAGTTTGTCAAACTTGGATACAGATACAAGTAGGGTGTCAATAGGAAATGGATCCCAAGGGATGGAACTGAAGAAATATCCATGGTAAGGTGAACATTTCTGATGGGCAAATTCTAGGACTTTCAACACCCAAGAACAATTTAACCCTTTACCCAACACAAGAGGCCCCAGGGGGCCTGAGGGCGCTCACCTGACATGGTAGCCTAAATATCAAACCAGGGACTTGACTTGAATAAGCTGCATACGCCCCCTCCCAAGAAAAGCATATACCAACTAGATGAAGCGATTGTGCCCACACAATACACAGGATTTTCCTTCTATTTTCAGTTCCTGCACTTTTACGTCTCAAAATTGAGATAAACGCATAAAAAACAGATTTTTTTCCCAAACAAAATACATTCAGCCTAAATTTTTTTCTTCTTCTTAAAACGCATAAAAAACGATAAAACTAAATTTCCGGATTTTGGTCCAAAATTTTCCAAGTCCCACCTGGATCCCAAATTTTTGGTGTAAAAAAAAAATTTTTTTTTTGTCTTAAAATTGACAGAAACGCATAAAAAACAAAAAAAAAAAAATTACGGATTTTGGTTCAAAATTTTCGAAGTCCCACCCAGACCCCAAATTTTCAGTGTAAAAAAAAATTTTTTTGTCTTAAAATTGACAGAAACGCATAAAAGCAAACAAACAAAAAATTTCTGGATTTTGGTCCAAAATTTTCAAAGTCCTACCCGGACCCCAAATTTTCAGGGGAAATATTTTTTTTTTTTTTTTTTTTGTCTTTAAATTGACGGAAACGCATAAAAAAAAAAAAAAATTTTTTTGCCGATTTTGGTCAAAAATTTTCTAGGTCCCACCCGAACCCCAAATTTTCAGGGGAAATTTTTTTTTTTGTTTTTTTTGTTTTTTTCTTAAAATTGACCGAAACGCAAAAAAAACAAAAAAAATTTTTTTTCAGATTTTGGTCCAAAATTTTCTAAGTCCCACCCGAACCCCAAATTTTCAGGGGAAAAAAAAAAAATGTTTTGTCTTAAAATTGATGAAAACGCATAAAAAAACCCAAAATTTTTTTCGTATTTTGGTCCAAAATTTTCTAAGTCCCATCCGGACCCCAAATTTTCAGGGGAAAAAAAATGTTGTTTTTTTTTGTCTTAAAATTGACCGAAATGCAGAACCCCCCCCCCCCCCCCCCCCCCAAAAAAAAATTTCCGATTTTGGTCCAAAATTTTCTAAGTCCCACCCGGACCCCAAATTTTCAGGGGAAATTTTTTTTTTTTTTTTTTTTTTTTTTTTTTGTCTTAAAATTGACCGAAAGGCAGAAAAAAACAAAAAAAAAATTTTGGATTTTGGTCCAAAATTTTTTCTAAGTCCCACCCGAACCCCAAATTTTGAGGGGAAAAAAAATTTTTTTTTTTTTTTTTGTCTTAAAATTGACCGAAACGCAGAAAACCCCCTCAAAAAATTTTTCCGATTTTGGTCCAAAATTTTCGAAGTCCCACCCGGTCCCCAAATTTTCAGGGGAAAAAAATTTTTTTTTTTTTTTTGTCTTAAAATTGATGGAAACGCATAAAAAAACAAAAAAAATTTTTTCGGATTTTGGTCCAAAATTTTCTAAGTCCCACCCGGACCCCAAATTTTCAGGGGAAAAAAATTTTTTTTTTTTTTTTTTTTTTTCTGTCTTAAAATTGACCGAAAGGCAGAAAAAACAAAAAAAAAAAAATTTTGGATTTTGGTCCCAAATTTTCTAAGTCCCATCCGAACCCCAAATTTTCAAGGGAAAAAACAAAATTATTTTTTTTGTCTTCAAATTGACCGAAACGCAGAAAAAAACAAAAAAAAAATTTTTTTTGGATTTTGGTCCAAAATTTAGAGGTCCGCAACGGGACCCCAAATTTTCAGCCTAAATATGAACCCAGGGATTTGGCTTCAACAAACTTGAATCTCACCCCCCAAGGATGCTGCATTCCAAATACCAAAAGATTCTTAATGCTAGATCTGAAGAAGATTTTTCAAAAATACTCCTCATACTGCACTAATTTAAACATTTGAGCTCCCATAGAGAGCCCAAATATCCACCCAGGCAATTCATTTCAATAAACATGTGAAACAATCTTACAAAGATGTTATATGTGAAATTTTAAAGCTTTTGGAACAGTGGTTTCGGAGAAAAGTAGTCTTATGTTTTTCCCATTACCCACAGTGTTAAAAAATGCTGACTCAGCACTTTTTCAAAGTCCCCAAAAAGTACCCCATCATAAAACCGATGGCAATTTTTTTTGATCATTCCATTCTGTTGGTCCTAAGGAAGCTTCGCAACAAATAAGAATTCTCAGTGCCATGTAGTTTTGGAGATATGGGCGTTTTCATTTTTTTCTATTTTTAGCTCCTGTGGTTCCCACGGGGCTATGGGGAAAAAAATTTCGGCATAAATTAGGTACTTATGACCCAATAAGCACTCATGTAACATTTGGTTCAAATCGGCCTCGCGGTTTGGAAAATAGAAATTTGGGGCGGGGCCAAAATTTTGCCCCTCCTTTAACATCGTCAAATATAGCCCCTCCAATTTCTCTTGAACAAACTTGAGTCTACACCTCAAAAGGAAGCTGCATACCAATTATCAAGTCTCTGCTATTGCTGGTTCTTGAGAAGAAGATTTTTTAAGAATTGGAGCATTTTTGCCCCATCCCTCTGCTCAATGTGAGCCAAAACCTAATTTGACAAAAAATCAAAATCCACTTATATAACCCCTACTCACATGAAATTTCATTAATATGCGGCCAGTGGTTTGGGAGAAAAAGCCCAAACACCACCTTCACGCCGGACGCCGGACGACAGATGACGGACGACGGACGACAAGTGATCAGAATAGCTCACTCTGACTTTTAGTCAGGTGAGCTAATGAAAAGCAGACGACACTTGCAAACACAATTCTTGAATAACTATTTTTTTTCATTTTTTTTGTGTCAAAAACATGGGTTATGACCCCTCATTGGAATGAGCTCACAGAGGGGTCATAGCCTATGTTTTGGAGACAAAAAATGAAAAAAATAATGAAATTAATTGGCGATTTCTGTGCATAGCGCTGAAAGGTTTGGGCTGTTACGTTGGGTAAAGGGTTAATGCAAATTCAGGACTTTCAAGGAATCCATCCTGGATTCAAGACTTCTCAAGGCTATTCGCACTAGAACTGGTATACACTTAAGGGTTTAATACATCTACATGCACAAGCATCTGACTCATTAACTTGGTTGAGTGCTAGGAGCCACTATCAGGGCTGCTGAAAGCCCCTATAGTGGCTTTACGCTGATGGCACTAATTTGTTGTTGGCTCAAGATTGGAAGAAAAATATTAATGCAAAATTGTTTTTGCTGTAATTTATTGGAGAGTGGCAACTGGTACTCTCCAATAATTTGCAGCAAAACAATTATTTATGAACAACACCTTGCTAAAATAAGGCTCTTTTTGTAGTAGTGTGATATCTTTGAAAAAAATACTTGTGTTACAAATGACCACTGAAAAGTAATTTAGTACTCAAAAACAGTTAATCCCCTACACTTACCATTTTCAAGACTTTTCAAGGCTCATACTTTGATTTCAAGACTTGTGAAAGAGTTTATATTTTTTTACAAACTCATGACCCCATGGGAATCCTGAATAACTCAAATAATTTGTGAAAATGTATTAGGATCGGAGTAATGGAAAAGGGACCTCTATAATGAAATTGGAAGGAACTTGGTTTGTGCTTCTCATACTTGGAATAAACTATCATTTGAGTGAACATTCCACTATGAGGGCGTTTTTTTGCTGTAATCCACCTCTCACACACTGCACATGTATTCAATATTTATCAGATTTTTCCTGATTTATTTAGAAAACAAGAGGGGCCATTCCCCGGGGCATACCCCCTCAGTGCATACCGCCAATCAATGACAAGAGAAGAAATGAACCATGATACTGTGAAAGCTATTCCCATAACTATCTTCATTCCAAATTTCATTGAGTGCCGCTAACCACAAACCAGAGATACGAGGTGAACAGACAAAAAATTTGCTATTTTACAAGGCAACAGAAAATGTATTGTCTTTGTTTTACAGCAAGGTAATTGTGAAGACCAGAAACACCTGTTACTGAAGTCTAGTGACGATTGGACCATCCACATAAGATATGTAGAACAAAGACATAATGCCACAGGTCTATTTTTGTATATTCAAAGGGCCATAACTCACAGAAAAAATATTTCAACAGCCAAATGGCTGATGCGTCTTAAAGATCTCACGATAGTGAATATCTGTGTTGGGAGGTGATTTGCATGTTTGTTTTTTTTTGGTTTACTGCAGGGACAGGACTCATTTGAACAATCATTTCCAAATTCCATTGATATCTGATAACTCACATCTTACAGAACAAAGACATAATGCCTCATGTGGAGAGGTGATTTGCATGCATTTTCTTTGTTTTACTGCAGGGACATGGCTCATTTGAAAGCATTTCCCATAAACAATCTCCATTCCAAATTTCATTGAAATCTGCTAATTTTTTATTATGGCTATTTTACGAGGCAAACAGCGAATTTTCAAAGTTAAAAAGGGGGATAAGTCCAAAAAGTGAAAAGTAAGAAATATTATTAGAGACTCAATTGAAAGCCTTTCACATAAACAATCTTCATTCCAAATTTCATTGTAATCCAATAACCCAAACCTGAGATACGTGGCAAACAGACAAAAAAAAAGGACTATTTTTGTATATTCAAAGGGCCATAACTCACAGAAAAAATATTCCAACAGTAAAATGGCTGATGCTCCTTAAAGATCTCATGATAGTGAATGTCAGTAGGACATTTCATCAAAATCTGGACAGTAAAGTTGAAGGTATAACGCAAACAGACATCTGAGTGTGGACAGACAGACATATACGGATGCACGCACAGATGTTCTTACACGTTCTTACTTGTGGGGTTTTTCCCATGTTAAACCCTAACCCCACAAGGTCAAAAAATTAACCCCACAGTGCAAAAAATAAACCCACAAGTGGCCACTGTACTAACCCAACCCCACAACTACCACTGACCCTAAATTGTAAACCCTACAATGTACCTCTACTAAGCCCAGACAAACAGATTCATGGACAGGCACAATCCAGTATACCCCACTTTTTGAAAAAAGTGGGGGTCTAAAAATCAACCATATATATTGTAGTGTTTGAGTTCTGGAAGAAGTGTATAGAAGTGGCAGCAAAAAGTCTAATCACTGTTCAAACTGGCCACCTCCCAGGCAGGTTTCTATCAGAATAATGAAAAGAGTTTACTGGAGCAAACAAACAATTTCAAGTTTGAAAATTCTCTGGGTTGTTTTTTTTGCACAATTGCCTCTATTAGCCACAAAAATAGATTTCCGATAAACAGATCACTGATAATGAGAAAACTTCTGTTCCTAAAATAGGGGGTTCAATAAATGGCCATGAGAAGATACAATCTGTTCCTCTTGCACCTGTTGGTAAATACAATTTTATCAACAATACTGAAATAGAGCCTCAGGCTGTATAATAATTAAACATTATTTACAGCTGTTACATTTGTGGCTAAAGAACTTCCATAACAATTGTAACCATTGGTGTTGATCCAGGGAGATGGATGAGATCTATCTTCATCCACATTCTATTTTGTGCTTGATGACAGTTGTCTGTATAATCTTTCACTATCTCCTCACCACTTCCTAATCTGTGTTTTCCATGTTTTGAAAAGTGTCCAAAACTGCAGAAGCAAGTCATCCAAAATGAATATATTTGACTCTTTACCTAAGATGACCAGCTAATGACACTGCAAAATATTTTCTCGAATAACTTAATAAGGGCTGAGTTAACCAAGATCGGAAATAAGCAATCTGTAATTTGCAAAATTAGGTCCCCATGCAGTGGGCTAGAATTCCTATGCCGTGGGCTATAATCCCCAATTTACCCTCTGGGTACCTTTTTTCTGCTCAGGCCTGAGACCTTGATTCAGACTGAGGTTCACTTTTTTTGCAATGCACGTTTTTTGCACTGCATGGGAAGTTTGTTATGTAGATTCCTCTATCAGATTTAACTCTTAGAAGCTGGGAGTCGAGTTCACAGATGGGAAAAATTAGTAATTCACCAAATTCATCCTCTGGGGACCTCATTCTGCCGATGACAGTCTGCTTATTTCCAGGCTTGGGTGCAACGCTACATTATGGTGACAAAAACCTTAAAAATAGTGGCAAGTTTTGTGAATAGTGCTGATCAAATACAGACGTTATCTTGTGCCAATGTCCTGTAGTTGTGCTAGCACAAGGAATCAATTTGCTCAACTTTTACTTGAGTTTCTGATGTGTTTTGACAGGATTTGAAACTTATATTTTTCTATACCTCTGGGTACCTTTCTCTACTTAGGTCGGAGACCTTGATTCAAACTGAGGTTCACAGAGGGGAAATTTTGCAATGCACACGTTTTTGCACTACATGGGAAGTAAGTTATGTAAATTCCTCTATCAGACTTAACTCTTAGAAGCTGGGAGTCTTGACTGTGATTAACACGGCAGGTAATTTCGCTGTGACGGTTCAGCTATCTTTGGGCCGGGGGGGGGGGGGGGGGGGGGGGGGAATGGGAAGAGAATGAACACTGAGCAGGTGCTTCTAGTCAAGTGTCGTCGTCTGCCTGAATAGGCAGATGACACTTGATTAGAAGCACCTGCTTTACTGTACGTTTTTCGCGGTATGTCATGTTCAATAATCATTCTGATTCCCCGGCTTCTAAGAGTTAATATAATAAGCATCCACAAGTCTCAGAACTTCACAAGTCACCTACAGTACTGTGATCACAAAAGCAGGCAGAGTTTCAAATGGATCGCAGTCATGATTTGACTGAAATTCTCTGTCTGCTTTTCTACCGCCACGCTCACCTGTTGAAAAAGAAATGAAAGATATGAGATGCTATTTTCAGGTTTTTCTTGATTCAACCTTGGCAGTACCGGAAATGCTACCTGTGCTACCCACTTTATAGGACTGCCAGGCATTGGTTCTAATGTCCTATCTTGAGAGTGAAATAGAACTTTTTAACCCTTTACCTAACACGACACTTGCAAATAAAATTCTTGAAGCACTAATTTTTTTTATTTTTTTGTCACAAAAACATAGCTTAAGATCCCTCATTGGAATGAGCTCGCTCGGTGATCACACCATTGTGCACTATACATATACATGTACATGAACAAATAGAACATTGCTGAACTTTCTTTTGCTTGTGCTTCCACTTTTTTTTTTCTTCCGACTGTTTCAAAGAACTTGAAATTTATTCTCTAGGAGTGATTACATTCAATTCTGCCTATTGTTTACCTCCTAATGCATGCATGTTGTTGGTCCAGAACTGGTAGATATTCCTGCTGGGAGATATTCCTTCTAACAAAATTTTCCTCAGCAAATAGAATGGACTTTTAACCGTCGTTTTTTAAGTTTTATTTTCTTGATTTTTTCATCAAACCTTGTCACTGCTGTTTTATAGATTTGATGAAAAATATTATTAACCTAAACTTTACCTAACATGAAAGGCAGACAACACTTGCAAAAAAAAATTCTTGAATAACTCATTTTTTTTCTTCATTTTTTGTCTCGCAAACATAGGTTATGACCCCTCATTGGAACGAGCTTGACAAGCTCGTTCCAATGATCGGTCATAACCTATGTTTTTGAGACAAAAAATAATGAAAATTAATTGGCGACTTTTTAGAATAGCGCTGGCCAGTTTTGGCCGTAATATTGGGTAATATTGGGTAAAGGGTTAACAGAAATCAACTCTTCCCATACTGTACATATAGAGAAAATGTTGAGAGTGGATTACAAATAAAACCCACATGGTGTACTGTGGTCACAAAAGAGGTCTCTCTCATGATCAGGTCATGATGATCTGATTGCAACACATTTACACCAGTAGGTTGAGATTTCATAAATACAAGAAAATATCAGCCGAGTTGATTGATGATGGGCTCTGTGAAGCTTCGAGATTCAATTTGATTCTGAATGTAAAGTTGATATTCAGTTCATTTCGAAATCAGCTGCTAGATTTTGTTTCCTCTCGAATCCTTTGGTATGTGTCATCTTCATCATGTCACAAAATGCATAGTTCAGATGGAAATCGTACATAAATAATGTTGAAATGAAAGACTGAGTGAAACTTCCGCTACATTAAAACAAATAACTCATGCCACCATCCATAATAATTTCAATATCACAAGTCCCAAGCTACCACTGTAAAATGCAAATTTCAGATTTCTAAGCAATGTCGACAATGAACTATAATCCTTACTGGATAATATTCCAAACATGTAGTCAAGGCATGCATTCAATGATTATGTAGTTAGATTATTTAATCAGTCAGGACTTCAGCCATCACAGTGGAACAAATTAGGTTTATAGCACCCCAACCCCCCATCGGTCATCTTCAAGATGCCACTGATTTGAATTGAGGTTCGATTTGATTTCAAACAACAGAAGTGCTTCGATTTGAGATTTGATTTGAATCAAAAATGTGTGATAAAATTGGGTAAAGAAGCATTTAAGGTCACATTCAGCATCTACATGTTAACATAGTTAATCTATTTTAGCTATGGGAGTGGGGGTGGGAAAAGGGTCTGTTAGGTGATTTTTTTTTTAACAAAATCACTCAAACCCCTTCAAAACACATTATGAAGCAAAGAGAAAAAAAAATCACCCAGTGTCCCTACCCCCCTCAACTCCCCCCCCCCCCCCCCAACCTCCCAACACATTGAAAGTCCATTTTTTTTTGCTTAAGATCACACAAGATCTTCCAAATCTTTTCAAGGAAAAAAATAATTTTGCACAAAGGACCCTATACATCTCCTGGGTGCTCTGGTGGTTCCCATTTGAGCCAAGCGTTGATCTTATGTACTCACATTTACATCTAACTAAAGTTTACCACAATCAGATTTATAATTCATTTAAACGAAGAGTAAATTTCCCACTGAGTACTGTGTTCAATTTCAAACCTCTCTGGTGTCCATCAAAATCAGTCAAGCATAACCCTTTGAGCAAACTTTAATCCAAGAGACAGAGTATGCTAAAAACCATATATCAAAAGGTTCTGCCTGGAGGGTCTGAAGAATAAAATCTTTGAAGAATATTCCACAGGGAGCCCAAATATGAGCCCTCGAGATTTGATCTGAACCAACTTGAATCTCCCCATACTAAGGATGTCAATACTATGTAACAAAAGAATCCGACTTGTGGATGTCAAGACTTGATTAAAGAATAGACCTTATATTGTACTAAGTTAAAATTTGGGATCCCACAGGGAGTACAAATATAACACAAGGGGCCTGATTTGAATAAATTGGAATCTGAACCTCCTAAGGTTATGGCATATCAAATATCAAAAGATATTGACTGGTGGATCTGAAGAAGAAGATTTTTAAAAGGATTTCCTTATATCACTCTACATGTAAGTTAAAATTCGAGTTTCCAGAGGAAGCCCAAATATGGCCTAGGGAAATGATGTGAACAAACTTGAATCTGAACCCTCCTGAGGATGCTATGTATTAATCATCAAAAGATTCTGACTGGTGGATCTGTAGAACAAAATTTTTAAAAAGGTTTCCTCATATTGTCAAGAGTTAAAATTCGGGTTCCCATGGGGAGCCAAAATATGAGCCCATGGACTTGATTTGAGCAACTGAGAATCTCACCCAACCAAGGATTGCTCTATACCAAATATCTAAAGATTTTGACTGATGGATCTCAAGAAGATTTTTAAAAAAATATTCCTCATACTACACTAAGTTAAAATTTGGGCTCCTACAGTGAGCCCAAATATGACTCAAGGGACTTAATTTGAACAAAACTAGATCTGACCTCCCCAAGAATGCTGTATACCAAATATCAAAAGATTCTGATTGGTGAATCTGAAGAATAAGATTTTTAAAGATTATTCCTCATATTCCACTGAGTTAAAATTTGGGCTCCTACAGGGAGACCAAATATTAACTAAGGGACTTGATTTGGAAAAAAAAACTTGAATCTGTCCCCGCAACAATGCTGTATGCCAAATATTAAAAGATTCTGAGAAGTGATTCTGGGGAAGAAGATTCTTTAAAAAGTACTTCTCATACTGCATCAAGATGGGCTTCTGTATAGGGCCAGAATATGAATTCAGGGCTTAGTTTTAACAAACTTGTATCTGACAATCCTATGGATACTGTTTAAAAAATATCAAAAGATTCTGATCAGTAGTTCTGGTGAAGAAATTTTGTAAAAAAATTTGCAAACATGCGGACTCAGCATTTTTCCAACCCCTCCAGCAATTTCTTTTTATCATTTGATTCTACTGGTCATAAGGAAGCTTCATATCAAATAACAGTTATTCATTCCATGCCATTTAGGAAGTATGGGCATTTAAAAATATTTTTATTTTTAGCTCCTGGGGTTGCCATGGGGATGCAAGAAAAATTTTATTGCATGAATCAAGTAACACAACATACCAGATTTGGTTCAAATCAGCTCATTGGTTCAGAAAATTGAAATTTGGGTTGAGGTAAAAAAAATTGCCACTTCCTATACAAAGGCAAATATTGCTCCACTGACTTCATTTGAACAAACTTGATTCTACACCTCAACAGAAAGCTCATTACCAGATATCAAGTCATTGAATCCACCAGTTCACAAAAAGAAGATTTTTGCAAAAGTTGGGAGCATTCTTCCCACCCATTTCTAATCAGGCAAGGCAAGTTGATTTGAACAAAAACAAAATGCGATGTCAGAACAAACAATTACCTCATATTTAACTGAAATCGGTTCAGCAGGTTTGTAGAAGTCACTAACACCCTGTTCAGAGATGATGTACAATGGACATACGATGGATAGTGAGTTATCACTATAGCTTACCCTGACTTTTAGTTATAGCTTACCCTGACTTTTAGTCAGGTGAGCTAATAAACTCAAGCAGGTGTGGCTGTCAAAATTTCAGTAAAAATAGATTGTGTACAGGCCTTTAAATACTCTTTTGTTTAGGTGTAGGTCACAAGAGTTGAACGATCTTGTGACCTTGAAATTATAACATTGGGTAAAGTGATTCAAGAGCAAGCACAGTGTGAAGTATGAATGACATGCTTCAGGTATCACAGAACGAAATATTTTCCCATAGGCAACCATTATAATGTTCAGGCGGAAAAAAATATGATCGCATCACTTTAATTTTGGCATTCAAATATCTCTTGTCAAGTATAGCCCTTCAGACAACTTTTTCTGATTTGAAAACAGGGGGTCAAGCAGCAAATAAGAGAGAAAAACTGACACAAAGGGAAGTACCGGCCATGTGCACATATTTTTCAGGGAATTCCCTACAAAAGCACACAAAAAGTAAATTGTACTTTTTAGGTCCAAAAGTCATCAAATCACCCTCTTTTTTATCAGGAATATTCAACAATAATGCAAGATGTCAATAGAATGTTTCAAACGTTTATTGAAACAATATATTTTCCCAAGGCTGTTTATTTTTAAAGATTGCATCATTTCCGAGTATAACATCTTAAGGCGGTTACTCTAATTTCAATATTTAGTTCCGCGATACCTTCAGTCATGAGCAACCAGCATGTGAAATATGAACAGGATCTGTCCATTGAGTCAATTTTTCTGGACCACTAAAGGAAGAACACATGAATGGTTTTTGACCTTGACTTTCCAGTTATGACCTTGGATCAAGGTGATTACGCACCCTGGAGTCATAAGCAATCATTGTATGGAGTATGAACAACATAAGTCCACTGAATAATTTTTTATGAACCAGAAAAAATTAGAATGGAGGAACAAAGAAACTAATGGTCGCTTACCTTGATCTTCGAGCTGTAACCTGGCTTAAAGGTAATATACACCCTTGAGTATTAAGCAATCATAAAGCAAGATCAGACCATTGAATAATTTTTAATATAACAAAGTTAGAATGGAAAAGCAAACAAATAAATGGTCTGTGACCTTGACCTTGGAGCTGTAACCTCAGATCAAGGTCAGGGAACACCTTTGGGTGATAACAACCTTTGTGTGAAGATTGAACAAGATCGGTCAATTAAATATTTTTGGAAGGCCCAGACAATGTTAGAATGGAGGAACAAACAACTGTATGGTTCGTGACTCTGATCATGGAGCTATAACCTTGGGTCAAGATCATCACACATCTTTGAAACATAAGCAAGCTTTAAGTGAAATATAAACAAAATTGGCCCATTGATCAATTTTTTATGGACCAGGCAAGTTAGAATGGAGAAACAGACAAACGAAAGGTATATGACCTTGACCTTGGTGCTAGGATCTCTGGACATAGTCTTAAGCAATTACTGTGTAAAGTATGAACAACATCGGTCCATTGAATAAGTTTTATCAACCGGAGTAAGTTAGAATGGATGCCCAGATTCACGCTCACACAGACAGATGGAGAAAGCGGCTACTATATCTTCCCGAAAAATGGTCAGATAGCATACATAAAAATAGTACTGAATCAAGACAGCATCAATAAAGGGAGGAAAGAGTGCAGAAAATTATTGACAAGGAATAGATGTAAAACACATATAAATTATCAGAAATAAGCTGACATTAATTTCTCATAATTTTACTTTAAAGTTTGTGAAAATGATGTTTCCTCAGAAAATAAGAGGACATAAAGTTAACCCTTTACATGTACCTAATGAATTGCCCGCATCCACATGCATAATATGCAAATTGAGCAGTTGAAAAAATTAACTTTTTCAAAATATTTCAACAAAACTATATCATGTGACCCCTCAGTGGAACGGGCTCAGTGAGCTCGTTTCAATGAGGGGTCACATGATATGGTTTTATTGCAATTTTTTGAAAAATCTTGGAAGACATTTTACATGTATACCAACATGTACCTATAAATCCACATGAAAGTGGTCTTGAAAACCATTTTCATATAGAGCTATAGAAAAAAAATTTCAGCATTTTGATCATACATGTACGTGTAATTTAGCTGGAATCAGCAAATTAACCGAACTCTCTCTCTCTCTCATCCCTGTTTGATCAGACTGTGAACCCCACTCGCAGTCCAGATGAAATTGTCTCTAAGAATAACATGAAAATCCATGGAAAGGGAGGTCAAAGAAGCAAAAGAAATATTTTGGCTATTGGACTCCCCTGGTTCAATGGCCTATGGGATTGGACAAGGTGTAGACATGTAGGATTTCTTGGGACTCCACTCCATGTACTGTACATATACATGTAGGTTAACTCTTTACCAAAGCAGCCAAATCTGCACTGATCATTCAAATTTTGATTCTCCCAAAACATAAGTTACAGGTGTTTACGTTCGGGCAAGTCAAAATGCTGGAATATTTATAACAGGGGTAACATAAGTCGAAAAAGGTCAAAAAGCCAAATAATCACACCTGATGCAATCATAATTAGTCATTATTAGACTCAGCCTAACCCCAGGCCAATCTCGGCTCAATCAATGTCAATAGCAAAGAATGAAACACCTCGGATGTTCTGGAAAAATCACAGTAAAAATCAGAGTACAAATAACTCTACAACAAGAATATTCATGTCCCCGAGTATAGACTAGGAAAGGCAGAAAACAGTAACAAAAACCTGGAATTCTGGAAAATGCCGGAAAACTTACATCCCTGAAGTTATTCCCACTCAGTGGAACAGAGGAGCTCATTCCAACAAGCCGTCACAAGCAAGGTTCTGGACATTGAAAAAAAAATTATCGAGAAAATTAGGAAAAAACTTTTTAGAGTGCTGTCCACAACATCAAAATGTGTTACAGAAAGGCTCAGTTATGTTTTACTATACAAGTATTTACAAATGGTACCTGGAAAAGGAAGCAAATTTAATCACTGTAGGGTACATAAATCTTGTGTTATTATATATTCAACAACTGTTATCATTTGGAACAGTAAAATTACCATTTTCACACAGAATTATCTTTAAAGCGCACTTTAGAATAAGCAAATGATGCAAATAAAATGTAAAATATAATGTATCCCTGTATCAAATGTGTACATAATACACAGGTGGTTGGCATTATCTGTATATTTGTGTATTTATACATTTTGTCTAGACAGATTTATTTCATGTTCCTCTGTGAAAGACCTTATCATAGATGATAGGAGTGAGGTCTCAGTATGCAATTCAAGGAGAGATCTTATCATACATGAATGGATTGGGCTTTGAGGGGGCTTCAGCTCTTTAACTCGTAGAGTGCTGGAAGCCCATATTTGGGCTTTATTCTGAAGTGCTGGTACCACAATTTAAAAGCTTCATATTCTGTGGATGTGCTTCATATCATCTTTGAAGTGATATTATTTTATCTGTTATGATTTGCCTCGTTACAATTTATGGGAGAGTGCCTATTGGCACTCTCCCATAAATTGTTACATGGCAAAGATGCACAAAGAAATTTTGAGGACCAAAAATAATTTAGCACTCTACCAGTTAAGTATGAAGTTCAAGGAGAGACCTCATCATAAATGATTGGAGTGACAACTCGGCTTTTTAACCCTTTACCTAACACGAAAAGCAGACAACGCTTGCAAATTAAATTCTTGAAGCACTAATTTTTTTGATTTTCTGCGTCAAAAACAAGCTTATGACCCCTCATTGGAACGAGCTCATTGAGCTCGTTCCAATGAGGGCCATAAGCTATGTTTTGGTTACAAAAAATGAAAAAGTAATAAAAATTGAAGGGTGAATTTTGTGAATAGTGCTGGCCAGTTTTTGCGGTTACGTAGGGTGAAGGGTTAATGTGCAGTTCATGGCTCAGTAGGCAGAGGTGCAGGCTGCAAGCCAAGAGGTCCTCGGTTCGAATCCCACCTGTGGCACCATGTTGTGTCCTTGGGCAAGACTCTCCACCCCACTGTCTTCGTGAGGGCACAGTGATGTGTACTAAGGCATACTACACATCGATGGTGCACCTGTCTTCAACCAATGCTAACCCTGCTTGTGTGGAGTTAGTATGATGGGGAGCTGACAGTTGCTTGGTGTTGCTCGGTGGTTCTCTCTGGGTAATCTGGATTCCTCCACCCATAAAACTGTCGTGGTCATGATTAGCCATTGTGCAGAAATATGTGACCTTAAACACCAATAAATAAATAAATAGTGTGCAGTTCAAGGCGAACTATCATAAATGATAGAGAGTGAAGTCTCAGCTCTTCAGTATACAGTTCATATATCCTAGATTATGGGGATGAGGTCTCAGCTCTTTGGTATGCAGTTCATGGAGAGACCTTTTCAAAGATGATGGGAATAGGGTTCTCAGCTCTTTGATATTCAGTTCAAGGGTCAGAGGGTGACTACATGCACATGCATTTATTTGTTGCTTATTAGTCTTCAATCATTTAACTGACAAATTTCTGGAATTGGCACAACTCTTTACATGTATGTAAGTAACACCATTGAAAGTCTGTTGGGTTATCAGTTTCATTCCAGAAAAGAAATCATGTATGATCTCTGGACATGATGAGAGTTTTTCACATGAGTCAAAAAGACAGTAACACAGTAATTCAACATTACAGACAATTGTTTTTCATTACCAAAAATGGAAGACTGGAATCAACAGCCGGTGCCACAGAATATTCTGATCAAAATTTTATATTTCTCCACTTGAATTTAAAAAATGTGTCATATTGAATCACTTGAGTGGAACAATTTGCAATGTTAAAGCACCTTGTTTCACTCAATGGACGATTTTATAGATTATTTTATTTATTTATTGGTGTTTAAGGTCACATATTTCTGCACAATGGCTAATCATGACCTTGACAGTTTTATGGGTGGAGGAAGCCGGAGTACCCATAGGGAAAACTGAGCAATGGTGAGCACTGTCAGATCCCCAACATACTAACTCCACACAAGCAGGGTTAGCATTGGTTGAAGGTGTCTTGCCCAAGGACACAACACAGTTGCCGCAGATGGGATTCAAACCGAGGACCTCTCAGCTTGCAGCCTGCGCCTCTACCTACAGAGCCATCATGCCCCCAATTTTATAGATTTAATTTATGGTCACTAGAGCATATTGCTAAACTGTTGTACAATTTATCTAATGTGCATGCACAATGTATATGTACATGAAAGTGTCAATGACACTGTAGCTTAACTTGTGTGTTGTGTTTGATGAAAAGGATAATGTTCAATGTTTATGAAAGGATTATGAAATAAGACAAGAATTGTGATAATTGGGAATATGTTCATTTCTGTTCCCTGTGTGCTATGTTTATGATAAAAATAATATGAGGTGTACACTGTACTAAAGAGCTGAGGGATGGGTTAATATGACCTCACAGTTAATGTATGTGGCCCTCACAGTTGACGTATATCAACAAAAGTTACCAAGTTACAGTGAAATTATTCCAAAACGAGTCATCCTATCAAGTTACATTAAAATCCCATCATAAATATGGCCTTTAGAATGTGCTAAAGGTTTTCGGGCTTCGGGCCCCTGTAGCCGTCAGTTTCCCAATTGCGTCCAAAGGGGACGTTCTCATCTAGACATTAGAGTCAATCTACCAAGTTACAATGAAATCCCTTAATAAATATGACCTGTAGACTGTGCTAAAGGTTTTTGGGCTTTGGGCTCTGGCAGCCATCATGGTTGAATGATCGCAACCAAAAGGGGACATTCTCATCTGGACACTATTTGGAGTCATCCTACCAAGCTACAATGAAATCCCTTCATAATTATGACCTCTAGACTGTTCTAAAGGTTTTCGGGCTTTGGGCCCCTGAAGCCGTCACAGTTGCCCAATCGTGTCCAAAAGGGGACGTTCTCATCTAGATATTATATGAAGTCAACCTATGAAGCTACAATGAAATCCCTTCATAAATATGACCTGTAGACTGTGCTAAAGGTTTTCGGGCTTCGGGCTCGGGCAGCCATCATGGTTGAATGATCGCAACCAAAGGGGACAATCTCATCTGGGCATCATCTGGAGTGATCCTGCGAAGTTACAATGAAATCCCTTGATAAATATGACCTGTAGACTGTGCTTAAGGTTTTTGGGCTTCGGGCTCGGGCAGCCATCATGGTTGAATGATCGCAACCAAAGGGGACAATCTCATCTGGGCATCATCTGGAGTGATCCTGCGAAGTTACAATGAAATCCCTTCATAAATATGACCTGTAGACTGTGCTCAAGGTTTTCGGGCTTCGGCATCTGTAGCCATCACAGTTGACCAATCATGACCAAAAGGGGATGTCATCATCTAGGCATTATATGGAGTCAACCTTACAGGTTACAATGAAATCCTTCTATAAATATAACCTTTTGCCTATGCTAAAGGTTTTTGGGCTCGGGCACCCATCAAGGCTGAATGATCATGGCCAAAATGGGACGTTCTCATCTAGACATTATTTGGGGTCATCCTACCAAGTTACAATGAAATCTCCTCATAAATATGACCTGTACACTGTGCTAAAGGTTTTTGGGCTTCGGGCACCTTTAGCCGTCACAGTAGCCCAATGATGTCCAAAAGGGGACATTCTCATCTAGACATTATATGAAGTTAACCTACCAAGTTACAATGAAATCCCTTCATAAATATGACCTGTAGACTGTGCTAAAGGTTTTCGGGCTTCGGGCTTGGGCAGCCATCATGGCTGAATGATCGCAACCATAGGGGACAATCTCATCTGGGCATCATCTGGAGTGATCCCAAGAAGTTACAATGAAATCCCTTCATAAATATGACCTGTAGACTGTTCTCAAGGTTTTCGGGCTTCGGGCACTAGTAGCCATCACGACTGACCAATCACGACCAAAAGGGGATGTCATCATCTAGGCATTACATGGAGTCAACCTAACAGGTTACAATGAAATCCTTCCATAAATATGACCTTTTGCCGATGCTAAAGGTTTTTGGGCTCGGGCACCCATCAAGGCTGCATGATCGCGATCAAAATGGGACGTTCTCATCTAGACATTATTTGGAGTCATCCTACCAAGTTACAATGAAATCCCTTCATAAATATGACCTCTAGACTGTGCTAAAGGTTTTCGGGCTTTGGGCCCCTGTAGCCGTCACAGTTGCCCAATAACGCCCAGAAGGTGACTTTCTCATCTAGACATTGTATGAAGTCAACCCACCAAGTTACAATGAAATTCCTCAATAAATATGACCTGTAGACTGTGCTAAAGGTTTTTGGGTTTTGGGCTCGGGCAGTCGTCACGGTTGGCAGATCATGCCCAAATGGGGAAATTCTCATCTAGACATCATAAGGAGTCATCCTACCAAGTTACAATGAAATCCCTCCACATTAAACATGACCTGCAGACTGTGCTAAAAGTTTTTGGGTTTCGGCAGCCATCACGGTTGATAGATCATGCCCAAAAGGGGACGTTCTCATCTAGGCATTATACAGAGGCATCCTACCAAGTTACAATGAAATCCCTTCATAAATACGACCTGTAGACTGTGCTAATGGTTTTCGGGTTTTGGGCTCGGGCAGCCATACCGGTTGCCCGATCGCGACCAAAAGGGGACGTTCTCATCTAGACATGACCCCAAACCTGCATATGAAATTTCGTGACGATCAGACAAGAACTGCGGGGTGTAGCCCGTGCTAAAGGAAAATGTGAACAGACGTCACAGACGTCACAGACTCACAGACTACCAGACTCACAGACTTCCGCACGCGTGATGGCAATAGCTTACCTTGACTATGTCAAGTTAAGCTAACAATGTACATCAATACAGAACTGGTTATACAAAAGCATACAGAGAATTTCAATTGGATCATGAAGCAGTGGCGATCTGGTTGAAGTTTCCTATCTGCTTTTAACTGGTTCAGTGCTAGAAGCCACTATCATGGCTCTATTGAAATGTGCTAGTCTGCTAGAAGCCACCCACTTTAGTGGCTTTACACTGTTTACATTAGCTTCATGTTTGCTTAGCAGTAGAAGTAAAAAAAAATTATATAAACTTGTCTGGTTACAATTTATTGGAGAGTGTCTGTGAGCACTCTCCAATAATTTATAACTAAACAATTATTTATGAACAAAATTTTGCTAAACAAAGGCTGCTCTTGCTGGTACAGTAGCCTGGTATTTTTGAAAAAAATACCTGTATTTCAAATCGCATTTAAAAAATAATTTAGCATGCAACCAGTTAACAAGCTATTAATTGAAAATAGAATGTTATAATTTTTAGAATTCACTAAAAAAAAACTTTCCACAATCCATTCGAATGAGGGGTCATAAGCTGAGTTTAAATACTTTTTGAGAATAGACGAGAACCAGTTTCCACAATGCCACCACACCCCCAACATACACTGGTTAACCAGAGGTATTGCAAAGGATTAGTTGATAGGCTGCCATATCACACAGTAAATGAAAATATACACTGGTTAATGTTGTAAAATACACAAGGTTACTTCGTTACATGTTACATAAGGTGCAGGATTCAAAAGCTAATGGAAATACTTATACTGGATAGTAGAAATATTTTTAAAGTAAATTCCAAAAATGAAAACATATTCTTGGTAGAAATTTTTTTAAAGTAAATTCCAATGAAAGTGTCAATGACACTGTAGCTCAACTTGTTAAGACATGTACATGTATAGAATGTTACACAGCAATGACAAACATCTAGGTAATGACCTGATAACAAAGGTACATATAAAGTATCGTAACGATCTGTACATAAATACTGACCGTAGCCTGTAACAAATGTATAGGTAAAGTATTGTAAAGGTGGGTGACAGTCAGATGCTAAACTAGAAAAGAAATCTTTTGAGTCCCAGAGTGGGACTGACTGAACCCCAAAATATTTGTTCTCATAGCACAGTGATAACAAAGGCACCCCAAAACACACTCGCTCCTGTCCCAAGGTGAAAACAAAGAGACCCAAGAAGTTTCGTGAAGATCAGTTCATAAATACGAGCTGTATAGAAGTTGTGACAAAAATCTGATTGCACCAAATTTTGTACAAAATGGCTGCCATCGGCCATCTTGAATTTGAGACCGGACCCAAAAATACACGTTCTCGTCCCATGGTGATAACAAAGGTACCCAAGGAGTTTCGTAAAGATCGGTTCATAAATACGGCCTCTAGCCAGAGCCGTATTGGCATTTGCACTTACAGTGCTGAAAGTAACACCAAAAAACATCAAAGTTAGTCTAATTTGCATAATTTACGCACGAGAAAAAAACCCGTATTATATGTGATGTATCCCACGGTACTAAACATTCATAAAAAAAATTATTCAAATCAGAGCTTTCATATGGAAGTTCTGTACAAAAAACAGATCTCAGCATCGTCGGTACAAAATGGTGGCTGGCAGCCATCTTGAATTTCGGACCACACCCAAAAACACTCGTTCTCGTCCCACAGTCATAACAAAGGTACCCAAGAAGTTTTGTAAAGATCGGTTCATAAATACGGCCTCTAGCCCGAGCCGTATCCAATTGTTGACGGCCAGACGGACGCCAAAGTTGAGCTAAAAATCAAAGTTCATCTAATTTGAATAATTTCTGCACGAGAAAAAAACTTGTATTATATGTGATGTATCCCATGGTACTAAACATTCACACAAATGAAAGTGTCAATGACACTGTAGCTCAACTTGTCAAGACATGTACATGTATAGTATGTGACACAGCAATGACAAACATCTAGGTAATGACCTGATAACAAAGGTACATATAAAGTATTGTAACGGTCTGTACATAAATACTGACCGTAGCCTGTAATAAATGTATAGGTAAAGTATTGTAAAGGTGGGTGACAGTCAGATGCTAAACTAGAAAAGAAATCTTTTGAGTCCCAGAGTAGGTCTGACTGAACTACAAAATATTTGTTCTCATAGCACAGTGATAACAAAGGCACCCCAAAACACACTCATTCCTGTCCCAAGGTGAAAACAAAGGTACCCAAGAAGTTTCGTGAGATCAGTTCATAAATACGAGCTGTATAGAAGTTGTGACAAAAAACTGATTGGACCTAATTTCGGTACAAAATGGCCGCTAGCAGCCAGCTTGAATTTTGGACTGCACTCAGAAACACTCGTTCTCATCCCAAGGTGATAACAGAGGTACCCAAGAAGTTTCGTGAAGATCGGTTCATAAATACAGACTCTAGTCTGAGTGGTATTGACATGTGTACTTACTGCGTGTGAGTAGCACTGAAAAAGTTCATCTAATTTGCATAATTTCTGCAGTACTATAGTACTAAACATTCACACAAAAAATTATTCAAATTAGCGCTTTCATACGTAAGTTTTGTGCAAAAATCTGATTGCAACTAATTTTGTACAAAATGGCTCCCATCAGCCATCTTGAATTTCAGACCGGACCCAAGTCCCATGGTGATACCAAAGGTACCCAAGAAGTTTCATAAAGATCGGTTCATAAATACCGCCTCTAGCCCGAGCCATATTGGCATTTGCACTTATAGTGCTGAAAGTAACACCAAAAAACATCAAAGTTAGTCTAATTTGCATAATTTACGCACAAGAAAAAAACCTGTATTATATTTGATGTATCCCATGGTACTAAACATTCATACAAAAAATTATTCAAATCAGCGCTTTCATATGGAAGTTCTGCGCAAAAATCTGATTGCACCTAATTTCGGATCGAACCCAAAAACACTCGTTCTCATCACACGGTCATAACAAAGGTACCCAAGAAGTTTCGTGATGATCGGTTCATAAATGTGGCCTCCAGCTCGAGCCGTATTGAATTGTTGACGGACGACTGGCCATGGCATAAGCTCAAATTTGGCTTTGCCAAAGTTGAGCTAAAAATGAAAACATATTCTATTTTCAATTAATAGATTGTTTTCTCAACCCACAAAACTGCAAAATATAACTTTTTTATATAAAAAATATTAAAAAACATTGAATCTCAGATGCTATTTCCATTTTCTTTAGTTTGGTTTTGAATTTGTGTTATTTATTCAAGAAATATCATCCCACTGGTCATGATCTGGTCAAAAGACTTTTTTCATTTTTTGCCCAGAACACTGTAGAATTTAATAAGTCACAAAAGAGGAATGAAAACTGTGCAACTCAGAAACTATTTTTGTTTGTTTTTCAGGATTCAGTTTTGATTTTGAATTATGAAAAGCTCTGTCCACCAGTATAAATGACCAGACTGCAATACTATCACGGTCCATTCAAGAACCAGAACACTTAATGTCACAGTACTGTATGTACATCTGGGTTGAGCAGAGATTCATCAGCTGATTCTTTATTTTTGCTTTCTTTGCTTTTTCACAAAATACAGTTTATATCAGTTATCTAAAGGTTTTCATTAATAAAGTTGACCCTCCAGCAGCATTGAACAAAGTTTTCTGACTGGCTGAAGTAGCAGAAACATATAGCAACAAGAGGTCCCATGGGGTTCTGAGGTGCTCACTTGACCAAAATTGTTTAAAGAAGGATTTAATTTGCTCTCAGGTGCTCACCTGACCAAAGTTGTTTAATTAGCATTTATGGCTTAATACTACAGAGGAATGAAGTTATTTAATTATTTGTTACTCTGTTATTCAAGCCAGATGATTTTTTTCTAGTTCTGGGATGCTACCACAGAAGAGTCACATGGTTATGTTATATTATATTATTTAAAAGAATGGATGTATTTCGAAGTGTTGATAAGCAAGCCAGAAAATAAGCAGACTGTCATCTGCAAAATGAGGTCCCCAGAGGGTGAATTTAGTGATTCTACCCTGCATAGCAGGGTAGAATCACTGAATTCACCCTCTGTGAACCTCAGTCTGAATCAGGGTCTCAAAACTAAACAGAAAGAGACACCCAGAGGATAAATTGGCCCACTGTATAGGATAGCATCATCAAATTCACCCTCTGTGGAACTCATTCTGCAAATGTCAGACTGCTTATTTTTAGGCCTGTTGATAAGAGCATATGCTGTATTCAACAAATATCACCCTAATCTCTGCAACACCTGGGTGATGAAGGATATCTTTCAAGAACAAAAGCAAGGAATTGGGAGTGTCAGCTCTGACATAAACAAAAACCTGGGAATACATTTCAGTGATCTGTATTAAAATATCTGAACCAATTCACCCACTATTATACAATGTTTCACACATAAAATAAAACCAAAAAGTATGATTTATATACCACTCAAAGAATTGTATAGTTTGCATCATTTATTCATCAATTACAAGCATACATGAGGGGTGATGAAAGCATATATACAAATTTACAATGAGCATGAACATAGGATGGGACACATAGTATTTACTATGAGATATTGAGGTAATGGGGCTCCCAGCTGTCACTGGGCCTGCTCCCAACGAGATGAGGGCAGTCCCATCTCCCTGATATGAGTTAGCCTGTTCTGAAATGAATAAGTGTTCCTCAGTTATCTTTGACCAGCACTAACACATTTCAGGACAGGATCACGTGTTGACTGAATGGGGCCTATAAATGTGAATTCCGCCCCCACCTGAACTTGAGGATACCACAGCTATGTGGCGGCACTGCATAGGGACCACAGCTATGTGGTGGCAGAGAAGAGACACAGCAATGTGCTGGCGCATGAGTAAATGGGTCACAGCAGTGTGGCAGCATATAGGGCATGAAAGAAAGAGCTGGGAGGCCCCATATGGTGAGCTTTTGATGGTGGTGGTGATGGGGTGGTGGTGGGTAATAAAAAGACGTCTGATCTGGGGCAGGGTTGCGAAATGACTGAAGATGCGCAGGGGTAGACGTCGGCAATGTTAATTAAGTGTCGTCTGCAAATGAAAGGGGCTGTGAGCAGAATTAATGTTTAGACAAAGGATTCTTTGATGAGTATGATAATGACCCTCTGATGAACTAATGTTTCGTGTGCATAACATGTTACTTGTAGTTGACCAGCACATGCTGATAGAATGACCAAATGGAGAGTCGTGTGCAGACATTCAAAGCCAGGTGGCCGAGAGTGACTTGCTGGGTGATATATAAACTTTGTGAAACAAATTGTTTCCCAATGAATAAAAATGACATTTTCCATATAACGATAGCAAGATTTTGCTGACTAGAAAAAAAGAAAGTATTGAAAAGAATGAGAAAAAAAGTGTCAAATTAAGTTAATTTTATCGAGACTTGATATGGAATCTTTCTTGCTGATTGTGCGTCTTTTGTTTGTATAAGAAAACAACTTTGTGACAAGTCGTTTACACCATATCAGCCTGTGATACTGAACATACAAAGCCCTCATGAACACCCTCACGATTGTATATTCAATATCACTTGCTTTCTATGGTGTAACCTCTGCATAATGCCCAGACTTTTAGTGATGTACAACTGGGTAGTCCAAATTTCAAACTAGAGACTTAACTTGAACATACTTGAAGGATTTTGAATACCAAATATCAAGAGATTCCGACTGGTGGTTCTGGAGAAGATTACCAATGTTGCACTCTGTTAAAATTTGCTCACACAAATACACTACGAGTCGGAAGTAGTTGTAGCAAAACCACAATTATTTCACGGTTTTAATTGCGGTCATAACCAAAAATATAAACACGAGTAACGTTTATGAAAAAATATAAAATCGATAAACGCGTTTGACGATCGTTTGCAACCGGAGTGGAAAACGCAGATAAACAATAGAGCTTTTCATGTTATTGGTCGGACAAATCGTTTTTTGAACGTTTACTTCATTTAGTTGAATTGCACAATTCCTGCAGCTTCGAAGTTCGGAGACAAGTTTATGGTGTCGGCACAGAATTTGACACGCTGTTTTAAAAGCCCTGTGAATATTGAACGAAAATGCATAAGATAAATAAGGCATTGGTATTCCGTCAAACCAGTGATGAGAATAAAAAACGAGACAGTATTATCAAGGGTACATGGAGATTTAATACCTGGATGTCTCTTTTTAAACCCTTTGGCTTTCAGCCTTAGGGTTTAAAACCAGCATGTGGGTATTAAATCTCCACGTACATGTACCCTGGATGTTGCCCAAGATAACTTATATTAATTCCATGGGTGTTTTCATGGTATTCCAAGTTTTATGTATTTTTGTACTGAGAGGGTCAATTACTGTTGAAACAAAGGTTGGGTGGTTGTTTCCCACCCCAATAATAATTACCTTCTTTGAAAAAAACACATAACAAGCAAATTACAGTAGAACCCTGTTAATTGAATAGCCACTTTCTCAATGAAAATTATTCAATTAACTTGAAGACTGCTGAATTATTTTTACCTCTATACTAATCATGTAATGTTATCTGTAAACCACAAGCCATATTGTTCAGAAATATTAAATTCTTTTAGTTTACAGCATTCTCCAGTAACTAAAACAATTTAATATTTATGAACAAAGTGTATTTAACAGTGGTGACTTATCTGTAAAACAGCTACTCAAGGTGAAAGCTGTCACAGTGGTTTCCATCACTCAAACAGTTAACAGGAGTTACTTCAACTAGAGTCGCCATGGGGGCAAAGAGGCTAATCTGATCCAAGTTGTTTAAAGAAGGATTTTTATTCCATGTCTATTCTTTTATTTTTATAAGATTCAATCTTTTCCTGCAAAGACAGAAGTGAACAATATTTTTTTTTGTATTGTCCTTGAACAATATGGATCATGTGTGCAGACTATTTCACTATATTTTTTTTTTACGTTTTTTGGTTATTTTTGGCAATAATTTGAGTTTTCAATATTTTTTTAAGTAAACTGTAGGCGTACAATAAATACAGAATAGCCTACGTGATGGAATTGTCATTTTTTATCACATGAGATCGATTTTGGCTGATGGATAATATTGAACAAGAAGCCAAAGTCTTTGAGTTCAATATTATCCCCCTGCCAAAATTGATTCATAATTTTTTAGTAACTGTAGGCGTGCAATAAATACAGAACAGCATACGCGTTCGAACTGTCATTTTTTCCACACTCGACCGATTTTGGTGGAGGGATAATATTGAACAAGAAGCTGCTGGCTTCTTGTTCAATATTATCCCTCCGCCAAAATCGATCTTGTGCAGTAAAAAATGACAGTTCGAACGAGAATGCCATTCTGTCTATTAATAGCATCTACGGCCAATTAACACTACAGAGAAATAAGGTCATTTAATTAAAATAAAATGCTCTACTCATTTCTCAGATTGATGTGATCTTGTTTTGTTTTTTTTTAGATCACAGGAAAAGACTTTGAGAATATTCCCAATATAGCATTAAGTTACAAATTGGTCCCCCCAGCCACACTCCCATCCCACCCACACAAATATCAACCCAGGGACTTATCTGAACAAACTAAATCTGACCATCTAAGGATGTTGTATACCAAATATCACAAGATTCTGACAAGTGTATCTCAGGAAGAAGATTTTTTAAGATTATTTCTCATACTGAACTCCAACAGGGAGCCCAAATATTAGCCCAGAACTTGATTTTTTCAAACATGAATCTGCCTCCCATAAGGATGGTGTATACCATATATCAAAAGATTCTTATTGGGGAGGGGGGAGGGAAAGGGGGGGGGGGAGTTGTGAGAGGATTTTTAAAAAATATTCCTCATATTACACCAATTAAAAATTTGGGCTCCAGTAGGGAGCCTAAATATTAGTCAAGGGACTTGTGTTGAACAAACTTGGATCTTTATTCCTCATATTCGATTTAGTTAAAATTTGAGTTTCCACAGGGAGCCGAAATATTAACCCAGAGATTCGATTTTTAACTTTAACAACTTGAATCTGACTCCCTTGAGGATGGTGTATACCATATATAAAAAAAAGATTCTGATTGGGGACTCTCATGAAGAAGATTTTTAAAGAATATTACTCATATTGCACACAGTAAAAATTCCAATAGGCTCCAATAGGGAGCGAAAATATTAATCAAGGGACTAGATTGAACAAACTTGAATTTTGACCCGTAAAGATGCTGTCTACCAAATATCAAAAGATTCTTACTAGTGGATCTGAAGAAATCATTCTTTTAACTGCACTAAGTTAGGGCTCCCACAGAGAGTCCGATTAATAAGCGATGGACTTGATTTGAACAAATTTGAATCTGACACCTATAGAAATTATGTATACCCAGACCTGAAAAAAGCAGTCTGACATTTGCTGAATGGGGTCTCCAGAGGGTGAATTTGATGATGCTATCCCATGCAGTGAGCCAATTTATCCTCTGGGTACCTCTTTCTGTTTAGTTTTGAGACCCTGATTCAGATTGAGGTTCACAGAGGGTAGATTTAATGATGCTACATGTACCTTGCTGTGTAGGGTAGCATCACTAAATTCACCCTCTGGGGATCTCATTTTACAGATGACAGTCTGCTTATTTGTTGGCTTGTGTATACCATATATCTAATGATTCTGACTTGTGGTTCTGGAGAAGATTTTTAAAGAGTACTTGTCATATTGCACCAAGTTGAAATTTGGACCCCTGTATTCAGCCCAAATATGAACTATGGATGCTGTATATTAAATATCAAAATATTCCTCATACTGGACTAATTAAGTTAAAATTGGGGCTCCAATATGGAACACAAAAATGAACCTACATGTAGGGACTTGATTTGAACAAACTTAGATCTGACCTCACTTAGGATACTGTATACCAAATATCAAAAGTGTCTGACTGGTGGATCCGAAGAAGATGATTTTTAAAGATTATTCCTCATATTGCACTACCGGGTATGTTAAAAATTGGGCCATCCGATATGGAGCCACAATATAAACTGAAGCACTTGATTTAAACAAACGTGAATCTGACCCCTGTGACAATGTTGTATACCAAACATCAAAAGATTCTGTCTAGTGGAACCGAAGAAGATTCTTTAAAGAGTATTCCCCATATTGAACCATGTTAAAATTTGGGCTCCTGTATTGAGCCCAAATATGAACCAAGGAGCTTAATTTTAACAAACTTGTATCTGAGACCAGCCCAACCATCTTGCAACCACCCCCCCTCCCCACCCCCCCACCCCCCCCCACCCCCCCCCCCCCCCCCCCATTGCTGTATACCGAATATCAAAAAGATTCAGATCGGTGGAACTGGAGAGGAATTTTTTCATTTTTTGCAAATATGCTGTCTCAGCACTTTTTCTATTCCCCCCTAATGTACACCCGAAGACAACAGATGGCAATTTTTTTACCATTCCATTCTACTGGTCCTAAGGATGGTTCATACTGAATAACAGTTCTTTATCCTGTGCAGTTTGGGAAATATGGGCACTTGAAAATATTTCTATTTTTAGCTCTTGTGGTTTCCATGTAGGAAACAATTTTTTTGCATAAATAAAGTACTTATGACTCCATAATACTACATACCGAATTTGGTTAAAATCAGTTCTTTTCAGAAAATAGAAATTTTGTGCTGGGCCAGAAATCTTGCCCCCTTCCCATTACAAAAGCAAATATCGCTCTACAAACTCTGTTTGAACAAACTTGATTCTATCCCTGACAAGGAAGCTTATTACCAAATATAAAGTCATTGTACCTATCTGTTCAGGAGACGATTTTTGTAAAATTTGGGGGCATTTTCTGCTGTCCCCGCCCTATGGTGTGGGGGCAAGTTGATTTCCATAAAATTGGGACAAACAATCACCTCAAATTTAATTGAAATCGGACCAGCAGTTTTAAAGAAGACGCAAACGCCATGTTCACAGACGACATATGACATACATGTACGAAGGATGGTGAGTGATCACGAAAGCTCACCCTGACTTTCAGTCAGGTGAGCTGACAGAAGGGATCACCTGTATTCTGGAGATAAACTAGGCATTTATTCTATTTTATCTTATTTGCTATTGAAGAAAAATGCTACATACTAGTTGATAGTTTAGAGTCATGATATTTACTCTGGAAGGCTTTAACATACTGAACATTAACTGGTACTGGTTGAGTGCTAAATTATATTTCAAAGGTGATTCGAAACATGGGTATTTTTTCAAAGATACCCTGCTACCAGCACAAGTAGCTTATATTTTGCAAGATTTTCTTCATAAACAATTGTTTTGTTATAATTTATTGAAGAGCACTAGAGCTGAAACGATTTAGGGGTTTTCTTGATCGATTAATCACATGGATTAACCTTGGTTAACCGATTAATCACTTGTCCAAATAGATATCTGCTGATCAAATCACAAAGCTTATATATACAGTGTAAAGCTACTAAAGTGGCTTGCAGCACTTTTCAATAGAGCCATGATGGTGGCTTCTAGCACTCAACCAGTTAATATGCCAGTGCTGTCCATATACAAATGTATTTACATATTCAAATCAACAAAACAAGGGCAAATTATATTTCATACCTTTATCAAAATATTAAATGTCAAGACAAAAGGTACATTTATGTTCTATATATAAAAGGTGCTATTGATAACCTCATTTCTGGACTAAGTAAACTTTGTATTATGATAAAAATATATCTGTTCTGGAAACAAAATTATAAAATAAAGTACATGTACATGTATGTCATTCAAAAGACCTCCTATCAAAAGACCTCCTATCAATGAAATACACTATGCCAAGATCCGAGAAACTGTGCCTCGAGTCATCACTCAAAAATGCTGATAGGATCACCGATCCAAAGTTGAGTTGTTACAGCACAAAAGTGGGTTTTATCAACTTATCGACTGGAAACCAGTTGATTACAATTTACGATGCGAAGGGTCACTGTGACCTTGACCTTTGACATAGTGATTCCAAAATGAGTAGGACTCTCTCTTGCACCAATACCAACCTACCTATGAAGTTTCATGAATGTGGGTGGAACCACTGCCAAATTATCAACTGGAAACCAATTGTTTACAATTTATTATGCTCAAGGGGGGTGGGCAAGAGTGGGGGAGAGTGGGGGTGTGTTATGGGAGTCCATTTTTTTTTCCACATGTGGTCATCCTAAATCCTTCAGAATGCATTTTGAGCAAAGAGAAAAAATGAAAGTGTCAATGACACTGTCGCTCAACTTGTCAAGACATGTACATGCATAGTACATGTATGTGACACAGCAATGACAAACATCTAGGTAATGACCTGATAACAAAGATACATATAAAGTATTGTAACGGTCTGTACATAAATACTGACCGTAGCCTGTAACAAATGTATAGGTAATGTATTGTAAAGGTGGGTGACAGTCAGATGTTAAACTAGAAAAGAAATCTTTTGAGTCCCAGAGTGGGTCTGACTGAACCCCAAAATATTTGTTCTCATAGCACAGTGATAACAAAGGCACCCCAAAACACACTCATTCCTGTCCCAAGGTGAAAACAAAGGTACCCAAGAAGTTTTGTGAAGATCAGTTCATAAATACGAGCTGTATAGAACTTGTGACAAAAAACTGATTGGACCTAATTTCGGTACAAAATGGCCACTGGCAGCCATCTTGAATTTTGGACCGTACCCAGAAACACTCATTCTCGTCCCAAGGTGATAACAAAGGTACCCAAGAAGTTTTGTGAAGATCGGTTCATAAATACGGCCTCTACCCTGAGCCGTATTGACATGTGTGCTTACATTGTGCAAGTAGCACTGAATAAATCAAAGTTCATCTAATTTGCATAATTTCTGCACGAGAAAAAAACCCGTATTATATGTGATGTATCCCATGGTACTAAACATTCAAACAAAACATTATTCAAATCAGCGCTTTCATATGGAAGTTCTGTGCAAAAATCTGATTGCACCTAATTTTGTACAAAATGGCTGCCATCGGCCATCTTGAATTTCGGACCGGACCCAAAAACATTCGTTCTCATCCCACGGTGATACCAAAGGTACCCAAGAAGTTTCGTAAAGATCGGTTCATAAATACGGCCTCTAGCCCGAGCCGTATTGGCATTTGCACTTACAGTGCTGAAAGTAACACCAAAAAACATCAAAATTAGTCTAATTTGCACAATTTACACATGAGAAAAAAACCTGTATTATATGTGATGTATCCCATGGTACTAAACATTCATACAAAAAAATTATTCAAATCAGAGCTTTCATATGGAAGTTCTGTACAAAAAACAGATTTCTGCGTCGTCGGTACAAAATGGCAGCTGGCAGCCATCTTGAATTTCGGACCGCACCCAAAAACACTGGTTCTCGTCCCACAGTCATAACAAAGGTACCCAAGAAGTTTCGTAAAGATCGGTTCATAAATATGGCCTCTAGCCCGAGCCGTATCCAATTGTTGACGTACGGACAGACGGACGACGGGCCATGACAAAAGCTCAAATTTGGCTTCGCCAAAGTTGAGCTAAAAATAATAAAATTTGAATGATTTTTTTTTAATAGCACTTACTGGCTTGATATGGCTGTTAATGTTAGCAATTGTAAGGTTATGATATGATTGACCACTGGCCAGATTCAGTTTTATGTCCTGAGACCTTTGGTTGTTATTCCATCCTTCATTTAGTAGTCTGAAGAGAGGTTAGTTCAGGGTAACAAATAGAAGGTCTTCCATGTAATTGGGCAGATTTGGTCAACATTGATCAATCATACATTTAAGAGGCCAACATTGTGGAAGTTCTTTCCTCAAGACATTCTTGTAGTGTTTGAGCAATGCTACAAATGCATCTACAAAGTCATCTAACAAAAGTACCAACAACCAGTAACTTTGTCTTTTAGGCCCTGGTTAATTTTCAGTTTAGAATTATTCACTTCATTTTTGTTTCTTCCGCATCCATTGAAATGCCAGATTATTGCCTCACTTTTGCCAGATTGCTATTATTTATTTTTTGGTGTTTAAGATCAATTATTTTTGCACAATGGCTAATCATGACCACGACTGTTTTACAGGTGGAGGAAGCTGGAGTACCCGGAGAGAACCACCAAGCAACCGTGAGAAACTGTCAGCTCCCCAACATACTAACTCCACACAAGCAGGGTTAGCACTGGTTGAAGATAGGTGCACCATCGACGTGCAGTACGCATCAGTACACAATGCCACCATCCCCCCCCCCCCCCCCCCCCACGAGTGTGGGGGTGAAGTGTCTTACCCAAGGTTGCCGCAGGTGAGATTCGAACCGAGGGCTCACAGCTTGCACCTCTACCTACTGAGACACTGCGCCCCTGCCAGATTGCTATAGCAATAATCTGTCAATAGTCTGGTGTTATTAAGGGTAAAAAAAACTAAAATGTTGACTAATGGTACATTTTGTTTTAGGCTGTTCTGTATATAACCTTGGCCTTTGAAAGTTCTACTACCTGAGACAACCTACACATGCAAGGAAACAGTGTGTAAGTGCAAAATGATAAAATATGCATTTGTGGAAAGGGATATATTACTCCATTTCCCCACGAGGATATAATCAATAATTAATAATAGCCTTATGCTGCATTTTGTTCTCATAACCTTGAATAACACTAAACTAAAAATTAACTAACCTTGGTCTGAGCACATTCGCGGATGCTTGGGTTCAGAAACCATTTTTGTGTACTTTCAAGACCTTGAAAACTGATTTCTCAATTCAGGAACTCTCAAAGATTTCAAAGACTCCCAGATAACCTGCTCATTCAAGTTCAATATTTTGAGGATTTTGAGTAGAATTTCCCAATAAATCAGAATTTTTTAATTTTTTTTTATTCTTTCCCAATAAATCAGAATATTTTTAATTTTTTTTATTCAAAAAATTAACAGGGACTTACTTCATGGCCTATATGAAATTAACAAGTCAAATATGTATTGAAGGCAGTGATATCTGAGAAATAAATGTAGACATGTGAAATTCATGTACTGAAGGTACATGTATGATAAAAGGCTTGGTGTGTTGAGAATTACGTGCAATTATTTATTTATTTATTGATGTTTTAAGGTCACATATTTCTGCACAACGGCTAACCATGACCGTGATAGTTTTACGGGTGGAGGAAGCCGGAGTACCCAGAGAGAACCACCGAGCAACGGCGAGCAACTGTCAGCTCCCCAACATACCAACCCCACACAAGCAGGGTTAGCATTGGTTGAAGACAGGTGCCCCATCGACGTGCAGTACGCCTTAGTACACAGCCTCACCGTGCCCCCACGTGGGCAATGGGGGTGAAGCGTCTTGCCCAAGGACACAACATGGTTGCCGCAGGTGGGATTTGAACCGAGGACCTCTCAGCTTGCAGTCTGCACCTCTACCAACTGAGCCACCGTGGCCCCTATTACCTGCAATTAATAGGGTTATTCTATTAATGGGTACATAAATACTAGTGTTCAACTGATGATCGAAATCGGCCACCCCAATCGGAAGATTGTGGGCAATCAGATGACAACGGCAACGGCTCCTGGAACATCAGCTCATTTTGTGATGATTCATTAACCACATTTTATTATCTTCTGCAATTGTTAAATTGTAATGTAAAATGATGTCAATGATACCATTCAATAAAATTGAAAAACCACCACAATGTGTATTCTTAATTTCTCTACTCGCCCCTTTACAGGATATACAAGTTAAACGACATCTAAAGCTTACAATTGAGCATACAGTTAAAACTAAAAGTCCTGTCCTGAAATGCGCACAAATAGCACGTCGATACGCGCGTTAATCTACGCGATATGACCATAGTAAGGCTATCAAATTCTGTAAATATGGCCTGTGCACAAGCAATGTTTCAGCCAATGGACCTCCGGGTAACCCGGAGGTCCATTGGCAGAAACATTGCCCGTGTTTGCTATGAGTAAACAAGACAACCTGCCGTGCTTTGGATGCCATTCGATAATGCAATTGCGCGCAATTCATACGCGGAATTAAGCCTAGATAAGCGCACAGTTCGTGACAGGACTTCTAGTTTTAACTGTACTTGCCGCAATCGCCAGTTCATACCGGAAAAGTGAAGGTTGCACTCCATTGACTCAGGTTGCTGTAAAATTACCAGTCATGCACACTCTGAGAATCACATATATAGTACGTGGAGAGTGGATTGTAACTAAATCACCCATGGAGTGGAGTTATCACCCAAGCTATAACTTTCAAATTTTGTACATATCGACAAAAAACACAAGCAATGTTTCAGCCCATGGACCTCCGGGTTGAACCCGGAGGTCCATTGGCTAAAACTTTGCTTGTGCTGGTTATGCTTGGCAACGAACTTGGAATTATTGCTTGGGTGGAATCTCCACTCCACGGGTGATTTAGTGATAATACACTCTCCACGTACTGTACCCCCCAAGTGGGAGCGACTGGTGACTTTACTGCTACCCGAGTCAATGAAGTTAAAGACTGTGAAGTATGTTCAGTTTAATGTAGTTCTTTCAAGCCTCAACTCGTCTAGTAGTGCACGGTATTACAAATGGAATCGGCATCGGAATTGGTAGATTGTGAGCTCAAATAACTGGTACAGTGTAATTGGTCAGCAGCGATTTCTGGTAAGTGGCTGAACACTAATCTATACAATTAAGTGGGATCCACTGTACTGTTCTGTCTGTGAAATTCTGTTTCACTGAAGGTTTTCTTGTTCTTCAGTTCTAATCCTACATGTATCTTTGTGTTTTGTAAAATAAACAAACAATTTACAAATTAGATACCACATACTTGCTATAAAGGCACACTGACGGTACCATGAAACACTAATGAACTACAACATAAGTGTTTCTTCATAAAAAATGCTTAAAAACAAGTGAAGAAGATGACTGAGACAAGCATATGGCATTATTTTTAACTGTACATGTTTATGTAAATACAAGACAGGAAGATAAAGGGCTTTTATCTTTAACCCTTTACCCAACGGTACGGCCAAAACCGGCCAGCACAATTCCCAAAAATTGCCAATTAATTTCCATTATATTTTCATTTTTTTCTCAAAAACATAGGTTATGACCCCTCTTTGGAACAAGCCCGTTGAGCTCATTCAAATGAGGGGTCATAACCTATGTTTTTGAGAGAAAAAATGAAAACAATTGGTTATTCAAGAATTTTGTTTGCAAGCGTCATCTGCTTTTAATGTTAGGTAAAGGGTTAAAAAAAATTTAAAAGAACAATGCGAAATTAGATTCAACAGAAAGAACACTGCAACTCATAGTTGTACATGTACATGCAATGAAAGTGTCAATGACACTGTAGCTCAACTTGTCAAGACAAAGACATGTACACGTATAGTATGTGACACAGCAATGACAAACATCTAGGTAATGACCTGATAACAAAGGTACATATAAAGTATTGTAACGGTCTGTACATAAATACTGACCGTTGCCTGTAACAAATGTATAGGTAAAGTATTGTAAAGGTGGGTGACAGTCAGATGCTGAACTAGAAAAAATCTTTGAGTCCCAGAGTGGGTCTGACTGAACCCCAAAATATTTGTTCTCATAGCACAGTGATAACAAAGGCACCCCAAAACACACTCGTTCCTGTCCCAAGGTGAAAACAAAAGTACTCAAGAAGTTTTGTGAAGATCAGTTCATAAATACGAGCTGTATAGAACTTGTGACAAAAAACTGATTGGACCTAATTTCGGTACAAAATGGCCACTGGCAGCCATCTTGAATTTTGGACCGTACCCAGAAACACTCATTCTCATCCCAAGGAGATAACAAAGGTACCCAAGAAGTTTTGTGAAGATCGGTTCATAAATACAGCTTCTACCCTGAGCCGTATTGACATGTGTGCTTACATTGTGTAAGTAGCACTGAATAAATCAAAGTTCATCTAATTTGCATAATTTCTGCACGAAAAAAAACCCCTTACAATATGTGATGTATTCCATGTTACTAAACATTCATACAAAAATTTATTAAAATCAGAACTTTCATACAGAAGTTCTATACAAAAGACTGATTGCTCTAATTTTGGTACAAAATGGCTGCTGGTGGCCATCTTGAATTTCGGACCACACCCAAAAACACTCGCTCTCATCCCACGGTGATAACAAAGGTACCCAAGAAGTTTCGTAAAGATTGGTTCATAAATATGGCCTCTAGTCTGAGCTGTATAGAAGTTGTGTACAAAAAACTGATTAGACCTAATTTCGGTACAAAATGGCCACTAGCAGCCATCTTGAATTTTAGACCGCACCCAGAAACACTCGTTCTCGTCCCAAGGTGATAACAAAGGTACCCAAGACATTTCGTGAAGATCAGTTCATAAATACAGACTCTAGTCTGAGCCGTATTGACATGTGTACTTACTGTGTGTAAGTCGCACTGAAAAAATCAAAGTTCATCTAATTTGCATAATTTCTGCACGAGAAAAAACCCCGTATTATATGTGATGCATCCCATGGTACTAAACATTCACACAAAAAATTATTCAAATCAGGGCTTTCATATGGAAGTTCTGTGCAAAAATCTGATTGCACCTAATTTTGTACAAAATGGCTGCCATCGGCCATCTTGAATTTCGGACCGGACCCCAAAACACTCGTTCTCGTCCCACGGTGATACCAAAGGTACCCAAGAAGTTTCGTAAAGATCGGTTCATAAATACGGCCTCTAGCCCGAGCCGTATTGGCATTTGCACTTATAGTGCTGAAAGTAACCCCAAAAAACATCAAAATTAGTCTAATTTGCACAATTTACGTACGAGAAAAATACCCGTATTATATGTGATGTATCCCATGGTACTAAACATTCATACAAAAAATTATTCAAATCAGAGCTTTCATATGGAAGTTCTGTACAAAAAACAGATTTCTGCATCGTCGGTACAAAATGGCAGCTGGCAGCCATCTTGAATTTCGGACTGCACCCAAAAACACTCGTTCTCGTCCCACGGTCATAACAAAGGTACCCAAGAAGTTTCGTAAAGATTGGTTCATAAATACGGCCTCTAGCCCAAGCCATAGCAGCTTGGCACTTACAGCTCTGAAAGTAACACTAAATAAATCAAAGTCAGTCTAATTTGCATAATTTACGCACGAGAAAAAAACCCGTATTATATGTGATGTATCCCATGGTACTAAACATTTATACAAAACTTTATTCAAATCAGAACTTTCATACAGAAGTTCTGTACAAAAAACTGATTTTTGCATCATCGGTACAAAATGGCCACTGGCAGCCATCTTGAATTTCGGACCACACCTAAAAACACTCGTTCCCGTCCCAGGGTCATAACAAAGGTACACAAGAAGTTTCGTAAAGATCGGTTCATAAATACGACCTCTAGCCCGAGCCATAGCCAATTGTTGACGTACGGACAGACGGACAGATGGCCAGACGGACAGACAGACAGACGGACGGACGGACAGACGGACGACGGGCCATGACAATAGCTCAAATTTGACTTCGTCAAAGTTGAGCTAAAAATACAACAACAGGCTCATTCAAGGCATATATTAACACCTAATCTGCTGAGTATTTTTTTTTTCTTTTTTCCTAAAACCCCATCAAGGCTGCTCTGAAGAAGCAATCGTCATATTTTACAAGACATTTAACCCTCTCACTAAAAATACCAAAATTTCAAATAGCCATTTTCCCATAATGCAACTAGTAATTTAACCAATTCATGAATTGATTAACTTTCCAGTTGCATGATGGGAAAAATTTGTAGTCTGAAATTTAGATATTTTGACATCAGTATGCAAGGGCTTGAACAAACTGAGCCCAGAAATCAATCACAAAATGACTGATCCAATTTATAAGGATGTATTTTGTTATAACCCCTTAACACTAAGGTTAAAATATCAATATTTCAACCAGCCTATATTTTCCATAATACAACTAAGAATTTAGCAATTTGCAGGTGAAAATTACCGGTAGATGTTTTGACTTCAAGTGTGTAAAGGGGGGGGGGGGGGGGGGGGGGGGGGGGGGGGGGGGTGTTAAAACAAATAACCCTGTTACAGTACGCTCTCTAAATCCTTAAAAATGCATTTTGGAACTGTTTCTGCATGTAGTCACTCTAAATCCTTCAAAATGCATTTTGGAGCAAAGAAAAAAAAATTCCTAATTGGCACTGGGGGGCTGGGGGGGGGGGGGGGGGGGGGAGGTAGGAAGCATTTTTTTCTGCATGTAGTCACTTTAAATCCTTCAAACTTCAAAATGCATTTTGGAGCAAAGAAAAAAAATTCCCTGATTGGCAGGGGGTGGGGGGGGGGGGGGAGGCAGGCAATAACAATGACAATTTTCACTGGATAATGGTGGTCATTAAACTTGAGGTAGACATTGTTCCCAAAGAGTTATATACCAAAAAAGAAATTGATATTTGGTTACTAATGTTTATGTTATTCCATAAACAAGAAATTTTTTAACAAAGGACAATAACTCTCATAATTTTTATCGAACATCGCTGGTCACTGAACTTGACATAGACATTGATGCTATAGGGACATTTACCGAAAAGAAATGAAATCCGTTTTTATTGTTAAAGTTATACCATAAATAAGCATTACACTATATTTTTATACTTAGTAAAAGTGACTGTAAAAAAAGGGTTAAATATTTCCTAAAACCAACAAAAGACATCATTGATGTAAATGCAATCATTAAGTTGTATTGAGCATGCAAGAATTAAAGTAAAAAAGTATGTGGTAAAAGCCTAATTGCAAATACAAAGAAACTAAGTCTGAAAACATGTTTAAAAGGGGTTAAAATCATGCCAATATTAATTAAAAGTAGAGCAAAGTTGAGGGTCGCATATACCCCCCGCCTGCAATACCATGGGTAGTATTCTAGAAATGAAACATTTATTACTGGGTGACACTGAAGGATGACAGACCTGTGACAGATTACAGACCATTGGGGCATATATCATAAGAACTATTAAGTGTCACCATAGGATGACACACAAAAAGAACCTCTATAGGACAGACTTGCATACCACATATGAAGTTATTCCACTGAGTACTCCAGAAGTTATTCATGAATTAATTTCAAGGTGGACAAATTCTAAGTCCATAAAGGGTAATGACTCTGACAATAAAATCTAGCACAGCACAACATCTGCATTTCACTATGGGTATACAACAATAGGATACACATGCATACCAAATATCAAGTCACTCAACCAAGTACTTTCCAAGTTATTCATGACTGAATTTTGGGACGGACTGACGGAAGGACGGATGGACAGATGGACTGACTGATGGACAAATGGATGGATGGATGGATGGATGGATGGATGGATGGATGGATGGATGGACAAGGCAATTCCTATATACCCCCGCTGGGGGTATAATCACTGTTGAAAGCTTCAGCAGACAGAAGACATTGTTCCAAATGAGAAATAGTGACATTCCACTAAACTGTTTGAAGAATTAAAGGTGTAACTTTGTAAACAAAACACGTTAACCAAAAACTTTAACCTGGAAGTTGTAAGTTAAATTGACTGCAAAAAAGGGTTAACTATTTCCCAAAATAACATGACACACAATGAGAATGATACAATGAATAGTAATTAATATTAATGAAAAATAAAACTTTAACCTTCGGTAAAAAACTTTTAACCACAAACTTTAACAAAAACTCTAAATGTTAACAGACAGACGGACCGATGGACATTCTTGCACGTTCTTACTGGTGGGTTTTTTTCCATGTTAAACCCTAACCCCACAAGGTCAAAAAATTAACCCCACAGTGCAAAAAATAACTCCACAAGTGGCCACTGAACTAACCAAACCCCACAACTACCACTGACCCTAAATTGTAAACCACACAATGTACCTCTGCTAAGCCTGGACGGACAGATGGATGGACGAAAGTCATGACCATAGCCCTGACTTTAAACAGTTGGGCTAATAAACCAGAGGCTCAAGTGAGCCTAAAATGCTCACCTGGCTCAAATTGTCAAAAGAGATGAGTGTACCAGTACATGTAAGTGATTAGCAGCGAGAGCAATTTTTTGATTTGCTATGATACATCCTAAAGCAACTTTTTTGGCCATTCATTTCTGCTGGTCCTAGAAAAGCTTCCTAGCAAGCTCTGTTCTGTGAAGTATTAAAAAAACAACCGAACAAAATTTTTGTTTTCTTTTCAATCTCTGCCCCCCCCCACCCCCCACCCCCAGGGGATCCTATTTGAACAAACTTGAATCTAACCCCCCTAGAGATGCTGCATACCAAATATCAAAAGAATCTGACTGGTGGATCTGAAGAAGATTTTTAAAGATTATTCCCCATATTGCACTAAGTTAATATTCGGGCTCCCATAGGAAGCCCAAATATTAACCCAGGGTCTCAATTTGAACAAACTTCAATCTGACCCCTGTAGAGATGTTGTATACCAAGCATCAAAAGAATCTGACTGTTTGATCTGAAGAAGAAGATTTTTAAAGCTTATTCCCATAGCACTCTAAGTTAATTATTTGGGCTCCTGTGTTGAGCCCAAATATGAACTGAGGGGCTTGATTTGAACACACTTGTATTTGACCATCCTATGGATACTGTATACCAAATATCAAAAGATTCTGATCAGCGGTTGTGAAGAAATTTTTTTTTTCAATTTTTACAAATATGCTGACTCCGCATTTTTTCAAATGCACCACAGAACACCCTGACACAACCAATGGTCATTTTTTTAAAATCCATTCTACTGGTCAAAAGGATGATTCATACCAAATAACAGTTCTCTGTTCCGTGTAGTTTGGGAAATATGGGCATGTGAATTTTTTTCTATTTTTAGCCCCTGGAGTACCCACGAGGCTACGAAAAAAATAAATTCGGGCATCAATCAAGTACTTTGGACCCACTTACACTACATGCCAAATTTGGTTCAAATCGGCCCATCGGTTCTTGAAATCGAAATTTGGGGCAAAGCCCAAAATGGGTATGTGTCCACAGAGAGCCCAAATATGTATCTAATGTACCAACTTCCCTTTTTTATTATTATTAGGGTTTAACGACACATTAATAGCCAGGGTCATATCATGACGGTGACAGTTTTACGGGTAGAGGAAGCTGGAGTACCCTGAGAGAACCACCGAGCAACGACGAGCAGCTGTCAGCTCTCCAACTTCGTAACTCTGAACTCTGCACCGCGGCACAGGCAGGGTTAGATGGGTTGAAAACATGCACACCTACAACGTGCAGTACGCCTTAGTACACAGCGTCATCGTGCCCCCATGTAGGCAATTGGGGTTAAGTGCCTTGCCCAGGGACACAACGCGGGAGCACGAGTCAGTCGCTGAAATGGTCACCCATCCAACTACTAACCGCGCTCGACCTTGCTTAACTTCGGTGATCTGACGAGAACCGGTCACCGCGACGCCACCGCTCCCCACCAACTTCCCTTGAACAAACTTTAATCTTCAACACCAAAGAGTGTTCCATACCATATATCAAGGCAGTCTCTATTGTGGTTCATGAGAAGAAGATTTTTAAAGATTTTTAGGCTTTGGCATCATTGACCAGAGCCTAAAGAAGGCAGTCGCTTCATTTAAACAAAATAGAAAGGGTATACTCCAGGGATGGTTTGTGCAATATATGTTTGAATTTGGCTGATTGGCTGTGAAGAAGAAGCCAAGTTTGCAACGGACGACGGACAGCAAGTGATGGCAGGTGCGCTAAAAATAAATGGTTTATGTCTGATATTTTACCCAAGTTAATAAAACTGATAAATTTGTCCCTTGAGTGCAACAAGACTTTGCAATGCAAAGCATCGTAAAGCCTTCTTGCACTCAAGGGTTGAAATACACCACCACTCATGCTATTCTGTAGATTATGAGGCCTAAAATATAAAACAAACTGAGAACATGAACCTTTCATGGCAAAGAAATAATCACAAAAATAAAATAAAACAAGAGGCCCCAGAGGGGCCTGGGGGCACTCACCTTACATGATAGTCTAAATATCAAACCAGGGACTTGACTTGAATAAGCTGCATACGCCCCTCCTAAGAAAAGCATATACCAACTAGAAGAAGCGATTGTGCCCACACAATACACAGGATTTTCCTTCTATTTTCAGTTCCTGCACTTTTACGTGCCAAAATTGAGATAAACACATAAAAAACAGATTTTTTCCCAAACAAAATACTTTCAGCCTAAATTTTTTTCTTCTTAAAATGCATAAAAAACGATAAAACAAATTTCAGGATTTTGGTCCAAAATTTTCTAAGTCCTACCCGGACCCCAAATTTTCTGGGGGAAAAAATTTTTTTTTTTTTTTGTCTTAAAATTGACAGAAACGCATTAAAAACAAAAAAAAAATTTTCAGGATTTTGGTCCAAAATTTTCGAAGTCCCACCCAGACCCCAAATTTTCAGGGAAAAGAAAAAAAAAAATTTGTCTTAAAATTGACAGAAAAGCATTAAAAACAAAAAAACAAAAATTCAGGATTTTGGTCCAAAATTTTCTAAGTCCCACCTGAACCCCAAATTTTCAGGGAAAAAGAAAAAAAAAAATGTTTTTGTCTTAAAATTGATAGAAAGGCATAAACAACAAAAAAAAAATTTTTTTCGGATTTTGGTCCAAAATTTTCAAAGTCCCACCCGGACCCCAAATTTTCAGGGTAAAAAAAATATTTTTTTTTTTGTCTTAAAATTGACAGAAACGCATAAAAAACACAAAAAAAATTTCAGGATTTTGGTCCAAAATTTTGTAAGTCCCACCCGGAGCCCCAAATTTTCAGGGGGAAAAAACAATTTTTTTTGGTCTTAAAATTGACAGAAACGCATTAAAAACAAACAAAAAAATTTACGGATTTTGGTCCAACATTTTCCCACCCGGACCCCAAATTTTCAGGGTAAAAAAAATATATTTTTTTTTGTCTTAAAATTGACAGAAACACATAAAAAACACAAAAAATTTCAGGATTTTGGTCCGAAATTTTGTAAGTCCCACCCGGACCCCCAAATTTTCAGGGGGAAAAAAAATTTTTTTTGGTCTTAAAATTGACAGAAACGCATTAAAAACAAAAAAAAAAATTTACGGATTTTGGTCCAACATTTTCCCGCCCGGACCCCAAATTTTCAGGGTAAAAAAAATATTTTCTTTTTGTCTTAAAATTGACAGAAACGCATAAAAAACAAAAAAAAAATTTCAGGATTTTGGTCCAAGATTTTCTAAGTCCCACCCAGACCCCAAATTTTCAGGGGGAAAAAAAAAAAAATTTTTTTGTCTTAAAATTGACAGAAACGCATTAAAAACAAAAAAAAAAATTTACGGATTTTGGTCCAAAATTTTCTTAGTCCAACCCGGACCCCAAATTTTCAGGGGAAAATTTTTTTATTTTTTTTGTCTTAAAATTGACCAAAACGCATTAAAAACAAAAAAAAAATTTTCAGGATTTTGGTCCAAAATTTTCTAAGTCCCACCCAGACCCCAAATTTTCAGGGGGAAAAAAAATAATTTTTTTTTGTCTTAAAATTGACAGAAACGCATAAAAAGCAAAAAAAACAAAATTTCAGGATTTTGGTCCGAAATTTTGTAAGTCCCACCCGGACCCCCAAATTTTCAGGGGGAAAAAAAAATTTTTTTTGGTCTTAAAATTGACAGAAACGCATTAAAAACAAAAAAAAAAATTTACGGATTTTGGTCCAACATTTTCCCACCCGGACCCCAAATTTTCAGGGTAAAAAAAATATTTTTTTTTTTGTCTTAAAATTGACAGAAACGCATAAAAAACAAAAAAAAAATTTCAGGATTTTGGTCCAAAATTTTCTAAGTCCCACCCAGACCCCAAATTTTCAGGGGGAAAAAAAATAATTTTTTTTTGTCTTAAAATTGACAGAAACGCATAAAAAGCAAAAAAACAAAATTTCAGGATTTTGGTCCGAAATTTTGTAAGTCCCACCCGGACCCCCAAATTTTCAGGGGGAAAAAAAAATTTTTTTTGGTCTTAAAATTGACAGAAACGCATTAAAAACAAAAAAAAAAATTTACAGATTTTGGTCCAACATTTTCCCGCCCGGACCCCAAATTTTCAGGGTAAAAAAAATATTTTTTTTTTTGTCTTAAAATTGACAGAAACGCATAAAAAACAAAAAAAAAATTTCAGGATTTTGGTCCAAAATTTTCTAAGTCCCACCCAGACCTCAAATTTTCAGGGGGAAAAAAAATAATTTTTTTTTGTCTTAAAATTGACAGAAACGCATAAAAAACAAAAAAACAAAATTTCAGGATTTTGGTCCAAAATTTTCTAAGTCCCACCCGGACCCCAAATTTTCAGGGAAAAAAAAAAAATTTTTGTCTTAAAATTGACAGAAACGCATAAAAAACAAAAAAAAAAATTTTCAGGATTTTGGTCCCTAATTTTCTTAAGTCCCACCCGGACCCCAAATTTTCAGGGGAAAAAAAAAAAAAATTTTTGTCTTAAAATTGACAGAAACGCATTAAAAACAAAAAGAAAATTTTCAGGATTTTGGTCCAAAATTTTCTAAGTCCCACCTGGAACCCAAATTTTCAGGGAAAAAGAAAAAAAAAATTTTTTGTCTTAAAACTGACAGAAAGGCATAAAAAACAAAAAAAAAATTTTTCGGATTTTGGTCCAAAATTTTCTAAGTCCCACCCGGACCACAAATTTTCAGGGTAAAAAAAAAATTTGTTTTTTGTCTTAAAATTGACAGAAATGCATTAAAAACAAAAAAAAAATTTTCAGAATTTTGGTCCAAAATTTTCCATGTCCCACCCTGACCCCAAATTTTCAGGGGGAAAAAAAAAAAAAAAAAATTTTTTTTTGACTTAAAATTGACCGAAACGCAGAAAAAATAAAAAAAAAATTTTGGGATTTTGGTCCAAAATTTCTAAGTCCGCAACGGGACCCCAAATTTTCAGCCTAAATATGAACCTAGGGACTTGGCTTCAACAAACTTGAATCTCACCCCCCTGAGGATGCTGCATACCAAATATCAAAACATTCTTATTGCTAGATCTGAAGAAGAAGATTTTTCAAAAATACTCCTCATACTGCACTAATTTAAACATTTGGGCTCCCATAGAGAGCCCAAATATCGACCCAGGCAACTGATTTCAATAAACATGTGAAACAATCTTCCAAAGATGTTATATTTGAAATTTTAAAGCTTTTGGAGCAGTGCTTTGGGAGAAAAGTAGTCTTATGTTTTTCCCATTACCCACAGTGTTAAAAAATGCTGACTCAGCACTTTTTCAAAAGTCCCCAAAAAGTACCCCATGATAAAACCGATGGCAATTTTTTTGGACCATTCCATTCTGTTGGTCCTAAGGAAGCTTCACAACAAATAAGAATTCTCAGTGCCGTGTAGTTTTGGAGATATGGGCGTTTTCATTTTTTTCTATTTTTAGCTCCTGTGGTTCCCACGGGGCTATGGGAAAAAAAATTCTGCATAAATTAGGTACTTATGACCCAATAAGCACTCACATAAAATTTGGTTCAAATCGGCCTCGCGGTTTGGAAAATAGAAATTTGGGGCGGGGCCAAAATTTTTGCCCCTCCTTTAACATCGTCAAATATAGCCCCTCGAACTTCTCTTGAACAAACTTGAGTCTACACCTCAAAAGGAAGCTACATACCAAATATCAAGTCTCTGCTATTGCTGGTTCTTGAGAAGAAGAATTTTTAAGAATTGGAGCATTTTTGCCCCATCCCTCTACTCAATATGAGCCGAAACCTAATTTGACAAAAAATCAAAATGCCCTTATATAACCCCTAATCACATGAAATTTCATTAATATGCGGCCAGTGGTTTGGGAGAAAAAGGCCCAAACACCACCTTCACGACGGACGACGGACACCGGACGACGGACGAAAAGTGATCAGAATAGCTCATCCGGACTTTCAGTCAGGTGAGCTAAAAAGGCCCATCCACATGCAATTTTACAAAAAGTGGCCTAAGAAACAAAAGATCTACTTTGTGGGGCCTTAGCAATAATTTATTAAAGACATCCTGAACACTGGTGTAAATCTGTTGCGACCAAATCAAGATTTGATCAAGAATGAGTAGTGGGATCACAAAGGTGGTCTCTTTTTGCGATCAGATCACAGTGGGACCGTGACACACTTACACCAGTGTGGCACAATTTCATGACTCAAATACTTCAAAACCACAGAAAACCATGAAAAAATAATGAAAACAGCATCTGAGATTCAATATGCTTGCACTTCTTTTTCGACATGTGTGATCCTACAGTGTTGCAGGGAGAGAACAGATCAGAGATGTCAGTTGGTGCCGTTACCAAGCAATGTTGAAGCAGAGAGAGCTTTCTCAGCATGCACTCTGTTCGCAACCAAAATTAGGTCTAGGATGGAAGACATCCTGCTTGATGCACTTGAGTTTATGTGCACATTCTACAGTCACGGAAAGTCAAAAAAGTTAACTTAACCAGTGGGTATGAACTTTAGTGGGAACCACACGTGACACGTCTCATGCTCAGCTGAGTCGCAACTACATGTTCGGTTGTAATGACTGACTTTTTTGCAAAGGATATTTGCATTTGTTTTTGGTTTTCTTTCATTAAATGAAAGTGTCAGTGACACTGTAGCTTAACTTGTGTGTTGTGTTTGATGAAAAGAATAATGTCCAATGTTTATGAAAGGATTATGAAATAAGACAAGAATTGTGATAATTGGGAATATGTTCATTTTTGTTCCCTGTATGCTATGTTTCTGATAAAAATAATATGAGGTGTACACTGTACTAAAGAGCTGAGGGGTGGGTTAATATGACCTCAAAGTTAATGTATGTGCCCCTCACAGTTAACGTATATCAACAAAAGTTACCAAGTTACAGTAAAATTATTCCGAAACGAGTCATCCTATCAAGTTACATTGAAATCCCTTCATAAATTTGACATGTAGACTGTGCTAAAGGTTTTCGGACTTTGGGCCCCTGTAGCCGTCAGTTCCCCAATTGCGTCTAAAGGGGACGTTCTCATCTAGACATTATAAGAAGTCAACCTACCAAATTACAATGAAATCTCTTCATAAATATCACCTGTAGACTGTGCTAAAGGTTTTTGGGCTTTGGGCTCGGGCAGCCATCATGGTTGAATGATCGTAACCAAAAGGGGACATTCTTATCTGGGCATCATCTGGAGTGATCCTACGAAGTTACAATGAAATCCCTTCATAAGTATGACCTGTAGACTGTGCTCAAGGTTTTTGGGCTTCGGGCCCCTGAAGCCGTCACAGGTGACCAATCATGACCAAAATGGGATGTCATCATCTAGGCATTATATGGAGTCAAACTAACAGGCTACAATGAAATCCTTCAATAAATATGACCACAAGACTATGCTAAAGGTATTGGGCTCGGGCAGCCATCAAGGCTGAATGATCGCGACCAAATGGGGACGTTCTCATCTAGACATCATTTGAAGTCATCCTACCAAGGTACAATGAAATCCCTTCATAAATATCACCTGTAGACTGCGCTAAAGCTTTTCGAGCTTCAGGCCCCTGTAGCCGTCACAGTTGCCTAATGGTGTCAAAAAGGGGCTGTTCTCATCTAGACATTATATGAAGTCAACCTATCAAGTTACAATGAAATCCCTTCATAAATATGAACTGAAGCCTGTGCTAAAGGTTTTCGGGCTTTGGACTCGGGCAGCCATCATGGTTGAATGATCGCAACCAAAAGGGGACTTTCTCATCTGGGCATCACCTGGAGTGATCCAACGAATTTACAATGAAATCCCTTCATAAATATGACCTGTAGACTGTGCTCAAGATTTACGGGCACCTGTAGCCATCACAGTTGACCAATCAAGACCAAAGGGGGATGTCATCATCTAGGCATTATATGGAGTCAACCTAACAAGTTACAAAGAAATCCTTCCATAAATACGACCTATAGACTATGCTAAAGGTTTTTGGGCTCTGGCAGCCATCAAGGCTGAATGATCGCGACCAAAAGGGGACGTTTTCATCTAGACATTATTTGGAGTCATCCTACCAAGCTACAATGAAATCCCTTCATAATTATGACCTGTAGACTGTGCTAAAGGTTTTCGGGCTTCAGGCCCCTGTAGCTGTCACATTTGCCCAATCGTGTCCAAAAGGGGACATTCTCATCGCGACATTATATGAAGTCAAACCTACCAAGTTACAATGAAATCCCTTCATAAATATGACCTGTAGACTGTGCTAAAGGTATTCAGGCTTCGGGCTCGGGCAGCCATAATGGTTGAATGATCGCAACCAAAAGGGGACATTCTCATCTGGGCATCATCTGGAGTGATCCCAAGAAGTTACAATGAAATCCCTTCATAATTATGACCTGTAGACTGTGCTAAAGGTTTTCGGGCTTCAGGCCCCTGTAGCTGTCACATTTGCCCAATCGTGTCCAAAAGGGGACATTCTCATCGCGACATTATATGAAGTCAAACCTACCAAGTTACAATGAAATCCCTTCATAAATATGACCTGTAGACTGTGCTAAAGGTATTCAGGCTTCGGGCTCGGGCAGCCATAATGGTTGAATGATCGCAACCAAAAGGGGACATTCTCATCTGGGCATCATCTGGAGTGATCCCAAGAAGTTACAATGAAATCCCTTCATAAATATGACCTGTAGACTGGGCTCAAAGCTTTCGGGCTTCAGGCACCTGTAGCCATCACAGTTGACCAATCACGACCAAAAGGGGATGTCATCATCTAGGCATTATATGGAGTCAACCTAACAGGTTACAATGAAATCCTTCCATAAATATGACCTTTTGCCTATGCTAAAGGTTTTTGGGCTCGGGCACCCATCAAGGTTGAATGATCGCGATCAAAATGGGACGTTCTCATTTAGAGACTATTTGGAGTCATCCTACCAAGTTACAATAAAATCCCTTCATAAATATGACCTGTAGACTGTGCTAAAGGTTTTCGGGCTTCGGGCCCCTGTAGACGTCACAGTTGCCCAATCACGTCCAAAAGGGGACTTTCTCATCTAGACATTATATGAAGTCAACCCACCAAGTTACAATGAAATTCCTCAATAAATATGACCTGTAGACTGTGCTAAAGGTTTTTGGGTTTTGAGCTTGGGCAGTCGTCACGGTTGGCAGATCAGGCCCAAATGGGGAAATTCTCATCTAGACATCATAAGGAGTCATCCTACCAAGTTACAATGAAATCCCTCCATATTAAACATGACCTACAGACTGTGCTAAAAGTTTTTGGGTTTTGGGCTTGGGCAGCCATCACGGTTGGCAGATCATGCCCAAAAGGGGACGTTCTCATCTAGGCATTATGCAGAGGCATCCTACCAAGTTAAAAACAGTCATACCGGTTGATCGCTCGCGACCAAAAGGGGACGTTCTCATTTAGACATGACCCCAAACCTGCATATAAAATTTTGTGACAATCAGACAAGAACTGCGGGGTGCAGCCCATGCTAAAGGAAAATGTGAACAGACTCACAGACTCACAGACTAACAGGCTTCTGCACGTGTGATGGCAATAGCTTATCTTGACTTTGTCAAGTTAAGTTAATGAAAGTGTCAATGACACTGTAGCTCAACTTGTCAAGACATGTACATGTATAGTATGTGACACGGCAATGACAAACATCTAGGTAATGACCTGATAACAAAGGTACATATAAAATATTGTAATGGTCTGTACATAAATACTGACCGTAGCCTGTAACAAATGTATAGGTAAAGTATTGTAAAGGTGGGTGACAGTCAGATGCTAAACTAGAAAAGAAATCTTTGAGTCCCAGAGTGGGCCTGACTGAACCCCAAAATACTTGTTCTCATAGCACAGTGATAACAAAGGCACCCCAAAACACACTCATTCCTGTCCCAAGGTGAAAACAAAGGTACCCAAGAAGTTTCGTGAAGATCAGTTCATAAATACGAGCTGTATAGAAGTTGTGACAAAAAACTGATTGGACCTAATTTCAGTACAAAATGGCCACTGGCAGCCATCTTGAATTTTGGAGCACACTCAGAAACACTCGTTCTCGTCCCAAGGTAATAACAAAGGTACCCAAGAAGTTTCGTGAAGATCGGTTGATAAATACAGCCTCTAGCCCCAGCCGTATTGACATGTGCACTTACAGTGTATAAGTAGCATAAATAAATCAAAATTCATCTAATTTGCATAATTTCTGCACGAGAAAAAAAACCTGTACTGTATGTGATGTATTCCATTTTACTAAACATTCATACAAAAATTTATTCAAATCAGAACTTTCATACAGAAGTTCTGTACAAAAGACTGATTGCACTAATTTTGGTACAAAATGGCTGCTGGTGGCCATCTTGAATTTCAGACCACAACCAAAAACAACCGTTCTCATCCCACGGTGATAACAAAGGTACCCAAGAAGTTTCGTAAAGATCGGTCCATAAATAAGGCCTCTAGCCTGAGCCGTATAGAAGTTGTGTACAAAAAACTGATTAGACCTAATTTTGGTACAAAATGGCCACTGGCAGCCATCTTGAATGAGAAACACTCGTTCTCGTCCCAAGGTGATAACAGAGGTACCCAAGAAGTTTCGTGAACATCGGTTGATAAATACAGCCTCTAGCCCGAGCCGTATTGACATGTGTACTTACTGTGTGTAAGTAGCACTGCAAAAATCAAAGTTCATCTAATTTGCATAATTTCTGCACGAGAAAAAAACCTGTATTATATGTGATGTATCCCATGGTACTAAACATTCACACAAAAAATTTTTCAAATCAGCGCTTTCATATGGAAGTTCTGTGCAAAAATCTCATTGCACCTAATTTTGTACAAAATGGCTGCCATCGGCCATCTTGAATTTCGGACCACGCCCCAAAACACTCGTTCTCGTCCCACGGTGATACCAAAGGTACCCAAGAAGTTTCGTAAAGATCGGTTTATAAATACAGCCTCTAGCCCGAGCCATATTGGCATTTGCACTTACAGTGCAGAAAGTAACACTAAATACATAAAAGTTTGTCTAATTTGCATAATTTACATACGAGAAAAAAACCTGTATTATATGTGATGTATCCCATGGTACTAAACATTCATACAAAAAATTATTCAAATCAGAGCTTTCATATAGAAGTTCTGCGCAAAAATCTGATTTCACCTAAGTCTGTACCAAATGGCCACCAGCGGCCAACTTGAATTTCGTATCGGACCCCAAAACACTCGTTCTCATCCCACGGTCATAACAAAGGTACCCAAGAATTTTCGATAAGATCGGTTCATAAATACGGCCTCTAGCCCGAGCCGTATTGAATTGTTGATGGACAGATGGACAGACTGACGACTGGCCATGGCATAAGCTCAAATTTGGCTTTGCCAAAGTTGAGCTAAAAATGAAGTTTCTGTGGATAATCCTAATGTTATTTAGGCCCCACATGTCGTGAATGTCCGGTGTTGAAAGTTTAAATGCTACAAGTAGGAAAAGGTGCTCCACAGTTATTTTCACTGTTTATTTTCTGAATGTTTTTAGTGAAAATATTGTGTCATGAGCACGATCATCTTGCGAAACATGCTAAAGCTATAAGAATACCGCAATAAGACACAAATAAGATACAAATATAGAGGATATCTACGCTGTTTTAGTCAGTTTCTGAAATTATCTCATGAATGTGGAGCTGAAAGTTTTATTTTTCACGAGCGGTTGCACGACTGAAAAATGATACTTTAAGGTTCACGCGAAAGAGATAATTGCTGATATTCACTAAAACAGCATAGATTTTCTTTTTATTATATGCTATGTGACATTTTACTGCACAATATTCAGCCCAATTCGACTGCAAACAATTTAAAGACAATAACAAAAAGCTGCTGATCATTCCTTCAAGGCAATGTTCAAGGCAACGTCATGCACTAAAGCGTTATGTCATTTAGAAAGCTACAGAAAAAATGTGGACCTAAAAAGATTAAAATAAAACCTTCGGGTCCACACTCGGGAGATAATTTCAGATTTTCTTTTTTATTATATGCTACTAAGACATTTTATTGCACAATATTCAGGCCAATTCAACCCCACAAGCATACGTTTCAAAACATAAACAAAGATCAGTTGATCGTTCCTTCAAGGTGACAGGATGTGATGCAGCATGACGTTATTTACATGCAGGAAGCTACCAAGAAATATTCCTCAATATCCATCGAGTCGATGGATATCGAAAATATTTTTTTAGATAACTTACGATAATTCACGGGCTAGCAGATAATAAATGGTGATATTAACTAAAGAATATCACCTAACAGTACACTTTGTTATAGGCTGTACTGGAACACTCTTTTTGAGTACTTTAAATCAAGAGAAATAGCTGAAAAGGTGTCTGAAAAATATACAGAATTTTTAGTTTCTGCTTAGAAATAGTAAATTTCCCAGTTGGTAAGGTCCTGGATTTCTCTCCTAAAGTAGGCAGCTGTTCAGTGTGTTGAGAACATTGAACCCAGTAATGGCCACTAACTTTTCTTTACACAAAAATACTTGCATTTAAAAAAACAACATTACATGTAACAAATTTTCTCTTACCTTTCCAATCTTTCACCTAATAAATCCGATGAATCTTCTGGGGCAACATTGTACATGTCATCTATCTCAAGTCTACGCTGGTAGCCAGTTTTAAACACTGGATTCATCCACCTACAAAACAGAGATATTCCTCAACAAGATGATATGCACGTTCAGTTAAAACTAGAAGTCCTGTAAGGAAATGAGCGTTAATCTATGCGTTATGACCATAGTAAGGCTATCAAATTCTGTACATATGGTCTGTGCACAAGCAATGTTTCAGCCAATGGACCTCCGGGTAACCAGGAGGACCATTGGCAGAAACATTGCCTGTGTTTGCTATGAGTAACCAGGAGAACCTGCTGTGCTTTGGATGTCATTCAATATGGCAATTGCGTGCAATTCATACGCGCAATTAAGTCTAGATAAGCGCACAGTTCATGACAGAACTTGTAGTTTTAACTGTACATGTATATGTTTTATGCATCCTAGAGACCACGTGTGCAGTACAAGAATGTGAAGGAGACAAAAAAATCATGGGTCCCTTAGTTGGGCAATGTAATTTATTTCTATTGACTCACAATCTGCTGAAGAACAAACCTCCCCTATCTATATATTCGTACATAAAAGGTAAATGTGTACATTTTTATAATGTTTAATTACACTTTCAACAGCCTGGGTCATGACATAACAGGTATTTTGGGGGCAGATATCAAGAAAGCCTGAGTATCTGGATCTGAAACCAACAATTACAACATGTGGAGAGAGTATTTTCCCCAAAACACTCACAGAGTGGAATTTTAACTCAGGCAATAACTCTAAACAAGAGGCCTTAATCGCTCACCTGACAAAGTGGTTCAAAGAAGTATTTTGGGTCACATTCAGTTACATGTATGTCATGGTTCATCAACATTACAGTGGAATGAAGTCATGAATTTATTCATAACTCTGGTGTCCATGACAGATGATTATTATCATACATGTAGGTCATCCTGACTGCTTCCAATTCTATCAGCTGTAGACAAGCACTGCCAAACTTCCAAAGGTTGATATGTCACTGCAGTTTGAAAGGCAAATTTTATGGTAAAATACTAAGGATTTGAACAATCTTGAACATAACCCCCTCTCTCCCTGCCCTCACCTACCACCCCCCCCCCCCCCACCCCCGGGGCCAAATATTAAGCCAGAGACTCAAATTACGCCAACGTTGAACTGAATCTGACACCCCTAAAGATGTTATGTACCAAATATGAAGAAAGCATTCTGACGGGTGGATCTGAAGAAGATTTTTAAAGAAATTCCCTCAAAAAGCACAAAGTTAAAACTTGGGTTCCAATAGAGGGCTCAAATATTAACCCAGGGACCCTGATGATTTTTCCAATAATTAGTGTTTGGAATCTAATATTATTGCATCCATGTGAATATTGCCCACCCATGGAAAGTGACCAGTCCATGGCAGCCTTACGGTATGTAGCTCCTGTTTTCTGTCCCAAAATTGATATCACGGACATGCATCCATTTTAATCATTTACTGAGGTTATTGGGAACCTTGGTTGCTATCGAACAAAAACATACTGGTGAAATGCGATGAACTTGTGGCAGTTGAATTAGTTCATATCATTTCTAACACTCCCTAAACCACAGCTCACATTAAATCTCTTCAAAACAAGTACAGTACATGTACATGTACGTGGAAAATGCATTATCACTAAAACACTTGTGAATCTAAGTATCTTCTGGTGTCTGCAAAGCTTCGAAATTCAATCAATTTGCCAAATTAGGGGGTGCCATTTCTGGAATATTCCACTTTTTGATTGATATGTCAAAATACACAAGTCACAGCTGAATACAATACTTGACAAGAGATTGACAATATTTGCGGTATTCTACGGTTGACAGAAAGTGCAATACATGTATCCACATATCTGTTGATTCGGTCTTTTCTGAGACTTCTCCCAGTTATTATGAACAACCCAAGAACACCCAACGCTCGTGTAATACACCACTGTAAAGCTTATTCTTTCCCCTTTACACTGACACTGTGTATGGCTGGATACATTGGGCGAATCAAATTTATGTCAGAATCGATCCAAAAATGCTGTCAGATATCTTATTTTTATTATTTCTCAGCTTACGCTAATATTGTAGCAGATATAATGAAAGTGTCAATGACACTGTAGCTTAACTTGTGTGTTGTGTTTGCTGAAAAAGGATAATGTTCAATGTTTATGAAAGGATTATGAAATAAGACAAGAATTGTGATAATTGGGAATATGTCCCTGTATGCTATGTTTTTGATAAAAATAATATGAGGTGTACGCCGTACTAAAGAGCTGAGGGGTGGGTTAATATGACCTCACAGTTAATGTATGTGGCCCTCACAATTAATGTATATCAACGAAAGTTACCAAGTTACAGTGAAATTATTCCAAAACGAGTCATCCTGTCAAGTTACATTGAAATCCCTTCATAAATATGGCCTGTAGACTGTGCTAAAGGTTTTCGGGCTTCGGGCCCCTATAGCCATCAGTTTTCCAATTGCATCCAAAGGGGACATTCTCATCTAGACATTATATGAAGTCAACCAACCAAGTTACAATGAAATCCCTTCATAAATATCACCTGTAGACTGTGCTAAAGGTTTTTGGGCTTTGGGCTCGGGCAGCCATCATGGTTAAATGATCACAACCAAAAGGGGACATTCTCATCTGGGCATCATTTGGAGTGATCCTACGAAGTTACAATGAAATCCCTTCATAAATATGACCTGTAGACTGTGCTCAAGGTTTTCGGGCTTCGGGCCCCTGAAGCCGTCACAGTTGACCAATCATGACCAAAAGGGGATGTCATCATCTAGGCATTATATGGAGTCAAACTAACAGGTTACAATGAAATCCTTCCATAAATATGGTCTATAGACTGTGCTAAAGGTTTTGGGCTCAGGCAGTCATCAAGGCTGAATGATCGCGACCAAAAGGGGACGTTCTCACCTAGACATTATTTGGAGCCATCCTACCAAGGTACAATGAAATCCCTTCATAAATATCACCTGTAGACTGTGCTAAAGGTTTTCGGGCTTCAGGCCCCTGTAGCCGTCACAGTTGCCCAATCATGTCCAAAAGGGGACGTTCGCATCTAGACATTATATGAAGACAACCTTCCAAGTTACAATGAAATCCCTTCATAAATATGAACTGAAGACTGTGCTAAAGGTTTTCGGGCTTTGGGCTCGGGCAGCCATCATGGTTGAATGATTGCAACCAAAAGGGGACATTCTCATCTGGGCATCATCTGGAGTGATCCTATGAAGTTACAATGAAATCCCTTCATAAATATGACCTGTAGACTGTGCTCAAGATTTTCGGGCTTCGGGCACCTGTAGCCATTAAAGTTGACCAATCAAGACCAAAAGGGGAGGTCATCATCTAGACATTATATGGAGTCAACTTAACAAGTTACAATGAAATCCTTCCATAAATACGACCTATTGACAATGCTAAAGGTTTTTGGGCTTGGGCAGCCATCAAGGCTGAATGATCACGACCAAAAGGGGATGTTCTCATCTAGACAATATTTGGAGTCATCCTATACCACGTTACAATGAAATCCCTTCATAATTATGACCTGTAGACTGTTCTATAGGTTTTCGGGCTTTGGGGCCCCTGTAGCTGTCACAGTTGCCAAATCGTGTCCAAAAGGGTACGTTCTCATCTAGACATTATATGAAGTCAGACCTACCAAGTTACAATGAAATCCTTTCATAAATCTGACCTGTAGACTGTGCTAAAGGTTTTTGGGCTTTGGGCTTGGGCAGCCATCATGGTTGAATGATCGCAACCAAAGAGGGACAATCTCATCTGGGCATCATCTGGAGTGATCCTACGAAGTTACAATGAAATCCCTTCATAAATATGACCTGTAGACTGGGCTCAAACTTTTCGGGCTTCGGGCACCTGTAGCCATCACAGTTGACCAATCACGACCAAAAGGGGATGTCATCATCTAGGCATTATATGGAGTCAACCTAACAGGTTACAATGAAATCCTTCCATAAATATGACCTTTTGCCTATGCTAAAGGTTTTTAGGCTCGGGCACCCATCAAGGCTGAATGATCGCGATCAAAATGGGACGTTCTCATCTAGACATTATTTGGAGTCATCCTACCAAGTTACAATGAAATCCCTTCATAAATATGACCTGTAGACTGTGCTAAAGGTTTTCGGGCTTCGGGCCCCTGTAGCCGTCACAGTTGCCCAATCACGTCCAAAAGGGGACTTTCTCATCTAGACTTTATATGAAGTCACCCACCAAGTTACAATGAAATTCCTCAATAAATATGACCTGTAGACTGTGCTAAAGATTTTCGGGTTTTGGGCTCGGGCAGTCATCACGTTGGCAGATCTCGCCCAAATGGGGAAATTCTCATCTAGACATCATAAGGAGTCATCCTACCAAGTTACAATGAAATCCCTCCATATTAAACATGACCTGCAGACTGTGCTAAAAGTTTTTGGGTTTCGGGCTTGGGCAGCCATCAAGGTGCTCAGATCAAGCCCAAAAGGGGACGTTCTCATCTAGGCATTATACAGAGGCATCCTACCAAGTTACAATGAAATCCCTTCATAAATACGACCTGTAGACTGTGCTAATGGTTTTAGGGTTTTGGGCTCGGGCAGCCATACCAGTTGACCGATCGCGACCAAAAGGGGACGTTCTCATCTAGACATGACCTCAAACCTGCATATGAAATTTTGTGATGATCAGACAAGAACTGCGGGGTGTAGCCTGTGCTAAAGGAAAATGTGAACAGACTCACAGACTAACAGACTTCCGCATGAGTGATGGCAATAGCTTATCTTGACTTTGTCAGGTTAAGCTAAAAATTAAATATATTCTTTTATTAAATATTTTAATTTTTTCAAATTTTACTTTAATATACTGAAAAACGAGGCACTTCAAAGTATATACTAGTTTAATTCTTGACTACTCTCTGATACTAATAATCACAATTTTTTTTTACAAAATAATCTATATATTAACAAGAGGCCCCAAGGAGCCTTAATTGCTCACCAGCCAAAGAGGTTCAAAGAAATATTTGGGGTCACATTCAGTTAGACATGGTTCATCAACACTACAAAGGAATGAAGTCATGAGAGACAAATTTTATGGAACTAGGGACATGGCTTGAACAAACTTGAATCTTACCCCCCTGAGGATGCTGCATACCAAATATCAAAAGCATTCATCTGCTGGATCTGAAGAAGAAGATTTTCAAAGAAAATTCCTTATTTTGAACTAATTTATTATTCAGGCTCTAACAGTGAGCCCAAATATGAACCCAGGGACTTGGCTTGAACAAACTTGAATCTCCCCCCCCCCCCCCCCCCAAGCATGCTGCATACCCAATATCAAAAGATTCTGCCTGCTGAATCTTGAGAAGAAGATTTTAAAGAAATTTGCCTCAAATGCATCAAGTTCAAATTTGGGTTCCTATACTGACCCCAAATATGAACCCAGGGGGCTGATTTTAATAAACTTGAATCAGATCCACCCCACAATGTTGCATACCTTGAATCTCACCCCCTAAGGATGCTGCATGCCAAATATGAAAACATTCCGACTGCTGAATCTGAAGAAGATTTTTAAAGAAAAATTCCTCATATTGACTAAGTTATAATTCAGGCTCCCACAGGGAGACCAAATATGGACCCAGGGACTTGGCTTTAACAAACTTGAATCTCATCCCCCTAAGGATGCTGCATACCAAATATCAAAACATTCTGACTTCTAGATCTGAAGAAGGAGATTTTTAAAGAAAATTCCTCATTTTGAACTAAGTTATCATCTATCATTCGGGCTCCCACAGTGAGCCCAAATATGGACCTAGGGACATGGCTGGCTTGAACAAACTTGAATCTCACCCCCCTATCGATGCTGCATACCAAATATCAAAACATTCTGACTGCTGGATCTGAAGAAGAAGATTTTTAAAGAAAATTCCTCATTTTGAACTAAGTTATCATTCGGGCTCCCACAGTGAGCCCAAATATGGACCTAGGGACATGGCTTGAACAAACTTGAATCTCACCCCTCTAAGGATGCTTCATACCAAATACCAAAACATTTCGACTTCTGAATCTGAAGAAGATTTTTTAAAGAAAATTCCTCATTTTGAACTAAGTTATAATTCGGGCAACCACAGTGAGCCCAAATATGAACCCAGGGACTTGGCTTGAACAAACTTGAATCTCCCCCCCCCCCCCCCCCCCTAAGCATGCTGCATACCCAATATCAAAAGATTCTGCCTGCTGAATCTTGAGAAGAAGATTTTAAAGAAATTTGCCTCAAATGCATCAAGTTCAAATTTGGGTTCCTATACTGACCCCAAATATGAACCCAGGGGGCTGATTTTAATAAACTTGAATCAGATCCACCCCACAATGTTGCATACCTTGAATCTCACCCCCTAAGGATGCTGCATGCCAAATATGAAAACATTCCGACTGCTGAATCTGAAGAAGATTTTTAAAGAAAAATTCCTCATATTGACTAAGTTATAATTCAGGCTCCCACAGGGAGACCAAATATGGACCTAGGGACATGGCTGGCTTGAACAAACTTGAATCTCACCCCCCCCTAACGATGCTGCATACCAAATATCAAAACATTCTGACTGCTGGATCTGAAGAAGAAGATTTTTAAAGAAAATTCCTCATTTTGAACTAAGTTATAATTCGGGCTACAACAGTGAGCCCGAATATGAACCCAGGGACTTGGCTTGAACATACTTGAATCTCATCCCCCTAAGCATGCTGCATAACCAATATCACAAGATTCTGCCAGCTGGATCTTGAGAAGAAGATTTTTAAAGAAATTTGTCTGAAATGCATTAAGTTCAAATTTGGGCTCCTATACTGAGCCCAAATATGAACCCAGGGGGCCGATTTGAACAAACTTGAATCAGATCCACCCCACAATGTTGCATACCAAATATCAAAAGATTCTGCCTGCTGGATCTGGAGAAGTTTTTTTAAGAAATTTGCCTGAAATGCACGAAGTTCGAATTCAAGCTTCTATAGTGAGCCCAAATATGAATCCAGGGGGCCGATTTGAACAAACTTGAATCAGATCCACCCCATAATGCTGTATATCAAATATCAAATGATTCTGCCCACTTGTGCGGGAGAAGATGATTTTTTTTAGTAATTTAATTCTCTAATATACATAGGGTGCTATCGGATTTATGCCCCCTATGGAGCCCCAAGTCGGCATGTCCATTTCATTTGAACAAACCTGAATTGACATATGGTAATGAACATCCATACCAAGTTTCGAGCAAATCGACCTAGCAGTTTCAGAGGAGAAGTCATTTGAAAAATGTTCACGGCGCCGGACAGACGACGACGGACGGCAAGTGATAAGATTAGCTCCCTTCAGTGAGCTAAAAATAAAAATTTTTTAATAAATTTTGTTTCTTAACATACCTACCACAATTGTTTACAATTGGCTGTAACATAAGTGCAAGCCCTACTTCGGAACTAACTCAAGCTTTTAGAATCTTTTCCAAACGAGTTGGAAAAGTACTAGAGTACAAAAACACGAAAAAGATCGAAAAAAGGGTCGAGCGAGACCAGCGCTCGAAATTACAGGTACTCTCTGCACACCTCTTGCGTTTACTGAGCGCATGCGCAACAACCGTGACGTCAATTCCGTATTTCCGCCAACGAGAAGTTTGTGATTTAGCGGGGAGGCATCGATATCAAAGATATCCCCAAGGAGGGTGGGCCTCCGGTAAACAATTGTGGTAGGTATGTTAAGAAACAAAATTTACTAAAAAATTTTAATTTCTTTTCAACCTACTCACAATTGTTTACAATTGGCTGAATAAACAATAGGAGGAGGTGAATCACATAACCAATACCAACAAGAGTAGCAGAACGAAAGCAAGGATGGCAGAGAACAAAAACGAAAACCTGTAGTGAAGATAGAGAGAAGGCACCTGAAAAGAACAAGGCTGAGCGAAGCGCAACCTCGACAAAAACAACTTTAACGAGGGTGCACAACAGCCTGAGCAGCAACGAGAGGGCCTAAAGAATAAAGATCCTCAGATTGCTGCTGAAGGTGGCGGAGATAAAAGGAGGAGAAGGTAGAAGCATTCCTCCAGTAAGCCGCATTCATAACATCATGGAGCGAAACAGAATTGGAGAAAGCCCAGGATGTAGAAATGGCACGAACCTCGTGAGCATTAAGCCGGTTCGAAACAAGATCCGATGCAGACAAGCGAGAATAAGCCAGCTTGATTGCAAGACAGATCCACCTGGAAATAGAATGGGAAGAGATAGACTGCCTCTTAGGAATGAGAGACAGAAAGACTCTCTTCCGACTCCTCCTAATGAACTGAGTGCGAGTAATGTAAGTCTTGACCGCACGAACAGGACAAAGAAGAAGCCGCCGTCCATCTACAGCAGGGAGAGCCCGAATGCAGATGGGAGGAGGTACCGAATCGGGGAGTTGATTCTTAGCCAGAAAAGAGCAATCAGTAGTGAATGTGACACTGTTAGCCTCATTTCGGAAGAAGGCAGAATCAACAGATAGCGCATGAAGCTCACTGACTCGACGAGCAGAAGCAAACGCTAGAAGAAAAGCCGTCTTATAGGTGAGAAAACGCATGTCGGTCTCAGATAAAGGCTCGAATGGCCTCCAAACAGTGCAACACCCATGCCAAGTTCCACTTGGGTGTAAGATGCAAAACTCGAGGCCTCTTCAAAGAAAAGTGCCGAATAAGTTTGGAGAGGAAAAGATTACGACCGATACACCGCTTTCCCACATAAGAGAAAGTATAAGACAGCATAGACCAATAGCCCTTAATCGTAATAGGCTGGAGGCCCTTGGAGTCAAAAAGAAAAACCAGAAAATCTGCAATTTGAGCGATTGACGGATCACAGTAATTCACATTGTGATCTGAACACCAGCGGCAGAAAACCTTCCACTTGGAGGCATAAGTCATTCCAGTGGAAGGTCGCCGCGATGCAGAAATGCACTCCACTGATCGTCACGAAAAACCTCTACGTCGGAGACTGGAGCTGATAAAAGACAGGCGTGAAGGGACAGGCTCGCCAGGTTGTTGTGATACTTCCTGGGACGACCCTGTGAAAGAAGATCGCGACGTAGAGGTAGACGAATCGGTCGATCGGCCAATAGAGGCCGCAGCAGATTGATCCACACCCTCTGTGGAGACAGGGGTGTGACCAGAATGATCCTGCAACTGCAAGCACAAATCTTCGCTAAAACTTGAGGAAGAATCGGTGCAGGAAGAAAGGCATAGCCGATCCAACCTGTCCAGTCCAGAGACAGAGCGTCTACTGCAAATGCCAGAGGATCTGGACAAGGGGAGACAAAAGTCTCTACCTGATGATTCCAGCGAGTAGCGAAAAGGTCGACCTGAGGACGACCCCACTGCTCGCAAATCGCCTGAAACACCGACCGATGTAGCATCCATTCGGTTGGAAGGACACTGTCGCGTCGGGACAGGGAGTCTGCTAGGACGTTGTGACGCCCGGGAATGTGTCGAATGGACACCCGAGCGTTCACATCACGCGCCAACAGAAGAAGATCCCGAGACAGCCGATACATGGGAATCGAATGTGTGCCTCCCTGATTCCGTATGTAGGCCACTACTGTCGAATTGTCCGAAAGAAGTAGGACAACATGGTCCGACAGATGAGGGATCCAAAGCCGAAAACTCAACAGAAGAGCAAGGAGCTCCTTCTGGTTGATATGAAGGCCCACCTGCTCGCTGTCCCACTCTCCGTGAGTAGACAGACCGAGAGGATCCAACGTCGCACCCCAGCCCCGATCGCTGGCATCCGCAGTAAGGATGCGATCGACCAAAGGAAGATCCAACGGAACACCCTGTGTAAGCCAGGGAATATCTGCCCAAGTGCGGAGGTGACAAAGCAGAGACCGAGGAATAGTGAGTTCCAGGTCCAGCAGATCTACATTCGGATGCCAATGATCCAACAGGAAGTGTTGGAGAGGTCGGACAAACAAGCGACCGAGCGGAATGAGATCTGTCACCGAACCGCAAAGGCCCAGCATCCGAAGGAAAGTCCTGGCCGAGACCGAGGAAGATTGAAGCAGGTCCCGAGTCAAGGCGGAAAGAATCGTCGCACGAGCCTGGGGGACCGACACTACATTGTGAAGAGTGTCGAAATCCATCCCCAAATGACGGAATCGCTGAGAAGGAAGAAGATCCGACTTCTCGCGATTGACTCTGAAACCCAGCGACGCTAGCAGGCAAAGAAACTGCCGGACATCGAACTCCAGAACAGCAGCATCGTGGTGCCGTTGGAGGATGTCGTCTAGGTAGGCTGACGAAGTCACTGCCGACTGAGTGCGATGGAAAGCAAGCACATGTGACATCAGTCGGGTGAAGGCCCAAGGAGCCAGGTTCAAACCGAACGGGAGAGCTCTGAATTGAAAAACTCGATCCCGAAACGAGAACCGAAGGTATTTCCGTGACGCCAGATGAATGTGTACATGGAAGTAGGCATCCTTCAGGTCGATACTGGCCGCAAAATTGCCCTGATGAACTGAACGTCGAACCGACCGGAAAGTCTCCATACTGAAACGAGGAGCAATTATGTACTCGTTCAGGGTACTCAGATCAATGACAGGATGATATTGGCCGTTTTTCTTCGGCACCAAGAAAAGTCTCGAGTAAAACCCCGGTGAAAGGGTGTTCCTGACCACCTTGATCGCCCCTTTGGTGAGGAGATTGTCGATCTCCTGCACCAGAAGGTTCCGACGCAGAGAATCTGAAGGGACCTGAGTCGGAAGGGGCACCCGAGATAAACTGGGGTGCCGATGGAAGGACAGTCGCAGACCGGATTGAATGACGTCGAGGACCCAAGAGTCCGACGTTATCTCTGTCCAACGGTCGTAAAACAGCGACAGCCTTCCCCCGACTGGAGGCGAATCGAGGTGAGAACCTTCACTTGCGGCCTCGACGAGGCCCCCGAGAGGAGAAACCACCTCGGGAAGTGACAAGAGTCCTGAGACTTTCCAGCCTGAGGCTGCCAGCAGGCCTGGCCACGTCGGCGCTTCTTATGAGCAGAAGGAGCAGACGGAGCCGAAGGCGTAGCCGAAGGCGTAGCCGACGTCGCCGACGAGGCAGACGCAGCAGCACGCTTGGCGGGCCTGGAACGACCCCCACCCGCAGCAGCAGGTGGGTCAAGCTGTCTCAGCAAAAGCTGGTCCTTCGAATGACGAAGAACTTCGCCACGAACAGCTTCCATGGAACCATGGAACAACTGAGGTCCCACCAAAGAGGCAGACCTCAGAACAGCACGTTGCTCAGAAGGAAGGGATGGTAAAGAATCCAAAACCGCATCCCGGAGTGCCAGCTCCAAATTAGCCGTGTTACAGGCGTGAGCGTGAGTCAAGTTCATAAGAGCCTGTGACAAAACGCGAAAAGGCGCCTGAGCGTCATCAAACTCCCCTGGTGGAAAATATTCAGCCAGAGCAGTGACGACATGGTCTGCGAGAGACAACATACCCAGCATCTCTCGGGACAGGCCCACCATAGACTCAACTACCGACCTTGGGAGAACTGCCGACTTAGGCTTAGTCAACCCGAGGGAAGAAGAATCCTCATCCACAGTAGTCATCCCTTGGAAGACTGGTGGAGAGACGGAATCGTACACACGAAACCACGATGGAGGCAGAAAGGCATCAGCTCTAGAAAAGAAGGAACCCTTGAGGGCCTTAGAATGCATTTTGGTGTCTAAGCCCTGGAAGGACTCAACCACCTGAGCCGATTGCAGAGGACGCAAAGCCCCGGAGCTAGAAGGCTCAACAGGGTTACGGCGCTCCACAGTGGACCGCGGCCGGACGGTCACAGAAGGCTGGTCGGAAGGTTGAACGTCCGGCAATAAGCCAAAGACGTAATCCAAAGCCTGCCCCAAGACTGACGAGGGGGGCCCATCACCTTCAAGATACTCGTCATCCTCCGTAGCAGAGGAGACGTAGCCCAACTCGGGCTGACCAGCAGAAACCTCCTGTGAATACTGTGCAGTATCCAAGGGGCCAGGCGAGACATCTCGGCGACCGACCAAAGGAGGTTGTGCCTCAGGAGGCACAGGGAGGCCAACTTGAGGGTTGCCAGAAAGCAACCGGGTGAGCGCCAAAACGGCCTGGCGCAGGTCACCCTGAGAATCCGTCGCAGCAGAATCGCCCGACGGAGCGTCCTCCCAATGGACCCTTCTGGTAGAAGAACCCAAATCCTCAGAAAAGACCGATGGCGAACGTCGATCGGCAGACAGAATAGGAGCACGGTGAGAAGACACCGGAGGATAGTCCCGATTGTGACGCCCAGGGGCCATCACTGACCTCTGCGAAACAGAAGGCCCTGCCTGCAAATCCTCTAAAGAGACCGACGGCGCACGTCAATCGGTAGCTGGACCTAGGACACGGTGAGAAGACACCGGAGGATTGTCCCAAGAATGACAGAAACCTGTCATTGGCCCCTGCGCAGCAGACGGCCCCAACTGCCTATTCTCTGAGACCGACAGCAAGCATCGATCGACACCCAGACTCGGAACACAGTGAGGAATCACCGGAGGAAGGTTCCGAGAGTGACAGCTAACAGGGGCTGTCACTGACTGCTGCCGAACAGCAGGCCCTGGATGCCAACGTCCCAACACCATCCCGCTAGGCGGCACACTAGCAGGCGAAGGTGGAACAAAAAACGATTCACTCGAGGGACGAGGAATCGCTGCCGAAGCGACCGGCCGGCTCAACCGACTAGGAGCAAACCTAGCCAGATGAGACGGAGCAGACAGCAAACCCGCACAGCCCCGCCGCGAGGCTGGGGGAGGCTGAGAACACACAGACACACCAGCAGATACAGCCTCGGTCCCCCGAGACTGTAGACCATCCCCAGAGGAGATGGAAGAGCCACCATCAGACAGAATAGGATCTGGAGTAGCAACCTCCTCAACAACGGTCGACGGTGTAGGAGGCAGATCGGAGAGGGTTACCGAGCTGACCTCGGAAAAGCTCTCAACGAAAACAGACGCCTCAATAGTGACCACGGTCTCCTCGTCAGGTATCACTGAACTAACACCGCCAACAGTTGCAGAGGAACTCGCCACAGAAGTCAGATCCGAATCCTGTGTGACAGAGTCACCACGTGCACCAGCAGAAATGTCTGCTACGGCACGGCTACCCTTACCCCGAGAACGAGGGGTTCTAGCTCTGGAAAGAACCACCTTGTTCACAGAAGCCCAAAATTTAGAGGACTAACCCCACAGATACCACATGATTGGGCCTGAGTGCAATTGTTGCAAGTGACACATGTGGCATGAGAATTGTCCACATGTTTCACCTGCAAACAAGAGGTACAAGGAATAGTCTTAGGCATGATATCAAAACAATAATCAAGCTTCCCGCAGACGGAAAACAGTACTAAGGTCATGTTCACACGTGGGGGAAAGACAAGATAAAGTGTGAAGAGAACAGCAATAAAAATACAAATTAACATTAAATAATAATAATAATTTGGTAGCTTGATAAAAGGATACAATCCAGTAGCACACTAAATATGAAGAATAAGTTGTTCACGAAGAATACATAGCATAATTAGCACGAGTCACAAAAATTTCTGACCACGTACAATGGCGGAAAATAAAGGAATTGACGTCACGGTTGTTGCGCTCGGTAAACGCAAGAGGTGAGCAGAGAGTACCTGTAATTTCGAGCGCTGGTCTCGCTCGACCCTTTTTCGATCTTTTTCGTGCTTTTGCACTCTAGTACTTTTCCAACTCGTTTGGAAAAGATTCTAAAAGCTTGAGTTAGTTCCGAAGTAGGGCTTGCACTTATGTTACAGCCAATTGTAAACAATTGTGAGTAGGTTGAAAAGAAATTCCTCATTTCGAACTAACTTACAATTCAAGCTCCCACAGTGAGCCCAAATATGGACCTACATGTAGGGACATGGCTTGAACAAATTTGAATCTCAGCTCCCTAAGGATGCTGCATACCAAATATCAAAACATTCCGACTGCTGGATCTGAAGAAGATTTTTAAAGAAAATTCCTCATTTTGAACTAAGTTATAATTCGGGCTCCTACAGTGAGCCCAAATATGAACCCAGGGACTTGGCTTGAACAAACTTGAATCTCACCCCATAAGCATGCTGCATACCCAATATCAATAGATTCTGCCTGCTGGATCTTGAGAAGAAGATTTTTAAGGAAACTAGCCTGAACTGTACTAAGTTCAAATTCGGGCTCCTATACTGAGCCCAAATATGAACCCAGGGGGTCGATTTGAACAAACTTGAATCAGATTCACCCCATAATGCTGTATACCAAATATCAAATGATTCTGCCCAATTGTGCTGGAGAAGAAGATTTTTTAGTAATTTCTCTAATATACACAAGGTGCTATCAGAGTTATGCCCCCTATGGAGCCCCAAGTGGGCATTTCCATTTCATTTGAACAAAATTGAATTGACATATGGTAATGAACATCCATACCAAGTTTCGAGCAAATCAACCTAACAGTTTCAGAGGAGAAGTCGTTTGAAAAATGTTCACGACTCCAGACGGATGACGACGCCGGACGGCAAGTGATAAGTTTAGCTCCCTTCGGTGAGCTAAAAATTCCTCATTTCGAACTAACTTACAATTCAAGCTCCCACAGTGAGCCCAAATATGGACTTAGGGACATGGCTTGAACATACTTGAATCTCACCCCCCTAAGGATGCTGCATACCAAATATCAATACATTCCAACCGTTGAATCTGAAGAAGATTTTCAAAGAAAATTCTTCATTTTGAACTAAGTTATAATTTGGGCTCCCACAGTGAGCCCATATATGAACCCAGGGACTTGGCTTCAACAAACTTAAATCTCACCCCCCTAAGCATGCTGCATACCCAATGTCAAAAGATTCTGCCTGCTGGATCTTGAGAAGAAGATTTTTAAAGAAATTTGCCCGAAATGCACTAAGTTCAAATTTGGGTTCCTATACTGACCCCAAATATGAACCCAGGGGGCCGATTTTAATAAACTTGAATCAGATCCACCCCATAATGATATATACCAAATATCAAATGATTCTGCCCACTTGTGCTGGAGAAGAAGATTTTTTAGTAATTTCTCTAATATACATAGGGTGCTATCGGAGTTATGCCCCCTATGGAGCCTGAAGTGGGCATGTCCATTTCATTTGAACAAACTTGAATTGACATATGATAATAAACATCCATACCAAGTTTCGAGCAAATAGACCAAGCGGTTTCAGAGGAGAAGTCGTTTGAAAAATGTTCACGACGACGGATGACGACGGACGGCAAGTGATAAGTTTAGCTCCCTTCGGTGAGCTAAAAATAAGAAAAGTATTCAAAAAGTATTCAAAAGTATTCATGAATACACCTCAAATTTGCCTGTATTCGAAACCGAATACATGTACAAATACTTTAAAATTGCTTGAAAACTGAATACATCCGAATACTTGAAATGAAAGTGCCAGTGACACTGCAGCTTAACTTGACTGTATGTAGTGCTTGATGAAAAGGATAATGTTCAATGTTTAAGAAAGGATTATGTTAATTTCTGTTCCCTATGTGCTATGTTTTCAATAAGAATAATTTGAGGTGTAGGCTGTACTAAAGAATTGAGGCCTGGGTTAATGTGACCCTCACAGTTAATGTATGTCAACCAGAGTTACCAAGTTACAGTAAAATCATCCCAAAATGAGTCGTCTAACCAAGTTACAATGAAATCCCTTCATAAACATAACTCATAGACTTTGCTAAAGGCATCTAGGTCATGTGATGGTTCGGCAGTCACAGTTGACTGATCATGACTAAAATAGGAGAGTCTCATCTAGATATCATACCAAGTTATCCTACCAAGTTAAAATGAAATCCCTTCATAAAAACCTGTAGACAGTGCTAAAGGAATCTAAGTTACATGACCATGTGGCGGTAACAGATGAATGATTGTGATCAAAATATGACAGTCTCATCTAGACAGCATACAGAGTTATCCTTCCAAGTTACACTGAAGTCACGTCACAAATATGAACTGTAGACAGTGCTAAACATATCTAGATCACATGCCTGTGCAACCGTCATCTGGACATTATACTGTGTAATCCTACAACCAAACCAAAATAAGATGTTCTCATCCAAACATTATACAGAGTCATCCTACAAAGTTACAATAAAATCCCTTCGTAAATACAACCTGTAGACTGTGCTAAAGGTTTTCGGGTTTCGGGCCTGCGTAGCCGTCAGGGTTGTCCGATCGAGACCCAAGGGGGGCGTTCTCATCTAGATTACAAAAATAGGCCGATGAAATCGTCAGATGTGTACCCATACACGCAATTAGTAGAAAGCTGAATGACAGAGGGCCACCACAGATGCTGACATAATGTACACCATACAAGGTATGGGTACATATAGAAATGGACTGGAGGAGTGTCTAATTTGATGGATAAAGGGTTAATATCTCCGGATCAAATTATCAGATTTATATAAAAAACTATACAGCACAGCACATCAGTAACCTGAATAAATATATAAAGTAACATGACAATCGGATTGATATTTTTTGAGTTATCTCATGCCAAAGGGATTGGAGGAATTTTCAATTTGAAGGATAAAGGGGGTTAATATCTCCGGATCAAATTATCAGATTTACACCAAAAACTATACAGCTCAACACATCAGTAACCTGAACACAAATATAAAGTAACTTGACAATCCAAGCAATATTTTTCAAGTTATCGAATGCCAAAGGGATTGGAGGAATTTTCAATTTGAAGGATAAAGGGTTAATATCTCAGGATCAAAATAACAGATTTACACCAAAAACTATACAGCTCGGCATATCAGTAACCTGAACACAAATATAAAGTAACTTGACAATCTAAGTGGTATTTTTCAAGTTATCGAATGCCAAAGGGATTGGAGGAATTTTCAATTTGAAGGATAAAGGGTTAATATCTCGGGATCAAATCATCAGATTTACACCAAAAACTATACAGCTCGGCACATTAGTAACCTGAACACAAATATAAAGTAACTTGACAATCCAAGCAATATTTTTCAAGTTATCGAATGGCAAAGGGATTGGAGGAATTTTCAATTTGACGGATAAAGGGTTAATATCTCAGGTTCAAATTATCCGATTTACACCAAAAACTATACAGCTCGGCACATCAGTAACCTGAACACAAATATAAAGTAACTTGACAATCCAAGCAATATTTTTCAAAATATCGAATCCAAAGGGATTGGAGGAATTTTCAATTTGAAGGATAAAGGGTTAATATCTCAAGATTAAATTATCAGATTTACACCAAAAACTACACAGCTCGGCACATCAGTAACCTGAAAACAAATATAAAGTAACTTGACAATCTAAGCAATATTTTTCAAGTTATCGAATGCCAAAGGGATTGGAGGAATTTTCAATTTGAAGGATAAAGGGTTAATATCTCAGGATCAAATTATCCGACTTACACCAAAAACTATACAACTCGGCACATCAGTAACCTGAACACAAATATAAAGTAACTTGACAATCCAAGCAATATTTTTCAAGTTATCGAATGACAAAGAAATGGATACGGACGCCTGACGGACAGACGGACGGACAAAGGATGGACGAACGACGGATGGTCACCCCGGATGCCGGCATAATGTGTACCATACATAGTATGGGCACACATAATAAAATCCCTTCATAAATACGACCTGTAGACTGTGCTAAAGATTTTTGGGATTCAGACTTGCATAGCTGTCAGCTAAAAATGTATTGAATTGAATACCAAATATGAAAACCCCAACCCTGCAGGCCGGATCATTTGAAACACACAGGAGAGCCACAATAGTCCTCCTTAACCCTTTACCCAATGTGCTTCACTTCAGACTTTATTATTTGAATAATTGTCTTTTTTTAAATTGTTAAAAAAAAAAGAAAACCATATCATATCAATGAGCTCGTTCCAATGAGGGGTCACAAGATATGGTTTTATTGAAATTTGTTGAAAAAAATGTTTTTTTCATTTGCTTAATTTGCAAATTACCTGGGTGGATGCAGCCGATTCATTAGCTTATAGGTAAAGGGTTAAATAGGGGGAGCCATTTCAACTAACTTTATTGGGAAATTTTATATTTACCGAGTAGCCCTAAGTGAGGTGTGCTGTCTGCTTTTTTTGTACAAATTGTAGCTTTGGAAGAATAATTATGACATCCCTTAATTATCCCCGCATTTTTTAATTATCCTCGCATTTTCAAAAATGCAGGGATATAGTGATGATCTCTGTCCGTACTTTCGTTTTGGAGCTATAGTTTTGAAACTTACCATACTTATTAAGTAGGGTATGGAGATGACAAAAATAAGTTTAGTTTGAGTTTCTGTCACCAGTCTTACCACTTAAAGACTGGGCTAAACTACTGCTTTCTGACGAAAGGCTCCTAGGGTAGGTAATTTTGTGTGTTTGAAGTGTGTTTATATGTTCTGGTAGGGTGTCTAGATGTGCTTAAAGGTTTCGGATTTTAGATTTGGCCCATGGCATCCGTAGCACCACTTTTGTTATTATAGAATCGGTTTCTGGCAAAAGGCTCCTAGCGGTTTTAATTCGAAATACTGAAAGTGTGTTCATATGTTCTGGTAGGGTCTCTAGATGTGCATAAAGGTTTTGAATTTTTTATCCGGCCCCATGTGGTGCCTGTAACACCACTTTTACCATTAGAGAATCAGTTTCCAGCAAAAGGCTCCTATGGGTTTTAATTTGAAATGCTGAAAGTGTGTTCATACATGTATGTTCCAGTAGGGTCTCTAGATGTGCATAAAGATTTCGGATCTTTTATTTGGCCCCATGTGGTGCCCATTGTACCACTTTTGTCGTTAGAGAATCGGTTTCCAGGAAAAGGCTCCTGGGAGTTTTAATTCAAAATGTTGAAAGTGTGTTCATATGTTCCGGTAGGGTCTCTAGATGTGCATAAAGGTTTCAGATTTTCTATTTGGCCAAATAGTGTCACTTTTGCTCCAGGTTGTGCCAGTAGTGACCACTTTTGTCATTAGAGAATGTGAAATGATTTGTGACTATCGTGATGGCATTCTGAAAATGCGGGGATACATCTTAGTGTGTTTTGCACACAGATTACACTGTTCTAGTTTAGTTTTGCAAGAGCTGTAGGAAGCAGGGGCAAGGACTCTCCTAAAATAATCAGGGCTGGTGGTGAAAGGCTTGCATGGCCCTAGCTACATGTATTTGTTTGTCTTGGAATTACATGTTCCCAGTACAATAGTGGAATACAAACACAGTGAAAATCAACAGGGTTCCATTCGCAATAATAAGCTCCCCCACCCCCAAAAAAAATTTACCTGTGTTCAGGGTAACGAAAAACAAGAGGCCCCCATGGTGCCAGAAGCTCTCACCTTGAACAGAACATGATATAAACAGAGTCCAAGAATGAATCTACATTAAGCAATCCATCTCCAAAGGATACTTGTCAATCCTTGAGCCCCTCAGGAGTGACTAAACTAGTCCAAGTTCATGCCTTTTCTTCAGTTGATCATAATGTACAAAGTGGAGCTCCCCCATGGAGCCTCTTGATATAACCTATGAGGATTAACCTTAGTTACACACCTCTAGAGGGTACTGAGTACAAATATTTTGAATTCTTCAGCTGCATGGCCAATTGCTGTTCCCACAGAGAGCCCAAATATTAACCCAGGCACTCGATTTGAACAAAGTTGAATCTGACCCCCCAGAGATGTTTTATACCAAATATGAAAGCATTCCAACTGGTGGATCCGAGGAAGAAGATTTTTAAAGAAATTTCCTCACATTGCACTAAGTTAAAAATATCGGGCTCTGATAGGGAAATAAAATATTAACCCAGGCACTCAATTTGAACAAAGTTGAATGTGAACACACCCCCCCCCCCCCCCACACACTTTCCTCACATTGCATTAAGTTAAAAATATCGGGCTCTGATAGGGAGGCCAAATATTAACCCAGGCACTCAATTTTAACAAAGTTGAATGTGAACACCCCCCCCCCCCCCCCCCCCCCCCCTTGAGACGTTGTATACCAAATATGAAAACACTCTAACTGGTGGATCTGAAAAAGGAAATTTTTAAAGAAATTTCCTCATATTGCACTAAGTAAAACATTGGGCTTCAATAGGAACCCAAAATATTAACCTAGGGGCTTGGTTTGAACAATCTTGAATCTGACCCTCATAACAATAATGTATACCAAACATTAAAAGATTCTGACTGGTGGTTCCGAAGAAGATTTTTAAAGAATATTCCTATATTGCTCTAAGTTAAAACTTCGGGCTCCTGTATTGAGCCCAAATATGAAACAATGGGCTTCATTTTAACAAACCTGTATCAGACCCCCCCCTCCCCCCCCTATGGTTGTTGTATACCAAATATCAAAAGATTCTGACCATTGGTTCTGGAGAAAAGATTTTTTAATTTTTGCAAATATGCTGACTCAGCATTTTTTCGATACCCCCCCCCTACAGAACACCTTTGCAAAACCGATGCAAATTTTTTTTTTACCATTTAATTCTACTGGTCCTATGGATGCTTCATACCACATAACAGTTCTCTGTTCTGTGTGGGTTGGGAAATATGGACGTTTGAAAATATTTCTATTTTCAGCTCCTGGGGTTCCCATGGAGATGCAGGAATCTTTTTTTTTTTGCACAAGTCAAGTACTTATGACCCAATAAAACCACATACCAAATTTGGTTCAAATCGAACAATCGGTTCAGAAAATAGAAATTGGGGGCGTGCCCAAGAAGCTTACCCCTCCCATTACAAAGCCAAATATTGCTTCATGAACTTCATTTGAATAAACTTGATTCTACATCTCAAAAGGAAGCTCCATAACAAATATCAAGTCATTGTACCCAATGGTTAATGAGAAGATTTTTAAAACATCACTTACACAAACTTTCACTTGAATTGGCCCTGTGGTTTTGGAGTAGAAGACCAAAATATGGAGAGCGATTAGATAAGCTCAGCTTGACTTTCTCAGGGTGAGCTAAAAACTGGGGTTGGTAGGAAGGGATTGTTTTATTTTCTTAATTTTCTTTTTTTTCTGTAAAAGTGTTCTACATGTGCAAGTTCGGAAAAGGAATAATGTCACTGATGTACATGTACATGTATACTGGGTAGATCACTCCTGGTAGTTGATGATATACATGTAAATGATTATTTATTTATTTGTGTTTAATGACACATACATGTACTTATGCACAATGGCTAATCGTGACCATGACAGTTTTACAGGTGGAGGAGGCCGGAGTACCCAGAGAGAAACACCGAGCATCGATGAGCAACTTCAGCTCCTCAACATTCTCAGTTCACGCTCTGCTCAAGCAGGGTTACAGCAGTTGAAGACATGTGCACTATCGACATGCAGAATGCCTTATTACATGGCATCATCATGCCCCCATGTAGGAAACCGGGATAAAGTGCCTTGGCCAAGGACACAACGTGGGTCATCCCGGACGGGGATCAAACCTGGGGCCTCCAGTATGGAAGTCCAGCAGTCTACCACAGAGCCGCAACGCTCCCTGGTGATATAAATAATAGGCAATTTGCGTACATAAACATAGCTTGTTGATCGCATATCATCACTGGTCAGATCAGTGGGTTAAACCACTAATATTATTATTTTTGGCTAACATCGCCCAACACTAGTTACATGTACCTGGATTCATCTAGTACTTGAATATCAGTAAGTACTATAACAGAATAATAGAATTTCTCTTCATACACTTGGAAAAATGAGTTTGAAAGTAAGACTCAGTTACATTCCCAGAGGCAAGGAAATTGAGTCTTTCATGACAATTTTTTTAAATTTTCTCACTCAGGGCCAAATGGATTGGCCCAGAGGCTCCTTGAACCCAAAACCTGGGCTTCAAAAAAGTTGCAAATCAATTTTATTTAAACAAATTGAGTCCTGCTAAATAAGGCCCCACAAAGTAAATCTGTTTCTCAGGCCATTTTGTTTGCAAAATTCCATGTGGGAGGACGGGAGGTTTCAGGTCTTTAAAGTCACTTATTTTGGGCAGACCATTTTGCCCTAATTTGGGCCCATTAAAACCAGAAATAACAGCCTTATCCTGTTGTTTTATTGCCATGCCTTTCTTTGTGTTTCTATGGTCATATCATGATGGAAGATATTCTCATATGTAGAAGAGGCTCAGAGAATTCATATATTTTTCTTGATGTCTTCACACCTTCTTTAATTTGGGCACACCTGTAAACAGTGTGAAATTGGGATAATCTGAAGGCCAGGAGTTTTTTTATTCTCTTTTTTATTTTTGTAATTATTTCTTTGCCATCAAATGTTCATGTTCTTGGTTAGTTTTATGTTTTAAGTCTCATAATCTACAGAATAGCATGGATGGTGGTGTATTTTGTCCCTTGAGTGCTACAAGGTTTTGCAATGCTGAAGCATTGCAAAACCTTGTTGCACTCAAGGGACAAATTTATCAATTTTATTAACTTGAGTAAAATATCAGACATAAACTATTTACTTCTTATTTTTTAAAGTTTACATTGGTAATAAAGAGGGCATATTTATTTATTTATTGGTGTTTAAGGTCACATACTTATGCACAATGGCTAATCGTGACCGTGACAGTTTTACGGGTGCAGGAAGCCGGAGTACCTGGAGAGAACCACCGAGCAACGATGAGCAGCTGTCAGCTCTCCAACATCGTAACTCTGAACTCTGCACCGCAGCACAGGTAGGGTTAGAGTGGTTGAAGACATGCGCACCATCGACGTGCAGTACGCCTCAGTACACAGCGTCATCGTGCCCCCATGTAGGCAATCAGGGTGAAGTGTCTTGCCCAAGGACACAATGCGGTTGCCGCAGGTGGGATTCGAACCGAGGACCTCTCGGCTTGCAGCCTGCACCTCTACCAATTGAGCCACCGCGCCCCCAATAAAGAGGGCATGCGGCAGCCAGAAGAACCATGTGGGAGGGCCTGAGAAATAGGTTTGTAACTTTTTTTGGCCTAATAAAGTTTTTTTAATTTTGCATTTGAATTTGTTAAGAACACATTTACAAAATGTACACACTTTATTCAAATGTTCTGATTTTATCCACTACATTTTTTTCAGTAGACAGAATTTTGGGGGGCCAATACCCTTAACACAGAAACAGTTAAAACTATAAGTCCTGTCATGAAATGCGAACAAATAGCATGTCGATCTGTGCGTTAATCTACGCGTTATGGCCATAGTAAGGCTATCAAATTCTGTACATATGGTATGTGCACAAGTACTGTTTCAGCCAATAGACCTCCGGGTAACCCGGAGGTCCACTGGCAGAAACATTCCCTGTGTTTGCTATGAGTAACCAGGAGAACCTGTCATGCTTTGGATGTCATTCGATATAGCAGTTGCACGCAATTCCTACGTGCAATTAAGCCTACATGTAGATGAGAGCACAGTTCGTGACAGGACTTCTAGTTTTAATTGTACATTTTTTTTGTTGCCAAAGTAGTGTCCAAGTATATCTGGCATTTTTCATTTCCAGTCATCAGAGTGGGTAAAAAAATTCAGGAGATCTTAAATTAAATCACCATGGGCAAAAAAGTCTCTTAAATTAAATCACTGCAAAATTTCCCCAATGTCACATTAGAAGCAGGGGAGGTCATCAGTCCTCAAATATTTCTGGGCAGAACCCCGAGTCAGTTTAATATGCAAATTTCTAAAGCAAAATTTAGACACATATGTATATACAGTATGTGGAGAGTGGATTGTAACAAAATCACCTGTGGAGTGGGGCTATCACCCAAAGTAACACTTTCAAATTCTGTACATAAGGACAAACAACACAAGTAATGTTTCAGCCAATGGACCTGTAGGTTTAATCCGGAGGTCCATTGGCTGGAACTTTGCTTGTGCTTGTTATGCTGAGCAACAAATTTGCAATTATTGCTTGAGTGGAATTTCCACTCTGCAGGTAATTTAGTGATAATACACTCTGCACGTACTGTACCTGATAAAGTATTTATTTTTCTGTTTGAAAAATAGGGTTTGGCACCGGTGGTTAGATTCTTTCATCTCATCTCTAAATAACATATATCATACCTGTATGTACCTGTACATTTTTATAATATATAGGTCTCTTGACTCATGGTGAGAATTGCCCGGTCATTGACCTCATATTTACCAGAACAATTGTAAATACATATATAAAAATATATATGTATGTACAAGCCTCCAAATAACCACTAAATTCATGCATGATAAAATTTCAAGCACCAACAAGATTCTGATGTACAAAATATATTTTGTGTCGAATACACACATTTACTGAAATACACATACTGGCCAGATGGCACTTTTTATGCTCTCAAGGAATGACAATTTTTAAAAGAAAATAATTCATTCTCATTGCTTTAATAATATTAATTTTTCCCCGGTTTGAACTTCCCCATCTCAATGTAGAAGCTATGTTGGACTCCATTTGTTGGAGGATGGGGAGTGGGGGGGGGGGGGGGGGGGAGGAGGGGGGGGGGAGTGGGGTACATAATTTTGCATGTTGTTTGCTCATTCTTCTAGGTTTATAAGATCATGCTGCAGTTTTAACTGATCTTTGGTGTTGTTGATTTGTCTGAAAAATGGACAGACGTCTACAAACAGTCTCACTGTAGATGTTACAGAGTCTTGCATGTTGTTGAAATTGTAACAAACCTGTGACCAGCTAACCTTGATCGCCTCTCTATTCGTTCGTAGGTCTGGATAGCAAATGGACTGACAGCTTCTGTCTTACAGTTAAAACTAGAAGTCCTGTCATGAAATGCGCACAAATAGCATGTCGATCTGCATGTTAATCTATGAGTTATGACCATAGTAAGGCTATAAAATTCTGCACTTACATATATGGTCTGCGCACAAGCATTGTTTCAGACAATAGACCTCTGGTTCCATTGGCATAAATATTGCCTGTGTTTGCTATATGTATGAGTAAGCAGGAGAACCTGCCATGCTTTGGATGCCATTCGATATGGCAATTGCATGCAATTCCTACGCGCAATTAAGCCTAGATACATGTGAGCGCACAGTTCGCGACAGGACTTCTAGTTTTAACTGTAGGTCTGCTAGTCGGAAGGTGACAGAACTTTTCCTGCTGCTAGGTCAAGGACTACCATGGTAGATGTTGCCATGTAAACTGTGCTGTGATCTCTGTCTTCGATGGCTATCCCTTTTGCTCCTGTTCTGTATTTTTGGGTCGACCCTCTGTGTTATCGTCACCGAACTTCTCGCGAGTCACAGACAGTCTTATCAACAGAACACGCACCTTGACAATAGGGGCAAGACAGTCTCACCGACTGTGGGTCGCCGGGTCACAATGTGGTCGCTGAACATGTCGTCGACTGGGGTTAGGCAGTCACAAATTTTGCCGACTGGGATTTTATTGCAAACTGGGTCATCGAACAGCAGCTATTGCCAACTTCAATGAAGGAACAACACCAGGTATGAAGTAAACATTCCTGTATTAATCAATCTGTCTGCTATTTACAGTGCCACCATGCTTCGATGTGCCTTGAAACACCTCGCTGGTTCAACAAGTCATCAACAGTAATTTCTCTGATCCATCCCGCTTTTGAGAGAGTAGCAGTCTTCCAACCCCAGTGTAATCTGTTGTGGACACCTCCAGATCAACCCCACAACCCACAATACTCTCTTAATGTTCACATCGAGCCATATTAATAGGGAAAATTGTGGATCATTTGATCATTTGACAAAGCTTGACATCACTAAAACAATAAACTGTGCAGTGTTTCAAAGCAAGTTTACAGTTACATGTAGTTGATAATGATTATGTATGGGGTGACCCAGTTAAGGTGGGATCTCTACAATACTCACGCCTCTGTTATATAAAAAAATAAGCATGGTTTAAGTGGCATACAATACAAATATTGTTTTATTTATTTATTTATTTATTTATTTATTTATTTATTAAAACAAAAAAATGTCTTGGATCGTGTTTCAGCATGACCATGGCAGACACAAGGGCAGGAGTTGTCGCATCTGATGATCTGTGATGGCTCTGTCCATTCTTCTATTCTTACGCTACGTCGCGTCCTTTTCTTCACCCCATTAGGCATCTGTTTCTCCACATCTTCTACCTCTCTTCAAACTTGGACTTCTGACCATGGGTCATTTTGGCAAGCTGTTGTTGAGACTGTGACCTTCTCTGTTTTCACGACAAGACAAATCGGTGACATACATGTGTATCATCAACTGACGGCGGCGAAATCAGTGGAGGCATTTCTAAAAATTTCTTCTACGTTGTCTAGTGTGAGAGTTTCTCTGTTTTCTCCTTTGCTGCCCCTCGTCTCATCGTTTTGATGTTTCGAGTCAGGAGAAGTTGTACGTGCTTTCTCTTTGTCGTGCACTCTCTCCCTGTGTCTTTTCAGGTCTGATCACCTGTCTGGGCTATACCGACCTCACATGGAAACCTTTTCGCTCAGTGTCTTCTCATGATGTGGTCTAATACACTATCCTTGCCTTCATAATGCTCTTCACAGAATGGACAAGATCTCATGTTGTTAATGTTGCAAGTCCACCAACAGAATCTGCTTTGACAACCTCTTTGCTTGCAACTCTTTTATAGGCCTACCTTGCATCACTGGCTAAAGATAGCCTCCGATATTAGGTAATTATTGGTGCTATCACGGGAATGGAGCAAGCTATATTTGGAAATCTTTGAATCACCCAGGGCATTTTCACGCCCGTTTAGGTCGAATGTCTTGTTTATCTCGGCTGTCTGAGCTGTTTGGCAGCTCAGGGTTTACAACATATGGGTACATTTTATATCAGTATATCTTCTTGAGTGTCCATCCCATCTGAGACTGTTTGGGTTTGGGCTTACTGTTCCCCCACGCTGAAGTTGTGCTTTATATGTATCTCCATTTCTTCTGTGATATCTCTTCATTCGGTCCACATGTACCACTTGAGACTTCCCATTCATTCCCTTCATTACTCTGTAATTAACATCACTGTATATGGACCGTGTCACCATTCTTGTAATTTAGGGGATAACCCTTTCTTTTTCTTTGATGTGAACATCCACACTTGATCTCTAGCCTGGAATTGCTCTGAAGGTGTTGATCATAAAATCATTTTTGCTTTCTGATACTATCCTGCACATTATCTCTTGCAAATCTGTGTGCCTTGTCTAATCTCTCTTCCAAAGTTTTCACCCATTCACTTGAGCTGCTGAAACTCGCTTCAGCTGGTCTTCCGTAAATGATATCTAATGGTATATCAGCTTCTCTCCACATCATCAAGAAATTGGGAGTATATCCCGTTGAACTGTGTGTTGTGGTTCAATATGCCATTACTAGATAAGGGAGGTTTTCATCCCAGTCTGTTTTTCTCTTCTCTACAAATGCCGACAAAACATTTTCCAATGCCTGGTTCATCCTTTCTACCATTCTTGTCTCCCTGAGGGTGATATGGCGTAGGTTTCATCTTTTCGATTCCAAGGAGGTGGCAGATTTCTGTGTACAGCTTACTTCTGAAATGCTTCCCTTGGTCTGTGCATTTGCCTTGGAACTCCAAACCGGATGACTACTTTTACACCAGTCTTTCATGTCCCTCTGAAGACTGACCTAGTAGTAATCTTTCCTGACTTTCTCCAATGTCTTCTTTGTCCCTACATGTAAGTGTTCTGCGCATCGGGCATCATGTGCCATTCATAGAAAGTCATTTCTCATTGCTTTTGGTACAACAACTTGGCTGTTTGTGACTTCTTCATCATGCAATTCCCATTTTCAACACAATACATCTTCTTTCAATTCCAACTGGTCCCACCGACTCCACAGGCTTTTTATGTGTGTTCCCTCTTCAGAAATGTCCAACCAGGATGGTAGTTTCTTCTCAAAAGCCAATTCTACACCACATGGATATCTCTGTCGTCCTTCTGTGCCTCACCCAGGTTTTTCGTTCTGTTGCTTGTAATAATTACAGTTATGCTGTCCAGGTTTTGATGCCCCTCCAAGTTTTCTGGGTTTCCTTGCAATGTACACTCCATCCCACATTGTTTATATGGTGCATGTGCTTTTCCAGGGCAGTGTTCAATATCAAATTGGTACAGGGAAAGAACTTCTATCCACCAAGCAAGCTGCCCTTCAGGATTTTTTAAATGCAGTAACCATCTTAACGAGCTGTGATCTGTTCGAATTAAGAATCTCTGTCCATACAGGAAGTGTTTGAAGTATTTCACAATGAATACCAGTGTCAGCAGCTCTTTTCTGGTAACGCAGTATCTTCGCTCAGCTTTTGTGAGTGACCGACTGGCATAGGATACAACCTGTTCTTGTCCATTGTGCACCTACATCAGGACAGTGCCTATTCTCATGTAGCTCACGTCTGTGTCTAAAATGAACGGTCTGCCTGGGCCTGGGCCTGGGCTTGGGAACACCAATACAACATCTACTGTCAGACTCTTCTTCAACTGCTTAAATGCTGATTGACATGCCTCTGTCCAAATAAAGGGTCTTCCTTTTTCTGTTAGTTTACATGTATGAAGACAAGCTGCCACCTTAGCAAAGTCTCTTATGAAACATCTATAGTAGGAGTATAGCCCAAGGAAACTACATGTATGCAACTCGGTCTGTGATTTTTTTCTGTGATTTAGGAACTGTCCAGTTAACTACAGAGGAAATCTTGGTAGGATCTGTACGTATTCCTTCTTCAGATATTATGTTTTCAAGGTACCTACTTCACTTCATGGGCAAACAGATGACATTTGTTGGGCTTTAACTTAAACCCTGCTTGTCCCAAACGATCGAAAACCTGACACAGACATGAAATTTCAAACATTTGGCCAAAAATTAGAATGTCGTCTAGGTACACCAAACATGTCTACCACTGGAGGCCCAACAAAACAGTTCCCATCAAACGCTTGAATGTTCCTGCCAATCACACAGTCCCATGGGCATGACATTAAATTCGAACAGCCCACGCCTGGGGATGACTGCAGTTTTCGGTTTGTCCCGAGCATCCATCTCTATTTGCCAGTAACCACTCATCAAGTCTATAGTTGAAAACCACGAAGCTCCAGCTAAAGCATCAATAGACTCGTTGAATCGCGGAATTGGGTAGGCGTCCTTGACTGTCACCTCATTCACAGCCCTGTAATCGACGCACAATCTCCTTGCCAAGATCAAGACTGCCTCTTGCCACATCTACCCAACAGGAATTTTTCTTCAAATGAAAGTGTCAGTGACACTGTGGCTCAACTTGTGTAAGACATGTACATGTATAGTTTGTGACACACCAATGACACACATCTAGGTAATGACCTGATAACAAAGGTACATGCAAAGCATTGTAAAGATCTGTACATAAATACTGACCGTAGCCTGTATCAAATTTACAGGCAAAGTATTGTCAAGGTGGGTGACAGTTAGATGCTAAACTAGAAAAGAAATCTCAATGGGGTTAATGTTACAATGGGGATCCTTGTATGGTGCAACATAACCCAAATGTTAACAACAGTTTTGGCTTGTTTGATTCAAACCCTTTTAAGGTTGATTCATAGTAATTAATAAATATTTGTCCAGTCCATCAAAGTTACAGTTAAAACTAGAAGTCCTGCCACGAACTGTGCACTTATCTTGGCTTAATTGTGTGTAGGAATTGTGTACGCAACTGCCATATCGAATGGCATCCAAAGCACGGCAGGTTCTCCTGGTTACTCTTAGCAAACACAAACAATGTTTCTGCCAATGGACTTCTGGGTTACCCGGACGTCCATTGGCTGAAACATTGCTTGTGCACAGGCCATATGTACAGAATTTGATAGCCTTACTATGGTCATAACAAGTAGATTAACGTGCAGATCAACAAGCTATTTGTGCACATTTCATGACAGGACTTCTAGTTTTAACTGTTGTCTAATTTGCATAATTTATGCATGAGACAAAAACCTGTATAATATGTATTGTATCCCATGGTACTAAACATTCATACAAAAATTATTCAAATCAGAGCTTTCATATGGAAGTTCTGCACAAAAATCTGATTGCACCTAATTTTGTACAAAATGGCTGCCAGGGGCCATCTTGAATTTCAGACCGGACCCAAAAACACTTGTTCTCGTCCCAAGGTAAAAACAAAGATACCCAAGAAGTTTTGTAAAGATCAGTTCATAAATACGGCCTTTAGCCCAAGCCGTGTTGACTGCGTGAGCCGTATTGACAACATGGGCCGTATTGACATGTGCACTAATTGCATATAAGTAGCACCGAATAAATCAAAGTTTCTCTAATTCATATAATATATGCACGAGAAAAAAAAACGTAATATATGTGATGTATTCCATGTTACTAAATATTCATACAAAAATTTATCCCTATCAGATCTTTCATACAGAAGTTTTGTACAAAAAACTTATTGCACCTAATTTCAGTACAAAATGGTCGCCAGTGGCCACCTTGAATTTCGGACCGGACCCCAAAACATTCGTTCTCATCCCACGGTGATAACAAAGATATCCAAGAAGTTTTGTAAAGATCGGTTCATAAATACGGCCTCTAGTTCGATCTGTATTGGCATTTGCACTGACAGTGCTGAAAGTAACACTAAATAAATCAAAGTTAGTCTAATTTGCATAATTTATGGACGAGAAAAAAACCTGCATTATATCTGATGTATCCCATGGTACTACACATTCAAACAAAAAATTATTCAAATCAGAGCTTTCATATGGAGGTTCTGTGCAAAAATCTGGCCAGCGGCCATCTTGAATTTCAGACCACAACTCAAAACCCTCATTCTTGTCCCACGGTGATAACAAAGGTATCCAAGAAATTTTGTGAAGATCGGTTCATAAATACGGCCTCTAGCCCGAGCCATGTTGACGGTGCAATGGGCGGACAGACAGGTCATGACAATATCTCAAATTTGGCTTTGCCAAAGTTGAGCTAAAAATCTATACCAAGGATCCCATCTGGTGGTATACATGTATGTGCTACTAACATCACATGCTTCTGTATATATTTCCATATATACTGACTTTAAGTTTTCCTTTCCCGACTACTGACATAGGTCTTCCATCTGCAAGGCTTACTCGTTCTGGCATGGCTGTTAATTTCAGTCATTTCTCTGGTTTAATCTTTTGATAGACACTACTTGATACAAGAGAAATGGTCGCTCCTATGTCTATCAGTGGGTGTATACCAGTTCCGTGGACGTCACCTGCAATATATATGTACAGCCCGGCATCTGGAGTTGGTGACCCATTTCCAAGTCGCTGGGAAGTCATGCATGTACATGTATTAAGTCACTGTTTTTTATACCAACACTTGTAGCTAACTCTGTCAGAGCAAAGCTAGTCTAAAAGGGGGAGGTCCCCTTCCCCTACTTTCAAATTCAGATATATGTATATATTTCTTCTCTCTGTGTTGTAAGCACACGTTTTAATTAGATAATTTGCCTTAGGCGATTCACAGTGGCATATGTCTAATCAAAATAAAAAATCCTCATGCTCGTTAATCTTGCAAAGACAAGCACTGATACATGTAGATTGATTTCAATCGTCACAGCTTTCAAATATATTATTTATCAGGATACGCTTGATAGCATATGCATTGGCATGCGGTGATTTTATCTTCAGAAATGTTGCGTGCCATGTTTAGGCATCTTGAAATACTGTCATCTGACCATCCTAAGACCAGATACATGTATAAAGGTGCAGAGAACTAGCTGCATGCAGTTGAGAGAGAGACTTGGGTTCTGACCATTTAGGAGACTTTGGTTCAGCCAAATAGGGGACGCCATGTCGGTTAAATTTGTTTTTGTTGCATTTCACAACACTGCCATACATGTATGCCATGTCAGTAGAAAAAAAAGAATGTGCCATCAGTGTTAATTGGCATTTTGGCTTGTCGGCGAAAAAAAACACAAAAAACATTGTGTTCAGTTGAACGTTCATTTCAATTTCGAATCCATCCTCAATGGACCGGTTTTGACCTGTAAAGGGCCTATATAAGTAATGAAATTTTGTTTATTTTGAAAATTCACACCTTTGATATTCCTTCACTTCAAATTAAATATACACAAAATATACATCAAAATCAAGATTGAGATGTATAGAACACGAAACACATGTGCAATCAACTCATAAAGTCGACTGTTGGCACCACTGGTTACTGGAAGTCTGCTACCGTATTCGTGTGCCAGAACTGATCATAAAATAATATTTCATCAGAACAACTTGTGACCAAATGTGCTTCATACATTGTACATGTATATCCAAGAACAAAGCTAGGCATTCAGAACACTTTCGAATACAGCGATACATTTTAATGTATAATTTGTGTATATTTAATTTGAATTTAAGGAATATGAGAGGTGAGAATTTCAAAATAAACAAAATTCCATTACTTATATAGCCCCTTAAGGAGTATGAGAGGTGAGAATTTTCAAAATAAACAAATTTCATTACTTATATAGGCCTTTAAACGGATTTTAAAAAATGGGTAAGTCATTTTTTAAATTTTAAAATCTTTTCGGCTAACTGTCCAATTTTAAAAATTTAAGTTTCGGCGAAATGTGGTAAAGGTGTAGAATAGGGGACTTTTCGGGGATTTTTTTTAAAATAACGATTTTCACACTATTTTTTTTTTCTGTTTTCTTAAAGTAAACTATATTTTGAACGAAATGACACGAAATTAGGTACCTCTATCATGTTTTAACATGTAAGAGAATAGATTTTAAATCCCATTGAATTGCGAGTTTCTCAATTGCCATTTGTTTCATCCGCTGAAAATTCTGCAGCGTCTGTTGTTTTCATTCATTGTTACGAGTGAAGTCACAGGAGAGAAATCATTCTATATGATATCAGGTAAGCTTCGCTTGTGTGCGTGTTAGCAGGTGAGCTTCACTTTTGTGCGTGTTCCTTGATTTAAGGTCAGTTCAGTTAGGATCAGGGTGAGCTCATCGGTTAGCCTGGCCTGCACTGGACTGACCCTACAATTTGATCTATGGTCAGTTTAGAGAGGGGACAGGGTTTACTCTCCCCCTATGATAGCGATAATGGAATTGCAGCGAGTTCGATGGCGCTGTCGCAATAAAATTATTAATATTTCTTAGGAAAAAAACAATAAAAACATGTGATTTTGTGTCATTTTGTTCAAAATATAGTTTATTTTAAGAAAACAGAGATACATGTAAGATAGTGAGAAAAGCGTTATTTTTAAAAAAAAAAAAACGAAAAGTCCCCTATTCTACACCTTTACCCGAAAATGTCTTTTCCGGCGAACTGTCTTTACTGGTTGCCCTAAACACCAGAAACCCCGAAATACCCCAGAATCCCCCAAATCTCCCAGAATCCCCTAAAACATCCGGAATATCTTCGAAATATCCCAGATTCTCCATGGGAATGTCTTTTTAAAGCACAATAGAAGACTTTAAAAAATATTTTCAAGTATGTTCACCTTTTAAAGTGGGGAATGGACTCTTCGATGGAAACCAACTTCGCCAGATTGGACAGTTCGCCAGAGTCTCAATTCGCCGGAGGTTCATTTCGCCGGACTTTTTTAAAAAATAAAATTTAGTTAAGGTGATGTAGATTAGCTAAAGTACATTTCAACTAAAATTGCTAAAATGACATTCGTCAAAAGAGATAAAGTTTTTTTATTATTTATTGTCCTCTTTTCTGCTTTTATTCAAACAAGAAAGATTTGTTCTTCTCTGCCTTTTGATAGTGATTAAAAGTCGCCGGACTCAAAATTGCAGAATGTTTTGATAATATTCAGCGTATAATATAAATACCGGTCCTACCCTCCACATTTTCAGAAACTAAACTTTTGGAGCTTTCTCCACTCCTTTTTTGTAACCACTATGGTCATATACCGGGGCCACAACCAAACCAACATTGCTGTTTGGTTTTCTTTTCTCTTCTTCCCTTAAATTTGCCATCGCACAACATTATATTCTGGCTCGCCACCATGGTGGGACTCAAACCTCTACCATCGCCAAACTGGAACCGAATAGAGCCCACTCTCTAATAGTCTTAATGGCATTGAGGGATGGAGTATTGACAATCTATCACTCCAACGTACAGTAAACTGCCGGGAACTCTAACCACGTACATACCCCCTCAGACCCCATTTGAGGCAATTCATGTAGGAAAGCTAGGCCTGTGAGATCCAAGTGAAATAAAATAAGGTTGACCGGGTCGCAAGGGATTTGTAAATCCCATATCATCCCTGCGCACCTTTAGCATGCTAAAACCTTTCATTTTTTCATTTTCAGAAATCAACACGGATAGCTCAGCAGAGTATTGTCTAACGTGTAAGAAAATCGTATCCGAACGGAATAATGCCATCACTTGTAATGCATGCCATAAATGGAATCATCTTCGTCAACTATATAGAGTCTTTCTGGATCAACAATCCTTCATTCCCAGTAACCAGTTGGTCAGTTTTTGACCAGCATATTCGGACAAATAATGACACTGAGGGATGGAATCATCGCCTGAACACAAAAATAAACAAATCTAGTATGAACTTTTATATGCTTGTAAATATACTTTGGGAGGGAGGTGGTCTCATCCCAACACAGGCACAGTTTGTGTCAGAGGAACTGTTGTCGCGCCACCAAAAAACTTGTGTAAAAAAAGAAAGAAAAAAGTATTCAATGCTTGTTTGACCAAATTCGTAATCGCGAAATAACAGCGAACACTTTTTCTAGCAGAAATGTCAAAACTGCATGGACCAAGGGAGAAGTAATTAAGATTAAAATAATCACTCATGATACATTGTAAGGGTTTATAGTTTATAAGCCGATCAATCAGAATTAATTAGCATTCATCTACCTATTTACTGAAGTGTGAAGCAATCAACATGTGGGGATTTTCAGTCACCTTGGAGGGGCTTCTCTTTGTTAGTTCAATTATTAGTTGTACTTAATGTCGTAATATAATTTTCAGTGCTGTGTATCCCACTAGGGCATAAAGCAACGAAAATTATATTTCGACAAGAAAGTATATATCATCTTAGCGTTGCGGGAAAAGATGGGGGAGGAGAGTATTCTTTCGATTATTAGCTATACTTCATGTCTTAATATAATTTTCAGTGCTATGTATCCCACTGGGGCATATAGCACCGAAAATTATATTACGGCGGCAAGAAAGTATAAATCATGTGAGCGTTGCGGGGAAGCGTGGGGGGGAGGAGAGTATTCTTTCGATTATTACAGTTAAAACTAAAAGTCCTGACATGAAATGTGCACAAATAGCACGACGATATGCGCGTTAATGTACATGTTATGGCCCAAGTAAAGCTATCAAATCCTGTACATATGGCCTGTGTACAAGCAATGTTTCAGCCAATGGACCTCCGGGTAACCCAGAGGTCCATTGGCAGAAACATTGCATGTGTTTGCTATGAGTAACCAGGAGAACCTGCCGTGCTTTGGATGTCATTCGATATGGCAATTGGGCGCAATTCCAACATGCAATTAAGCCTAGATAAGTGCACTATTGGTGACAGGACTTCTAGTTTTAACTGTACATGTACATGTAGCTATAATTCATGTCCTAATATAATTTCCAGTGCCATGTATCCAACTGGGGCAAATAGCATCGGAAATTATATTACGGCAAGAAAGTATAAATCATCTTAGCTTTGCGGGGAAGGGTGGGGTGGAGTGTATTCTTTTGATTATTAGTTGTTCTGTTAATTTCCAATGCTATGTACCCCTATAAATGTAAATAATACTCTAGTGCTGTTGTATTTAGTGTTTTGTTCTCATTTCTAAAGATGAATAACGTTGAAAGTCATGCTTTGATTTATTTTGTCTCCTCATCCCTCAAAGCCCTCTCTTCAAAACCATCTTCTTAATTCATTCTGACTTGCAAAATTATTTCCGGTGAATCGTCGAGAAAAGTTCCGGCGAATCGTCCAAAATAATTTTGTAAATCATCCAGCAAATTGTCCTTGGTAATCCGGCAAAGTGTCCAAAAGTCCAGCGAAGTGTCCAAAAGGTCTGTGAAGTGTCCAAAAGTTCAGCGAATTGGCATACATTTGCCGGTGAAGCATCCAATTTTCCGGCGAACTGTCCCAAAAGAAAGTTTGGCGGAGTTGTCTTCCGGCGAAGAGTCCAGGATTCTTTAAAGTGATGTTTGCAGCTGACGAATGGAATCACTAAAAATGAAAAATGTGTATATTTGACTATTCTGTTTGGTTCAAGAATTTGAAGAGGCGATTCGTTTGCAACTTTCAAAATTAGTATGCGTCATTCTCTAGGAGTTTGTGACCCTTATGAACCATTAGATTTGCAGACTTCTCTCTACAACAAAAACGCTTATCGGGCTGTGGGGATGGGGTCATAAAACAGTATTATCACAGTAATTACACACATAATAACAGATAAAAGAAAATAGCGGTAAACTGTCGCCGAGACAAAATGTCTTCACAGATATGAACGGAATAGTATTTTTTTTTTTTTTTTTTGATCAGTGTTCTCTAAGTCTTAATGATAGTTAATCCGTGTGTTTATTCAGACACATACAGTCCAACATACAGTTTAACAGAATCCAGTGGTGAAGTATCTCGTGAAGACATTTTCCAGCTGGTGGTATTAAATCCAAGAATGTGTCGTCAGAAACAGTATCTCGTATATTTGTTATAAAATTTTGACTTAGAAATTTCAGTAGTCTCCAATAAAATATAATAAAATGCTCCACAAAATTCAAATGGAGTAAAAATCCAAGAAGTATTCGCGCCACTGTTAATTTCCAAATAATCCAGTGGAATGCTGCTTTTCACAAAATAATATATTATGTAGCCATGAAAAATCTTATCAAAATTGACAAATTAAATGAGGATTCCGGGTGTTTTAGGGGTATTCCGGTAGATTTGGGGGATTTAGGGATATTCTGGGTGATTCCGGTGTTTAGGGCCACCCGTCTTTCCGGCGAAAAGTCCTGAATTCATCACAGAATGTCAGAAATCGGTACACAATGTTGGAATGCGGGGATTGAAATAAAATGTTTCCAATAAAATTATAAAACATAAAAAAACGTACCAGAACAAAAACTTGGAAATAGGATTTGCCGACAAAAGTGGATTTGGATTGTGATGTCTGAGTGTTTCATCCATTTTCAACACTACAACACTGGTTCCAATGTTATTGTTATTTTCACGAATGAATAACCACGAACGCACAATCAAATTCCCCGCGGTTCGTGTACCAATTCCACCAATGTGTTGTCTTCAGAAATTTCCTCCCATTTTCAATCAGTCCGCTAATTTAAAGAAAACTTCTATGCTGAATGCTGTATTCTTTATTAATTAACGCCTGCCTTCTCTTTTTGTTCAATGTTTGTGTAGACACTCAAAACAGCTGAGTGATAAATGAACTCGGCAAAATAAACAATGACAGCCGTGACCTTTTCCAGGAATGTACTCCTTACCTTGCAGAGGAAGATAGAGTACAAGATCATACACTTTAAATATTTCTGCTCTATTTGTTTCGGCCTGATATTATATAGATTAGGTTTTATGGGGAAGTGGAATGCTTCATAGCCTCTCCTTACACTGCAAATAAAAGATACCATGGCTGCTGGGGTGGGGGCAAATTGTCCCTTTGAAATAAACTATTTCACTCACGATCATAAATATTATAGAATACTGAATGCAGGAAATTATGGGGAATCAATTTACCAGAGCATTTTTAGAAAAGTTCATATCCATTTTATCTCATATGGGCAATAAGTTTATACACAGAACGACACACGCGTGTGAATGGGTTAATCGATGGCACGAGGTGGTAGCGGGGAAGGATAAAACGAGAGGCCACGGTGTGTTATCCTGTGCTTATTACACGCCTTCGCTTCTATAAAAGCAATTATTATCAATTCATTGTGCGTTACCTTCTTGTTAATACTACTTTTCACAGCCTGAAAGGGAACTTATAAACTTCAATAAAAGACCGTAGAGCGTAGCCGGTCGCTAATATTTTTAGTCATTAGCGCCCGATGGCCGGCTAGTGCGCGCTGACGTTTTGCACATGACGTCATTTCATCTTCCCGGAAATCTGTTTACATTTACCGGACGAGTTTACCTTTGATTGTTGTTGACTGAGATAAATATAAAGTGTTCTGCCTTAAATTGCTTAATAAATGGAGTTTTACATTGATTATTTTCACGAAATAATATCAAAAAGGGGCAAAATCGTTTTTATAATTTCCAAGTATTGATAATAATAAAAATAACATGATTTTCTCAGGCGTCGTTTGGCTCCATACTGGACCTCCATCTTTGATTATCAGCCCCACACCCATTTCGGCCCTCGACTATCGCCTCCGGCCGCTAATGGCTGCTGGGCTGCTCATCACAGATGGCGATCCAGCAATGGCGCTCAACGCCCTATAAAATCATGTTATTTTATTGATTGTTTTTTTCTATCCCTCGACGGGGGAGAGGGGGGGGGGGCGAAAAAATTACGTGGACATAGGTGGGTGGTGGGTGGTCAAGTGCCCAAAAATGTGTGTAAACAGTTAATGCATTTTTTCCCTATCTATTGTGCCCACGAACAGTAACAAAATGTCACCAACTGACCATAAAAGTCCAGTTACAAGTGTTATTAACCCCCTTAATATGAAAAATATTGCAGAATTTCCTCCAAAACTTACTTAACGGTGGGGGGGGGGGGGGGGGGGTGTCCGATATTGAACGGAAAAAAATTGTCCGACAATTTTCTCCTAAAGTCGACTAAAATATACATTCACAACATAATTCATTCATATCTGAGGTTTGTTCTATGGAAGTTTCTTAAAAATGAAGCATAGTATATATTATACTGTATAATGAGTCATAATAGCCAGGTGGGATTGGTTTTTCAAAATATAAAAAATTGAAAATATTAATTTTTATTTCAACAAAAACCAAAAATTTGATTTAACAAAAACAAAAAAAATCCAGCTTTGAAGATGCCATAACAAAAACAAAATGGCGAGGTTTGCTCTTCTAGAGTCAGAACAAAAACAAGTTCCCTTTTACGCAACCTATATTTACAATACACGGTTACGGTGTAGGCCGTTGTAAATTAATTATGGGCACAGCAGGCACAGTGCCCACATATACCAGCATATGTCAAGATTTACAGAAACTAGAAGTGCATATCCCAGCATATGAGAATATCAAAATTTGGAAAAGCTTAATTCAGTTTGATTTAAAGTCAAAGGTTTCTGAGAAAAAGAATAATTGAGTTTTAATTTGTAAGGTAAACACCAAAAGACTAGATTTGTAAGAATATTAAGCTATACGTTTAGTTTGTCTGATATGGTTTGATTGGGGTTTTAGATCGCCTACATCACGACGTTGTTAGTTCACAAGATGAAGGGGGAATTACTCAAACATATGGCCAAAGGAATCCACCAACCACTGGGAAGGAACTAACAAGCTCATCCATACAGAGATCTCAATATAAGGATAAAACAAATTCTTTAGAATTTGCTACATCAATAAAGTAAAATGTTCTATGTGAACAGCCAGCCCATCGCTGCTGTGCATTAACAAGCTGGATACCAAACGTGAACCTATTATACCCAACCCACAGGGTGTAAGATATACAGTAATGTGTCTTTGTGAACTGATGTGAGTCTGGTAAGGTTTGAAAAATGCATCTGATAGAGAAAATGGAAACGTTTGAATATATAAAATATGCATTGAATCAATGTGTATTACGCGTTTCGAGTTAGAGTTCGAGTGCTGAAGTTTTGTATATAAAATGTATGAGAAGAGGGTGGGTCCCCCATATTGTCATGGAAAAAAATATACAGGAAAGGGTGGGTGGGTAGGTAAAAAAAATCTGCAAAATCAAAATTTAAACCTATGTTCACGCATTTTTTCCGCCCCCCCCCCCCCTCACCCACACATCTGCTCCGAAATTTTGTTCTTAGCCAGCTGTGTTCACCCTTCACCTTACATGAAAGGCAGACGGCACTTGCAAACAAAATTCTTGAACATCTAACTTTTTTGTGTATGTCAAAACATAGCTTATGATACTTCATTGGAACGAACTTAATGACCTCATTCCAGAGAGGGATCATAAACTATGTTTTCGAGACACAAAAAAAATAAAAATAAAATTAATGAAAACTGAATGATGACTTTTGTGAATGGCGCTTGCTGGTTTTCGCGTTACGTCGGGTAAAGGCTTAGTGGTGTTAAAATAAGTCCAGACAGGATGTTTTGTTATACGTATCGATCTGTACATTTACTTAAAATCTTTGTTGATGTTCTACATTTAGCCCCACTCTTACACAAATCTTGAATCCAATAATTTGTTTAACTATAAGGCCTTAATTCTAAATACTGTCCCCGTGAAAAAGGTCTATCACGCTACCTTTTTTCATAAAAATGGAATAATTATGCAATAACATATTTTTCGAGGGCATTGGGCTCCATTGCTGGACCGGCATCTATGATTAGCAGTCCGGCAATCATTACCGATAATGGGTGTAGGGCTGCTAATCGGAGATGGAGGTCCAATAATGGAGCCAAACGACGCCTGAGAAAATCATGTTATTATTATTATCAATACTCAGAAATTATAAGAACGATTATCGGTCCTTTGGGATTTATATTATTTCGTGAAAAGAATCATTGTGAAATACCATTTATTCAGTAATTTAAGGCAGAACACTTTATATTTATCTCAATGAACACCAATAAAATGTTAACTCTAAGCTTTGTAAATGTTTATTGTGCAATTATTGAGCTCAGCTCCTTGCATCAGATTCCAATAATTGGTGTTCTGTCATGGATTTTTTGTATTAATGTTTGATGTGGGAATTTTAACGTCCGACATCTTTATTTTTGTTGTTGGGTTAGGGAAATGTAAACAGATTTCCAAGAAGACGAAATGACGTCAAGCGCAGAACGTCAGCACGTGCTGGGCGGTCCGCGGGTTCTAATAACTAAAATAGCCATTAGCCACCGGCTGCGATTTACAATCTTTGTTTCAAGTTTATTATGCGCTCTTACAGGCTGTGTAAATTAGTATTAATATGAAGGTAGCGTACAATGAATTGATAATAATAGAGGTTGTTACTTGATAAATTTCATATCGGCCGAGATATTCGCCCGAGCTAACTTCACATCAGCCTGAGACCCTTTGGTTCCAGGCTGGTGTGAATTTACCAAGGTCAGATATCTCGATCGGTATGAAACTAGCCAAGTGGGTCCAATAACCTCTTTATTTATTAAATCGAAATGAATTATTAAAATATGTTCTCAGATCTGTTACAGTTTTCTAACAGTTTTATTTTTCCTCATTCCTTTCACAAAGTCCGTCGTTTTCTTTTCTCCTAGTTTATCTTTCCGAACGTCGCAGCTTCCCCACTGGAGAAGCCGCCTCACTCGGATAGCTTTACTCTCGGTTTTCCCACTTCGACCAATCTCCGCTTACGACTCTGTCTTTTAGTTTGCTATTCAACTGCCACTACTGATACTATATTAGTGGAACAGTTAGTGTGGCAATTAATCTGACCAAACAGCCGGGTTAATCACTTTATAGTACACAATACAACGGTAGTCACAGACTAAACTGCAATTAATGGCCCCTACTTTGTTACTAATCACACTGATCAACTATTGAAAATCTTGTTAATCGTTTGCAGCGTAGTATGGGTTGATTACGTTAGTTTACGTAATATAGCGATAGTCACATAACTGCTATTAGTGGCCGGCTCTAGTGCCTGTTCATGATAATCCTTTAATGTTATTTATTTATTTATTTATTTATTTATTTATTTATTTATTTATTTATTTATTTATTTATTGGTGTTTAGAGTCACATACGTCTGCATAATGGCTAATCGTGTCCACAGCATGGCGATAAAGCCAAGTCCAGCCAATCGTTCATAACCCGTGTTGCCTACTTTAGAGGACTTCCACCCCAGGTATTGATGATCAGGGCCTATTTTACCAGTGGAACAGAGCTTGCTTAGCACAGTAAACAAGCTAGAGCCCTGCGAAACTTCGAAATTCGCTTCGATTCGAATTAGTCCCCATGATTCGATTCGATTCGATTTCAATCGCGCCGATTCGAAAATTTTCGAATCGTCGAGATGTTTTTAAAATCCTACAAAGCAACTCATCTTGAACTTCTCTTCTATCATCAGATCTCCTGTTCAGGATACCTGATGATAGAAGAAGTGTTCGAGTAGGTTCTGCTTCCGAAATTACATTGATTCCGTTCTGGAATATTCTGCTTTGTTAGTCTCCACCACACACAATACTTGAGTGGAGACTGACAATATTACGGTTGTATGAAGGAGCAATATCCACAACTTGATATGGTGAGATTCGATTCGAGACAGTAATACATTGGTGGTTTAACTGTTTGCGTCGGGTGCCGCATAACGTCAAATTTTGATTAAAATGCATTTCTAGCCCGGACGCAAACAGCAGTGGCTGTCGAAATGTTGAATCTTAAGTGATTTTTTTTTTAAGTTATTCTAAAGTTTTTGACTGAAATAGTAATACTAATGCGCTGGTTTGTCGTGGTTCTCCTGTGGTGTGAAAAGGCCTCGATTAGTTTAAACAGTGTTTCTTGGAAAAAAACAAGTTGAATATAAAAACGAAAATACACAAACTGATATGACTCAACATTAAGCGAATAGCTTGTACAAGGCTGTTTCTAGAATGTTGTTACGCGTTTTAATATAATGACTGGTCCGGAAGTTTTTTTTAATCTTCTTTTGCCTGATTGCATTTTTACGTGCTTAATTAAGAGGATGTAAGAACGAAAATTGCTAAAGAGGAAGTGACAGAGTGTAAGGAGTGACTCGGGGGTAAAATGTGACTAATGCTCGAAAGGCGTGCGTCACAGATGTGTTAGTTACATAGTCACAGGCTAGCGTTTTCAATTAGGGGAAGAGTGAATGCTGTTCTGTCAAACTGGTATTTCGGACACTCTAACAGAAAGAACTCCAGGGACTTCGTTACTTCTAACTTCACATTTGGCACTCCTTAACTGACACCCTCTTTTCCACACGCTGCAGCGAGCTCGACCTCAGTTTGAACAGCAGCGACCCATAAGGTGTCATCCAGGCATTCGTCAAATAGTGGCCTCTCCGTATTCCACAGTCCGACCAAAGACCTCTCTTCTCTGACTCCTTCTCGCCAATCTTGGTTACAATCCTCAACGCTTCTCGCCCGACGAGTTTTACCTTGGGCTGTGCCCGTTCTGCATCAGAGATCTCTATTGAATAACTTTCCATGAACTATTTAGTTTAAACAAAATTTATTTCTAGTTCTCAAACATATACAATTATATCACTTATAGTAAATGTGGATCCAACAGCAAGGTGTGAGCTTTTTCGAGGTTGTTTCCACCAGAAGAACACTTGAACATCATACAGTCGAGAAGACAGGTACACATACAATCAAGATTGAGGTATCTGGATAATTGTCGGTTTTTACGATAGTTTTTCTTAGGTAAGTAACTTTCATTAATGTTTATCAAGAAGTATTCATTGCTGACTCAAGACAGAAACATAAGAATGAGAATGTTAGAATGAGACAAAAGTATTCAAATAAAGCACGTATATTTACATAGGAGAGAAATGCTACGAATTTAAAAAAAAAACAAAAACAAATGTGCTTTTCTACCATTTGCAGTGATAGTCAAGAACTATAATCCAAGCAACACAGGTACAAAGGTCACCATTAACTATTTTACTTACCCAATTCCACCCCTTTTAATAATATCACCCTAATGGTTGTTTTACAACACGGGCTATCAAATTACACGGGTTCATCAAATCTTTGCTATCCTTGATAATCTTCCGCCTCAGCTTCCCTCTGAATGTGTCAAGTGCTGCTACATTGCTCAATCCCATTAGTAGTAGGAGATGAAGTAAACGGGCCATATTGGGGGAACCCCGGGGGGGGGGGGGGGTGACGTCATGTCACGTGACCTGGTGGCGCCATGTTGTATTGTCATGGTAACTCGCGTGAGCAGCCATCTTATGACGTCATCTCCATAGTGATACGTCGTGTGAGTGCGCATGCACAGCGCGTGTTGTTAGGGTGATACGTATTTCCGTCGTCCATTTTTATACCGGAGGCCGCCATCTTGTTTCTATGGTAGCACGTGGTTGCTATGTGACCCAAAAACCTAACAAGACAGGGGTATGTTCGGAGGGTATGTTCCCTTGTTGAAGAGTAATTTCCCGATTCGTAGTTTTTCTATGGTCAGACTATTTTGTAGACAAACGTGTTTAATAGTATTTGGAAAGTTATTCAAGATTCGGCCGAACTCTGTCGCGATGGAGAAACATTTATCGCATCCATTAAAATAAAATGTAGGCGGTAATTTGGTATTTTTATATTCAATTACATGTTCGCTTTTCCGACCAGGGGGTCAAAAGTTTAGAATATTGGCATTTGCAACCCAACATTTATACTGGTAGTTAATAATAATGAAATCAAATAACAAACTAAGGATTAGTCATTACTCCATCCTTTTGAATTGTTGACATCATCAAGTATTTGACAAATACAAGCTTAGTGTGGCATATGCTTGGTGGTCTACAATATAGTGTCAACATGGTTAGGTTAACAGGAAGACAAAAAATGGGAGCTTGTGAGAATTGGGACAAGAGGAGGATGGAAGCAACAAGATCTCGCTAGTGAATTCCATGTCATCACCTCCAAGAGGACAGCTTGTAGACGCCTCCAGGTTTCAGATTTTTGCTTCCATGCTCCCCTCGTCCCAAGACTCACAAGCTCCCATTTTTGTTCTTCTGAACTGAGTTGACTCGGTGTCGCTCGATAAACAAATAAAACATTTAATCCGGCCACCAGGGCACCGAACCTTAAAGTGGCGACCAAAGTTTTTTTTTTCTCGATGGTATGTATTATAGTAACATCTGACCACGAAAACGTTTACTGGACGCTTTGCAGTTTTGAGCAATTTAAAATATCCACGTTTTAGGTGACATCGTCATTTCGCGGATTGCAATGTTTGATAACGGCTAATACAGCATTCCGGACTAAAACCAGAGGTTGCATCCGAGCGTATATGCATTTTAAGGGATATTTTGGTTGTTTGGTGATTCTATTCATCAGTGCTATTCATAGCTGATGTATTTGCTAACGTTGTTTGTTCACCGCAACACTCCAGTTTTACGTTGCAGGAACTGAACAATGTGCATGTCATTTTAGCTACATTACATTTGCACCTGTTTGTAAACTTTTTCACAATGTCGTCTTGAGCTTGAGTATTTTGTTAATTTCAATACTTCATCTGAGGACAGAGCAACATCGGACAGAACTGTTATGGGCTGGAGCGGCACTGTCTCTAGTTCCTTCTCGAAGCCATATTTGATAGGATGTAAAGATGGAGATCTCGGTTGAAGGGCGTTCTTCCACACACAAGTCTGAAGGTGAGCTCTTTTGATATTTCCCCCGAAGGCTACTCCGATAGTAGGCAGAGAATACAGTTTTGACGTTGTAAGAGAGAATTTCCTTGACATCAAAGTTGCGTGAGCTTGATACGAGGTTCGTATCATCAACTTTACCATCACCAACCTTGACAGATTTTCTTGACACAGCCAAGGATTGGACCGGCGTTGGAATAGGGCCGTAGAATTCCCCAGGAAGGGAAGGTTGTGTTCGAACCTGATCATGAGTCCTGAACCAAACTATAGGACCTTGTCCACGTTGATAAATCCAGGACTTGCCTTTCCAGTATCGATATTGACAATGTGTTCAAGGTGGTGGGACGTGTCCATAGGATCTATACACATCTCATGTTTGGAGCGGAGACCTTCGCGGTCAACACCATCGGACGCAGTTCGCTCTTTGTGGAAAATTTGGTATCTTTTTGTGTTCTTGTCCTCACGTATCTCTGATATGCTATGAGCCAAAGATCCATAGGCATGAAAACGTAGAACCCATACCTTGAGAGTTTCTGATTTGAGAGTAATGCTTATAATACCCGACTTATGGTGGCCATATCTCATAAATGTAGTTTCTATGAACATGTCACTCCATAACCCGCTCCAAAGACCCAGAATGAGTCTCATGCCATGTCCACCTCTCATGTAATGGGCCAAAACATCAGGCTCAAAATTCTCCATTTGACAGGCCATACCTGGCGTAATTCGTCAGGGCAGGCATACCTGGCGTAAGTCGTGTGGCCGGTTGCAAAAAGTATGTCAGCATACTCCGTACCACACGAAGGTGAAGGGGTCAATCTCCTTCCGGTTCAGTACGAACATACAACACCATGAGGAAAATCAGGAAGGGAAGGTTGTGTTCGAACCTGATCATGAGTCCTGAACCAAACTATAGGACCACACGAAGGTGAAGGGGTCAATCTCCTTCCGGTTCAGTACGAACATACAACACCATGAGGAAAATCGGCTCCAGAAAAGCATCCACCCACATTTTCGTTGTCCTGCTTTCATTTCTTAAATCTTCAAATGAAGAGGATAGAGCTGTTGGGCCTTTTTCAAAGCAGTTGTAACAGTTTCTGACTCGACCGGTGTCATATCGATCAATGGGAGATATTCGGCTCTAGTACGACATTCCAGGAACACTCCAGACTCACGAGATATACGAATCAATGTTATACCCATTAAATTCTGGACAACTTTCCTTTCGTGGAGCATCACTGAAGAATGCAAAATCGGTCTCTGTGGCCCTTCGAGTTGCCAGTGCTGAATGGCAAAGAATTTGGAGCGACGGAATGCATCTTTTTGCATGACAAAGAGGCACAGCCGGGCGTTTCGGTCCGTAATAACGAGTAACATCCAACTGATAAACAATAGTCTCTGACATTTCAGACTTTTTAAGTCTCGGAAGCCGAGCGTGTTATGACTGGGCCATGTTATTTGCTCTAGTTAACAAAGCAGCCAGAGAATGGGCACTTAGGTTTTCCATTCTGAAATACAATGTCAACATTGAAATTATCTATATGTATTAGCTCACCGTCAAAACTAGATTTTGGTGTGAAGTCAACATTGCGAGTAGCCGTATTTGCTGCCAATTTCTTGAAACACAACAATTCATCATAGGAACATGCACTTATTTATGCATTGAATAATGTCATTTGTGACTCTATGAGTATAAACTTCAAAACTTTTTTACAGTAAATGCCGATTATATATGAGAATTTCCACACTAATGCTAACTATGCGAATTGAAATTGGGTACTCCCTTTCTGCATCGAATATCTCAAATTGTTCATTGCTGTCGGACGTCCAGTGAACTTTTTCTGAATCAGGAGATGTGTCTCTATCAGAAACCACCGAGAAAAAAAATACTTTGAACACGACTTTGAAGTTGGGCAGAAAGTTGGCATTTGGCGGCCGGACTAACTTGGTAGAAGCTGGCGCCAATTCGACTGGTCTTTCTTGATGAAGGTCCACAATGACGGGGTGATTGGCGAGTTCATACGCTAACATGGACTGTTTATTTGTGCATGATATACACACAACGACACGCGGCTGTGAATGGGTTAATCGATATGGCACGAGTACAAGAGGCCACAGGCGTATCGTTCTGTGTTTATTACACGCCTTCGCATCTATAAAAAAACAGTTATTAGATGGACACTCAGCAATTCATTTGACAAAATGAACAGTTTATCGCCAACCAAATTTGCGTGAGGAATCCATGTTACTATTTCGTCCCCTGAGTTCTAATGTGTTCTATGTACCGGCACATAGAAGCCATTGGAAATCAGGGGGGGGGGGGGGGGGGGGGGGGCGGTTTTTAGCTATCGCTAGCGATTCAAATTATAATTGCGGTTCACGATTTGTATAAAATTCCACTGAAATATAAAAATAATCTGTCAACGATTTCCGTTCCCCAAATGTGTGCGGAACGGATTTTCATTTTCCGCATGGTTTAGTGTTGCTGAAGATGGGGATTTCATAGAACAGGCGTTAAATAAATGAAGTTTCTGTACTTTTTACTTGAAAAAAAGAAACGTAGTTCTTTAATGAGTTTTGAGAGGATATTTTAACCGCGATCTAACAGTAATTATTTCGGAATACAAAATTCGCACTATTTCTGATACTTCCTGAGTATTCAAAAGAAAAGCTTCCAACCATTTCGAAAACGAATCTGTGAGCAAAAGATATTCATAACCACCAGGAGAGGTTTTTTATGGGACCAACGACGTCAATATGCATTCTTTCAAAATATTTTATTATTGGTAACGATTTAAGTGGTACCGTTCTTATGAATAGATAATTTACTTTGTTAACAATTTAGGCAAGACTTTACATGGGTTTCAATATCTGAAGACATTCCTTTCCAAAAGTATTTGTATATCATGAAAGGTTGGATCGCAGAGCTCATTAGTTAGCGCACTGGACTTCCGGCTAAAAGGTCAGACCCGCTTCATCTGCGTTGTGTCTTTGGGCAAAATACTTATTCTCAATTTACCAAGTGAGAATATGGCGGCGCAGTGTGCCGAGGGGTACTGCACGTCGATGATACACCCATTTATTTATTTTTTTTATTTATGTGTTGGTGTTTAAGGTCACATATTTATGCACAGTGGCTCATGACCGTGACAGTTGTACGGGTGATGGAAGCCGGAGAGAACCACCGAACATCGACGAGCAACTGTCAGCTCATTAATATTCTCACACTGTTCAAGCTCCGCTCAAGCAGGGTTACAGCGGTTGAAGACATGTGCACCATCAACGTGCAGTACGCCTTAGTGCACGGCGTCATCGAGCACCCGTGTAGGCAACCGGTATAAAGTGCCTTGCCCAAGGACTCAACGCGGGTAGTCCCCCCTCAAGCAGGGTTACAGCAGTTGAAGACATGTGCACCATCAACGTGCAGTACGCCTTAGTGCACGGCGTCATCGTGCCCCCTATAGGCACTCTCCCATTAATTATAACAAGACAAAAATGAGTGAACAAATCTTAAGGCTGAGAAAAAATTTAGCACTCTACCAGTTAAATTACTCAGACTTTACCATTCAAGATGCAACTATTGGCTAACCGGTCATTCGTTCGCGTAGATTTAAATTTGCGTAACCACCACGCGAACAAAACGAGCGTTCTCGTCAAATTTTTGTACACTGCTATATGATCTCGTCTGTTGAATTTTTCTTTTCACTAAATTACAGGAGTAGTATGTCATGTTCCCCTACAGGGAATATTGGCAGAACCCCGGTGCAGGACCCCGGAAGTGACGTCATGTCACGTGACGTAGTGGCGCCATGTTGTGTTGTCATGGTAACCCGCGTGAGCGGCCATGTTGTGACGTCATCTCCATAGTGATACGTGGTGTTAGTGCGCATGCGCAGCGCGTGTTGTTAGGGCGATACGTGTTTCCGTCGTCTATTTTGTATACAGGAGGCCGCCATATTGGTTTCTATGGTAGCACGTGATTGCTATGTTACCCAATTTTTCTGCAATAAGACGGGGTATGTTCGGAGGGTGTGTTCGATTGTAGAAGAGTAAATCTAATTACCACAAACAACCCGACAATCCTTCAAATCACCAAAATCCACCCCAACTTTTACTATTTCGAATTCTTCCAGAATTCTCCGCTTCTATCTATATATGCAATAGTTTTTCTCTACCTAGGCATGTTCCTTTGTTCTAGAGTATACTCCAGTAACGTAGAAGAGCCTATTCGTTGGAACAGTTTTGCTTATTATTACTATATTTAGCAATTTCTGGTCTATTCTTGTTAGTTCTGACCCTATTCCAAGTACTCTTGTTGTTTCATTTATATAACTAAACAATCAGATTGCTTCATCCCCCGTAATCTGTATGCAGAGTTATCTCCCTTGTGTATAATAAAAGCCTATATCCAATGGCTATATCCCATGGAATCCCAGTTTTGGGAAACACCCGTGGCTATGCAATCCCTTTTTTGTCATATGAGGCCATGAGGGCTATGTAAAATCCCTCAATGAGTCCTCATTTATTATCCCTCATACCCTCATTGAATTTTGAGGTTATGAGGACCTTGAAAAATCCCTCAATGAGGTATAATTTACTACGACTCTTATCCTCATTTCAGTATTTAACAGGTATATCCTATGGAATCCCATTTTGGAAAACGCCTGTGACTGTGGAATCCCTTTTTTGTCGTATGAGGCCATGAGAGCTATGTAAAAGTCCTCAATGAGTCCTCATTTTTTATCCCTCATAGCCTCATTGAATTTTGAGGTTATGAGGACCATTAAAAATCCCTCAATGAGGTATAATTTACTACGACTCTTAGCCTCATTTCAGTATTTGAGAATACCTATGGCCTGGTATTGTATTATTCGAGGATACCTATCGAGGATACCTTCTGGAGAATCCCCTTTTTGTCGTATGAGGCCATGAGGGCTATGTAAAAGCCCTCAATGAGTCCTCATTTATTATCCCTCATAGCCTCATTGAATTTTGAGGTTATGAGGACCATTAAAAATCCCTCAATGAGGTATAATTTACTACGACTCTTAGCCTCATTTCAGTATTTGAGAATACCTATGGCCTGGTATTGTATTATTCGAGGATACCTATCGAGGATACCTTCTGGAGAATCCCCTTTTTGTCGTATGAGGCCATGAGGGCTATGTAAAAGCCCTCAATGAGTCCTCATTTATTATCCCTCATAGCCTCATTGAATTTTGAGGTTATGAGGACCATTAAAAATCCCTCAATGAGGTATAATTTACTACGACTCTTATCCTCATTTCAGTATTTAACAGCCATATCCCCAGGCACCCCAATTTCGGCACCCCTTTTTGGAAAACATGGCCTTCGGCACCCCTTTTTTGTCGTATGAGGCCATGAGGACCATGAGTAATCCCTCAATGAGGTCTAATGTAGACTTACCAACCGCTTCCATCTTGTCGCCAAAGCTCCACTGCCACTACTGGTCTATCTGTCCTATCATTAGCTTCTACAACAGTATTGTTCCATTGCGGTCTTGTCCCAGTACTATTGACTAAACTGCCGTCCATTAATATTGACTTGTATCACTACTTCCTAGCTATATCTATCTCAGTCTCGACTATGACATTGATTAAGGTTGAATCAGATTTCCCCTGTATACATATAAGGCATTCCGTAAGTGGCCCAGTCCGTAAAAATTGGTTTCCGTGTTTTGACATCGACACTCGAGGGTATTCCCTTCCCTATTAGAAAAGATCAGTTCAATGGGTTGTAGTTTAAAAATTCAGATCACCTTTCGTTATATTGTCATGAAGTTTAAAAAAATGTTCAGTTCAAAAGGTATTAACATTGGGATATAGTTAAAAAATAGAGTTCATTCCGTTCAAGGGGGTTAATTATATATACATTCATTAGGGTTATCGTTCATTCAAACAGTTCAAAGGGGCTTTAATTACATAAAGTTCATTCATTTGAAAACTTTGTTCAGTTCAAAGGGTTCATTCAGGTTTGTTCAATTTAAGGGGGTTAACATTGGGTTATATTTAAGGGTTATAGTTCATTCAGTTGAAAACTTTGTTATGGTCAATTCACTTCGATAACTTCATTGGATCTTTGTTCACTTTGTTCTGTTCCCATCCATCTTGGTTGTATTGGATCTTTGTTCACTACGACTTCATTCGAACAGGTGTCTTGTATCTGTTCATAATTCAGATCTGTTCAGTCTGTCCATCTAGTTCGATCAATCCGACTAGTTTGACATTCTTTCACTTTCTTTTGTTTACTTCGTTGCTTTGTAGTGACTGGTTGTATCTGTTCAGAGTCTTGTAGTCATTGTTGAATTGGTTGTTATCAATCCCTTTTCATACCCTCGAGTGTCGATGTCAAAACACGGAATCCAATTTTTACGGACTGGGCCACTTACGGAATGCCTTATATGTATACAGGGGAAATCTGATTCAACCTTAATCAATGTCATAGTCGAGACTGAGATAGATATAGCTAGGAAGTAGTGATACAAGTCAATATTAATGGACGGTAGTTTAGTCAATAGTACTGGGACAAGACCGCAATGGAACAATACTGTTGTAGAAGCTAATGATAGGACAGATAGACCAGTAGTGGCGGTGGAGCTTTGGCGACAAGATGGAAGCGGTTGATAAGTCTACATTAGACCTCATTGAGGGATTACTCATGGTCCTCATGGCCTCATACGACAAAAAAGGGGTGCCGAAGGCCATGTTTTCCAAAAAGGGGTGCCGAAATTGGGGTGCCTGGGGATATGGCTGTTAAATACTGAAATGAGGATAAGAGTCGTAGTAAATTATACCTCATTGAGGGATTTTCAATGGTCCTCATAACCTCAAAATTCAATGAGGCTATGAGGGATAATAAATGAGGACTCATTGAGGGCTTTTACATAGCCCTCATGGCCTCATACGACAAAAAGGGGATTCTGCAGAAGGTATCCTCGATAGGTATCCTCGAATAATACAATACCAGGCCATAGGTATTCTCAAATACTGAAATGAGGCTAAGAGTCGTAGTAAATTATACCTCATTGAGGGATTTTTAATGGTCCTCATAACCTCAAAATTCAATGAGGCTATGGGGGATAAAAAATGAGGACTCATTGAGGGCTTTTACATAGCCCTCATGGCCTCATACGACAAAAAAGGGATTCCACAGTCACAGGCGTTTTCCAAAATGGGATTCCATAGGATATACCTGTTAAATACTGAAATGAGGATATGAGTCGTAGTAAATTATACCTCATTGAGGGATTTTTCAAGGTCCTCATAACCTCAAAATTCAATGAGGGTATGAGGGATAATAAATGAGGACTCATTGAGGGATTTTACATAGCCCTCATGGCCTCATATGACAAAAAAGGGATTGCATAGCCACGGGTGTTTCCCAAAATTGGGATTCCATGGGATATGGCCATTGGATATAGGCTTTTATTATACACAAGGGAGATAACTCTGCATACAGATTACGGGGGATGAAGCAATCTGATTGTTTAGTTATATAAATGAAACAACAAGAGTACTTGGAATAGGGTCAGAACTAACAAGAATAGACCAGAAATTGCTAAATATAGTAATAATAAGCAAAACTGTTCCAACGAATAGGCTCTTCTACGTTACTGGAGATACTCTAGAACAAAGGAACATGCCTAGGTAGAGAAAAACTATTGCATATATAGATAGAAGCGGAGAATTCTGGAAGAATTCGAAATAGTAAAAGTTGGGGTGGATTTTGGTGATTTGAAGGATTGTCGGGTTGTTTGTGGTAATTAGATTTACTCTTCTACAATCGAACACACCCTCCGAACATACCCCGTCTTATTGCAGAAAAATTGGGTAACATAGCAATCACGTGCTACCATAGAAACCAAGATGGCGGCCTCCTGTATACAAAATGGACGACGGAAACACGTATCACCCTAACAACACGCGCTGCGCATGCGCACTAACACCACGTATCACTATGGAGATGACGTCACAACATGGCCGCTCACGCGGGTTACCATGACAACACAACATGGCGCCACTACGTCACGTGACATGACGTCACTTTCGGGGTCCTGCACCGGGGTCCTGCCAATATTCCCTGTAGGGGAACATGACATACTACTTACAGGAAACAAATAATTAAAGGTATAAAACGTTTCATTTAAATTTAATTGAATTTTTTTTGTCAGGGAAGGCCACGTTTAACCCTACAAAATTTAAAAAAAACATAGCATATCATAACCATATACCGCCCACCCGCCCGCCCGCCCGCCCGCCCGCCCGCTCTTTGGAACTAACTCGTTCCAATGAGATGATTACTTGATTCGGTTTTGTTGAATTTGTTTGAAAAATATACGTTTTTCAACCGATTAATTTGTAAATTACGCGAGAGGGTGAGACCAATTCGTTACATAAAGGGTTATCGCTTTAGCAATGCCGTTTTGAATTCATCTATTTAAAGCATCACCAGATTTTAAGAGAGACTTTTGTGTTCAGCGTTGGACGGATTTGACTAATACGTACAATAGGGTTAAGTTTTTCGTTTTTGTTACTCTTTGGAATTAATGGGTAATCCACAGCCAATGTATATTCTGTCCAAAATTAGCAAAAGGTATTAGCACGCCACGGGGTGAGCTCAAGCTCAGTGATTAGAACATTGGACTTTGAAGCGAAAGCCCGACACTGACCAGCGGTAAATGCGCAGTGGTCTTGGACAAGACACTCAATCCTGATTGCCCACGTGTTGGCACGGTGGCGCTCTGTACTAGCGAACTGCACGTCGCTGGGACAGTTTGCCCCAAAGGCTGCTACTTCTGCATGCGCAGAGTAAGTAAGTTGGAGAGTCTGACAGTTGATCACCGCCACTCGGTAGTTCTTTCCGGATACTCTACCACAATGTGACTCTGGTTGTCGAAAGTGTTGTTAAAGCCCAATATGTAAATAAAATAAATAAATAACCAACAATCGCTCAGAGAAGGAATAACTGACCAAGAGGTTAAAATACAGTGTTTTCGTGCAAACGGTGCCTCTAGTGGTTTACACGCAACCTTTAATGGAGGATAAAAGTTCCTGGAATTATTCGATTGGTGGAAAATGAACCGAGCTTGTAAGTGCGAATAAAATTTTTAAAGTGCATGTTTTGGAAAAGATATAAAATATTGGTGACTATTGTCTTCTGAAATGTGTGAGAGAAGATTAAAATTGGGTTGGGGTAGGTAAAATATGTCTATTTCATTCAGTGCGAAACTGGACGGGACTACAGGAAGCTCCAAATTTAAAGGAAAAATTCATATGGCGACCTATATTTTTTTTTCAGTATATTGTTTTCATATGATAAACTAAATGGATAGTTGGTTGTTTTTGCCCAAATCAGCTTGATAAAATGGGGAGAGGAGGAAAGATTAGTACTGTCGTCAATGGGAAAAAACACTGTATTGTAACCAAGAAACAGATCATGTTGACAAACTTCAAAATTATCTCCCCGGATGTGTTCAAGACCTCAAACAATTGAATCAGTTCCCTTCATATGCACGGATATCAAGTGGCAAGCGGGCAACATTTAAATTGAAAATTTGTAAACGTTCTCATTTATCTACACCACCACAGCTCATAACTCTAATTTTCTGTAAGCAAAGGTAACCCATCTGGATATATTTGTGACAAGTCTTTGAGAGCTATATTATTACGACACATTATCAAAACAATATTTAAAACTGAATTTGGCACTTTTTTAATCATTCGAAGTGTACTCTTGCTATTTGGTCTTCAAACCTGGAGCAAAATCATCAGGCGTAACACCTGGAAATAAAGGTGCGAGATGCAATAAAGGAGGTGCTCTGATAATTAATAATATTGAGCAGGGAAAGTCATTGTATCGGGCAGTTTTTCTAGTCAAGTGTGGTCTTCCTGAACTGACAGACGGCGCTTGAGTAAAAACACCGGCTGAGTCACCAATTTTGAGAGTATGTGATATTTATTTATTTATTTATTTATTTATTTATTTATTTATTTATTTATTTATTTATTTATTTATTTATTAGGGTTTAAAAACACTTTCGACAGCCAGTCACCGTTTATCGGACAATTTTATGAGTGGAGGAAGCCGGAGTACTCGGAGAGAACCACGGAGCAACGGCGAGCAACTGTCAGACAACCCATCGTACTGACTCCACACAAGCGGGGTATGCATTGGTTGAAGACTAGTGCACCATTGACGTGCAATACGCCTTGGTACACAGCGCCACCGTGTCCCCACGGAGGCAATCAGGATGAAGTGCCTTACCCAAGGACACAACGCTGTTACCTCTGGCGGGATCGAGCAGTGGACTTTTCGGTTTGAAGTCCATTTCCGTAACCACTGAGCCACCACACTCCCTATGTGATGGACAATAAATTCACTATTATCGACCAAGCTTCAACAAATTAACAATCCGAAAAGAACTGCTGTATCACGATTACCATTTCAAAGATACCACACCTGCCCTCGATTATAGGTGGTACCCGGAGTACCCCGAGAAACAAACGAGCAGTAGCTTGGTTGTATAAATAAAATATACCCAAAGTAGCTTGGTGTACCAAATGTTCACCACGAGTGGTGAACATTTGGTACACCAAGCTACTTTGGGTATATTTTATTTATACCAGGATCGTCAGGTTATTAAGAGTCGCTGTTATTTTTTCTCGATTTTACTGAGCACCAGACGTACATGCGAGCGAATCTGTTTTTGTTTACACGAGCATCAGTAGGCGGTACTTTCGCTGTCAATTTTATCGCCGAAACGAAATGAAAAAAACTGAGCTTTTTTCGTTTTAATAACAAAATAACATACTATTTCGAGTTATGCGTCTTTTATTAACATTAGACAATGCATGTTTGTTCGCTTTTGGCATCTTATGAGGTAAACCCATTTAAAAACATAATAAATAATTGCCACTTCCATTTCACTCTTCGCGAGGCGACGTGCGATAAATTTAGACAAGTTTGCATTCAGGTTGACGTCACCAAAGGTTAACGGGGATGTAGTTCTACTGTAGGTGTAAATTTTTACTATTGAAATCACATTGCTGGCGTGTTCATTACGGTTGGTGTGTAAAGGTAACATTTATGTCATAGGCTTTTCATATATAGTAGAATAGGTATTCATGGTAATCATGGTATAAATATAGAATATACCCATAGTAGCTTGGTTTACCAAATGTTCACCACGAGTAGTGAAGTGGTGTTAACCGCGAGCCTTCGGCGCGCGGTTAACACCATTTCACCACGAATGGTGAACATTTAGTACGCCAAGCTACTTTAGGTATATTGTATTTATACCATGATCGTCAGATTATTAAGAGTCGCTATTATTTTTATCGATTTTACTGAGCACCAGACGTACATACGAGCGGATCTGTTTTTGTTTACACGAGCATCGGTAGGTGGTACTTCAGCTGTCAATTTTATCGCCGAAACGAAATGAAAAAGGAAACTGAGCCTTTTTTTGTTTTAATAACATAATAACATACTATTTCGAGTTATGCATGCTTTATTAACATGAGACAATGCATGTTTGTTAATTTTTGGCATCTTATGAGGTAAACCCATTTAAAAACGTAATAAATAATTGCCACTTCCATTTCACTCTTCGCGAGGCGACGTGCGATAAATTTAGACAAGTTTGCATTCAGGTCGACGTCACCAAAGGTCAATGGAGATGTAGTTTTCCTGTAGGTGTATTGAAATCCCATTGCTGGCGTGTTCATTACGGCTGGTGTGTGAAGCTAAAATTTATGTCATAGGCTTTTCTTATATAGTAGAATAGGTAATCATGGTATAGATATAGACTATACCCATAGTAGCTTGGTGTACCAAATGTTCACCACGAGTGGTGAAGTGGTGTTAACCGCGAGCCTTCGGCGCGCGGTTAACACAACTTCACCTCGAGTGGTGAACATTTGGTACACCAAGCAACTTTGGGTATATTTTATTTATACCATGGTCGTCAGATTATTAAGAGTCGCTATTATTTTTTCTCGATTTTACTGAGCACCAGACGTACATACGAGCGAATCTGTTTTTGTTTACACGAGCATCGGTAGGCGGTACTTCCGCTGTCAATTTTATCGCCGAAACGAAATGAAAAAAAGAAACTAAGCCTTTTTCGTTTTACTAACATAATAACATACTATTTCGAGTTATGCATGCTTTATTAACATGAGACAATGCATGTTTGTTACTTTTTGGCATCTTATGAGGTAAACCCATTTAAAAACGTAATAAATAATTGCCACTTCCATTTCACTCTTCGCGTGGCGACGTGCGATAAATTTAGACGAGTTTGCATTCAGGTCGACGTCACCAAAGGTCAAATTTATGTCACAGGCTTCATATGTAGTAGAATAGGTAATCATGATATAAAGTGTCCCAACTACATCTTCAAGGCATGCCTCCGATGAAGGCATGCGTTGATGATGTCGATGGGGTAAAAGTTAAAAAAAATTCAAGGCTTATTGGAAATTTATTTGTGAACATTTATTGGAGTTTAACGACACTTTCCACAGCCAGGGACACCTCGTGTCGGACAATTTAACGAGTGGAGGCAGCCAGAGTACCCCACAGAGCCACAGAGCAACGACGTACTAACTCCATGCATGCAGGGTTAGCATTGGCTGAAGACAAGTGCACCATCGACATGCAGTACGCCTTAGAACACAGCGCCACCGTGCCCCACTCGTGGGCAAACAGGATGAAGTGCCCTGTCTAAGGACACGACGCAATTTCCCCTGGCGGGGATCGAACCATGGACTGTTCGGTTTAAACTTCAATGTTGTAACCACTGAGTCCCCGCGCTCTCCGTCTGGGGGTAAATAAATTACACAGACGTAGTAGTCGTGACAAAACTCCCAATTCAATTGGCTCATATAGTAGTATTAATTCAAATTGGTCGTGTTCGTCCCAAAGTATTCCAAATCAGTTAAAACAGGGCTCCATTTGTATGGCTGACTGTGTGTTACACAAATCCAAGCATCAAATCTAGTCTGATAAGAAAGAACATGATTATTAACAAGAGCCAACCCAGACGAAAATGTCCCGACTGAAAAACTGAAAGGGGCACATCCCTTAAACCCCGCTTAGCGACACCCCAGTGCGTTGGCGGTTTCGATACTCCATTTCGCAAAAGATCTTGAGGGGTTCGAAATTTATTCCAAACAGTTGTCTATTGGGTTTAACGACAGTTTCGACAACAAAGGTCACATGGTATCTGAGAGTTTTACGGGTGGAGGAAGCCGGAGGACATGGAGAGAACCATCGAGCTGCGGCGTGTAAAAGTTTCTGTCAGAATCTCCAACTTACTAATTCTGCACAAGAAGAGTTAGCAGTGGATGAAGGCAAGTGCAGCATCGACATGCTGTATATCTTCGTCCACAGCGCTACTGTGCATATTGGACTTTTAGTAATCCTGCAGCAAGGGTCAAAATCTCGAGTTATCTCCCTCGAATTTTCACGCATCAAAGCGCACGCTGAGGCGTGTAAAAGTTTCTGTCAGAATCTCCAACTTACTAATTCCGCACAAGAAGAGTTAGGCAAGTGCAGCATCGACATGCTGTATATCTTCGTCCACAGCGCTTCTGTGCATATTGGACTTTTAGTAATCCTGCAGCAAGAGTAAAAATCTCGAGTTATCTCCCATGAATTTTCACGCATCAAAGCGCACGCGATCATATTTGACATGTTATTGTCCACAATGCGATAGAGATCCAAACCGTCCTTGTTAACTTTTTTATCTTCACGGCAAATGTTTTTCTCTATTTTGTTCCTACGTAGTATTATATTGTAATATATACTACTATGTTGGAGCAAAATAGAGAAAAATGTCGGGTGAAATACGCAAATTTATAAGAATTTCAATCAGCAAGTAACTCACGTTTTTTCCCTTCTTTCTGGACAAAAGTTTTTCTGCTTTATATGTTGTGTCCAAAACTAACATATTGAACTATTTCTACTCCCCTGAATGCACATGCGTGTAAACAATAATGAAGATGACAATCTAAATTAGTATAGAGGTCTGTGGGATAATAACGAAAAACGTTCATTTGCGAGAAATTTCATTCTTTTAAATAAATAATAATAAAATAATAATAATAATAATAATTTATAAGCCTAAACCCCACTAGCGTGCTCTTTGGCTTTACATGAACTAATCCTAGCATTTATCAAAAGCTATTTTATAGAGATAAGTTTTTAGACCTATCTTAAATGAAGTGATAATAGACGGACATATCATCAAATATTTCATAACATACTCTTTAAGATGGTATCAAATACGTTATGTTAATATTAGTTTTTAATGGTTCAATTTTTGTTTAAAATTTTCACTTTTTATCCCAGTACATCGCCTCATTAATTTCGTCAGAAAAGACTGATGGGGGTAACTTCATGGTCCTAAAAACGTACTAAATCCTCACGGGACATGGATTCGATTAAAGCAAAAATTAATTTTCTTTGTTCTATAAACATATTTGTTAACGACACTTTCCACAGCCAGGGACACCTCGTGTCGGACAATTTAACGAGTGGAGGCAGCCAATATGTTATTGTTTTAATGGTTCTATTTAACTTTGAAAAGTGGTGTTCTTCTATCTTTGTGACCATGCGACAGATAATTCCTCTCCCCCCCTAGTGCCAGTCAGCACGGCTAATGTCTAACGTCTGGAGAATGGAGTGTGGTGCTTACAGTTTGGATGTGTGTTTAGATCAATAAGATGAAAATACATAGACAAAACTACATGTATGTTTCAATGAGTCGTTTTGTATTCAATGAGTCAGATGTGCGTAGGAAGAAAACGTCGAGACCGAAGGTCGAGACGTTTTCTTTCTACGCACATCTGACGAATTGAATACAAAACGACTCATTGAAACATACATGTGGTTTTGTATTTATTACATGACCCAAGCACCTACTGACCTAATTTTCTTTTATATCAACGGTGGTAAACATCATGCACTTTATGCAGTCGCATTGCATAAAAAAAGTCCCGGTTGGAACAGGTTGGTGTGCAATACGGAATTCCGTATTGCACAGCCGTATTGCACGCCGTATTGCATAAGAGAGACTGCATGGGCATGTAATAAAATGAAAATGTCCACTTCTGAGATTAATTTTGGACACAACTTATAAAGTTGAAAGACTTTTGTCCAGAAAGAAGGGAACAAAACGTGAGTTATTTGCTAATTCAAATTCTTATTAATTTGTGTATTTAATCAGACATTTTTATCTATTTTGTTCCTTACAGCCTTGGGAAAATAAATTGTTTCAATAAACGTTTGAAGCCATTCTATTGACATCTTGCATTATTGATGAATATTCCAGATAAAAAAGAGGGTGATTTGATGACTTTTAGACCTAAAAATACAATTTACATTTGGTGTGTTTTTGTAGGGAATTACCTGAAAAATATGTGCACGTGACCGGTACTTCCCTTGCTGTAAATTTTTCTATCTTATTTGTTGCATGGCCCCCTGTTTTGGGGTCAGAAAAAGTTGTCTGAAGGACTATACTTGACAAAGATATTTGAATGCCAAAATTAAAGTGATGCGATCATATTTTGTTTTGCCGGAACGTTATAATGGTCACCTATGGGAAAATATTTAGTTCCGTAATACCACAAACTCGTGCATATGTCAAATATGATGGAGCGAGCTTTGAAGCATGAAAAATCACGGGAGATAACTCGAAATTATGGCCCTTACTGCAGGAGTAAAATAATTCAATATGTCTCCTTGAAGTTGTGCGTTCAGGTCGAGGAAGTTGTTTTCCTTCACTTTGTTTCATCCAGTCAATTTCTATAGGTGTCGCTGCAATAAAAAATTGAATTAGAGTTACCAGTCTTGAAATGTTGCACTTGAAATGATGCAATCTCTAAAAATAAGCAGCCTTGGTAAAATATATTGTTTCAAAAAACATTTGAAACATTCTAATGACATCTTGCATTATTGTTGAATATTCCAGATAAATAAAGAGTGTGATTTAAGAACTTTTGGACGTAACAAATACAATTGACTTTTGGTGTGGTTTTGTTGGGAATTCCCTGACAAATATGTACACGTGACCAGTACTTCCCTTTCTGTCAGCTTTTTGCTCTTATTTGTTGCACGAGCCCCTGTTTTCAGGTCAGAAAAAGTTGTTTGAAAGACTATGCTTGACAAAGATATTTGAATGCCAAAACTTAAATGATGCGATCATAATTTTTTTTCGCTTGAACGTTATAATGGTCGCCTAGTGCTGTGATACCTGCATGAGACCGAAGTAACCGCTCTGCCATGGCTCAAGCTTTATGTATATTGATTTTAAATGAATCCCGTTTAAACGAATAATACCTCTAACGTCCGGTGTGGAGCTAGAGGTTTTATTTCAATTAAAAACATGATATTAAGTAATTGTCAGAAAAACAATATCCACACCAAAGGGTTTACCATTAGAAGTGGACATTTTCATTCTATTTTCATCTCATTGCTCTGAACATACATCAGTGAATATATTCCAAATTCTCAGCATCACACACTTTGTCGCCAGTGTAAAAATAAACTCATCTGTGCCGTCCATCCGTTAGAAATTACCCGTGCTGACTTTAGGTGGGGTATTGGTATTATCTGTCGCAAGGTCACAAAGATAGAACTCCACTTTTCGAAGTTAAATGGAAGCATTTAAACAATAACATATCCGAAATATGTTCATGGTGCAAAGAAAATTAATATTTGGTTTAATCAAATCTTTGTCTGTCCAAATTTTCTCATTAGGATTTAGTACATGTTTGGAAGTTACCCCCATCAGTCTTTTCTTACAAACTAATAAGGCGTTGAAAGGGGAGTAGAAATAGTTCAATATGGCCCCAACATGCGCAATCGGGATTAAGTGTCCAGGGAAAGAACGCATTTACAGTTGGTCAGGATAACCGTTTCGGGTTAAAGTCCAATGTTCAAAACATTGAGTCACGGCGCTCCCTATTTCAGATTAACACAAACAGTACAACCCGGTGATTCATTAATTAAAATTTTGGTGATGATGATTTTTTATTAGTTGGTAAACGCATGCGTGGACATCACTGCTCGCGAGTGGATTACGGCCAGTCCACGGCGACTGTACTGTATACGGACACACCCCCTATTAAACCTTTACACAACACGACTAGTGGGACATTTAAAAAAATCTTAACGGATTAAAAACTTTCATTTTCTTGCCCCTAAAACATAGCTTATGACCCATCATTGGAACGACCTGGCCGAGCCCGTTCCAATGAGGGTCACCAAGCTATATATTGGAGTTCAAAATTTTAAAAATTATCAATTTTGAAAGATGATTTTTGTGGATAGCTCTTATCGGATATGGCAGTTATACGGGGGTGGGGGGGGGGGGGGGGTCGATTGTAGGACATAATGTCGCCGGGCAAATTGCCACATGGACATAACGCCATAATTATGGACAAAACATAACAAGACATAATGTCACAAATTTATTATTTATTTATTGGTGTTTTAAGGTCACATATTTCTGCATAATGGCTAACCATGACCGTGACAGTTTTACGGGTGGAGGAGACGGAGTACCCGGAGAGAACCACCGAACAACGGCGAGAAACTGTCAGCTCCCCAACATACCAACTCCACACAAGCAGGGTTAGCATTGGTTGAAGACAGGTGCACCATCGACGTGCAGTACGCCTTAGTACACAACGTCACCGTGCCCCCACGTGGGCAATGGGGTGAATTGTCTTGCCCAAGGACACAACGCGGTTGCCGCAGCTGGGATTCGAACCGAGGACCTCTCGGCTTGCAGCCTGTACCTCTACCTACTGAGCCACCGCGCCCCCAATGTCACAAATAATTAGAAAAAACAAGTTTAAAAATGTTATTTATTGCACGCACTTTAATAAATTTTTTTCCCGCTTTTTATACTTAAAGTATACATTCCACACCATGCTAACCTCACACCTTAGGGTGCAGCCAGGGGATCTTTATCCCGGGTATCTTCTGTCATATCGTGAGGGATATTCCGGGATTTTTTAATGGGAACTTTTGTTTGGGAGATCATTTGTTCGGGCGTATCTTTGTCCTACACCCGTTTTTTTAAAAACCGAGACCCACTGATGTTCTGCAGTTTGTACTACAATTATATAAGTAGCCCGACCTCTAAATTTAAAATCTACATTCTGTGTACAAAAACAAAAAAGGTTTAATCGGGGTGGTATTCATGTAAGAGAGGCACGAAATGTTCGTAGTGTATATGGGTATATTTTGTCTTGGCTCCGAAAGAGTCGAACCATAGCAGTACATAAGGGACGATTCGTCCCTCGTTACCCGGAGCTTTGTCGGAGCAGCGACAGCTAGTGTCAAATTCCCATAGGAACGGGAGCTTTTTTCCGGAGCAACTTTTTCCTGTGCAAAACTTCGGCCCTATCCATCTAGATCCGGCAAGTGGTGTACGTGTTGCTTATATAGTATGCAGTGGTATATATATGCATGGGTATGGCATACATAGTGATATATGTGCACACAGGGTTGTGGGTATATATACACCTGGAACTTAATTAAGCACCCCCTGTTTTTTCGCAGTGGTGTTAATAGAATAATAGAATAAAAGGCTCTTTTTCCCCTTAAATTAACTAAACAGAAAGCGATGGATATTCAGAACATTGTGAATTTATTTGGCCAATTCCACATTTCATAGAACAAGTAGTAATATTTACTAAAAGAGACAAATTATTTTTTTGTGATCAGCAGATCTCCAAGAGATAAATCCGACTTGTTTTAAGGAGATGGCAGGTAGACAGCCAATCTGGCTATGCCCTCTCCTTGTAATTTTTGTACCACATAATCAATACATATTGTTTATAATTTGTATCACTATTTGTAATTCGCATATGCTTTCAAATTTATTGTATGCTATTAAGGTACATTTATTACTAAATAAATATTGAATTGAATTGAAACTGTCATTACTTTCATGCTATCTTTCAGATGGACAAAAGTGATTCTTTGCGGAAAGAATGGTCTATTGACATATGAAGACAACACAATGATGAAAATATGCAGTAATGTAGTGGCGCTAATTACACATATCTGTCACTAATGTTTTTGATGGAACAATGTTCTCTCGACGTGTATGATGCTGGAACGGTTCCATGATGGAACAATGCTGGTTATTACTGACAAAAAATGTACCTTGTGATCTCCTGAACACAATAGCGGTGTCTGTCGTCAGTGGCTAGTGTATCCACCACGTGCCCGGATGACAGCCTGAACCCTCGTCCCAATGCTACCAGTGAGACTTCTGATACGGTCCTGAGGCAACTGCTGCCACTCCCCATGCAACGTAGCTTCCAAATCGGCCAAATTCTGTACAGGCGGATCCCTTGCTTGAACACGATGTCCAAGAAAGTCCCAGATGTGTTCTAAGGGATTCAAATCGGGGCTCATTGCAGGTCAATGTATTGTTGTAATGGCCTTGTTCTGAAGTAATGCTCTCACAGCAAGGGCGCGATGAGACATTGCATTGTCGTCCATTAATACAGGGCGATTAGACTACGAGTGGTTGTCAAAATGAGGTACGACACCAGGATTGAAAATGTCCCGGATGTACTGATGACCACTGAGATTCCCACGTACAGTCACCATATCAAGTTTACAATCACGAGAGAGGCATCCTGGATCTTTACTGATCCTCCACCATGAGGAACAGTAGGTCTGATGTTCCTGGACAGGTAAGCAGTATTACTATGCCTCCACACTCTCATGCGACCATCTGTGACGTGAAGCAGGAAGCTACTCTCGTCTGACCAATGGAATCTCCTCCACGTCCTAAGATTGAATTGTGTCATACACCACTCCAAACGTCATCTTTGATGCTGATCGGACAGAGCTTGACACTTGCTGACCCTTCTACCCAGTGACCTCATTTCCAGTGCTTTGATACGGCTTCGGACAGTTCTGTTGCACAAACGCCTGTTAGGGAGCGAAAGGCGTTTCAAAACCTCACTTGAAGCAAAGGGTTAGCGCCTATGAGGCATGCCAGACTCCGATCTTCCCGAGGAGGGATCCTTTGGGGTTGTCCGGGACTTGGTCCGTCCATAACATCGTTGATTTGTTGATGTTTTCGGAGAAGTCTGCTGATGACTGGATGACTTTTGCTAAGTTGCCTTCAATGTTTAATAGCTTCGAATGACATGCCTGTTGCATGCATGCCAACGATTTGCCATCTTAATCCGTTTGACAGTCTCCTCAGTGCCATGTCAGCATTTAGTGATAAAAGAAGTGACAAATTTTCTTGTTTTATACCGAGATATTGCATGCGGATGATAGTGTTTTTTTTTGTAACATTCGTGGGAAGCATGCGTCACGTGGACGAGGGGATGTGTTTGGGGTACGCTGTCAACCAGAAGCATCATGTTTCACTAGATGAAATGTACTGCAAGACACAGCAGTCATTAAAACATAATAATCAGTAACATCAACTTCACTGTCATGAAACATTTTAGGGGGTGCCGGGTGTACAGTATGGGTATGTGATGGAATATTGATGGGTTTTCTTGAAAGTTTTTCCCGCGGAACGATTGCGTTGCCATTGACATCGTTACATCATGTTGCGCACGAGATGTCATAGAGACGTTGGCGGCTGCTGTTGTGAACTGTTCAAGCTGATATGACGTTGTTCGAGTCAGTGGCTTCTCATACGGGGGTGATATCGTAGTATAGTATGGGCGATATATACCCCTGCAGGTCCCCTGTTAGTCATTGGTACTACTAATCGGCCTAATGCTTAATATTGGCTAATGACTGTATAGGTAGTACGTAATGCTAGGCCAGGTGGTATTGTGGGGTGGGTCGAGGTAATGCATGGTCGTTTAATGTGGTATTGCGAGGTAGTCCTTGGTATTTTAGAACGGTAGTATAGGATGTCGGCCTGTATCCCAGTGTGTCTACTGTTAGTCCTTAGCACTATTAACCCACCTAATGCTTTATATTATCCTATAACTGGTATAGGTAGAACATTATGCTAGGCCAAGCAGTAATGTGTGTAGGGATAGTTTAGAACGGTAGTATAGTATGGGTGGTATAAATCCCCGTAGATCCCATTTAACCCTTGGCACTGCTATCCATCTAGGACGATGTGCTTGCCCACAGATGCTATAGGTAGCACGTAATGCTAGGTCAAGTAGTATTGTAGGGTGGGAATAATGCATGGTTGTCTAGTGCAGTAGTATAAGATGTGCGGTCTGTACCCCTGCTGGTTCAGTGTTAGCCCTTTGTACCACTATCCATCTAAGGCGTTGTACTGACCCATAGATGGTATAAATAGTACTAAGGGATAACACCCATAATGTGTACATATATCACTGTGCATATTTCCACCATTGCATACTATATATGCAGCACGTACACCACTTGCCGGATCTAGATGAATAGGGCCGAAGATGTGCACAGGAAAAGTTGCTCCGGCAAAAGTTCAGGTTCCTGTAGGAATTTAACACAAGCTGCTCCGGAAAGCTTCGAGTAATGAAAGGCGTATCGTCCCTTATATACTATTAACTGTAAACTTTAGGCCGAAAGTAGAGATTAAAAGCATTACCGCGTTCCTCTTTAAATCGCTCATATACGCCGCTAGAAAAAGGTCATATACTCTGCAGAAAAAGTGAATACGCATTCACATTTTGTCGATGACACTCGAGGATACCCGTACGTGGATCACCCATATATTATATAATTATCACCCGTCTGTGTGGGATGTAAATTAATATTTACAACTTTTATTGACACTGTAGGCGTTAATATATGCCAAATATCATAAAAAATTGACCATTTGAAACAAATCTTGAAAATGAACACTTGAAGTTAATAAGAGGCGAATGAATTTTTCAATAGTTACTTTAGAAGCGCTTAGGTAATTTCAAGTGTTTTCATAACACCTTTATGAAGGTTTGACATTAATCGTGGAGAAAACTCATGAATATTTAATTACCCATATTTGTACTTCAAAATTATGCGTTCCTATGTTCAGGTATGTATATCAATGAATAAGAAATCTCTCCGAAGCCTGTAATCCTCTTAACACATTGAACCAACGAGACTGCTTTTCCTTTATAGGAACATGATACTTCACAATTTCAATAAGTAGGATAGCTAGTGTAGTAGAGTAGAACAATCAATATTTTCAATGTGCGCCCTGAAGGCAAAACGTTGAAAATATTAATTGCTCTACCCCCAAATAATGAATATGGCCTCTTCTAATTGCTACCATTGGACTGACATGGAAGATACTACCAGTGTTCAAAGGGTTAACATTAATATTGCCTACCGGTTACGTTAACAACTCCCCAACTAAAAAAACAAAAAACAAAAACAAAACAACTCGTCCGTTCGTAATTCAAATTTATATATTTTTTCCATTTCTGGCCATCAGTTTCGAGGCGGGTAATCGCCCTCTGATGCCTGCCTGACTTAAGAACAAAAAGAGTGGTAAACACCCACCTAAAGATGCCCAGATTATAAAATCTGCGTTCGCATAATATATAGCTAATGGAAACAAAATGTATCTCCTCTAACCCCAAGAGCCTTACATACTTCTACTACAACGCACCTTATGATTGTAGTGCCGGGGCGTAGGATTCTTATAATATTGGGGGTATTGTAAACGGGAGCTTGTAGGGGACAGCATGGCCGCCTTTCGCGGCCCGCTCTGCGTAACCTACGAGCTCGTTCCAATGAGGGGTCATAACCTATGTTTTTGAGACAAAAAATGAAAAAATCATGAAAATTAATTGGCGATTTTTGAGAATAGCGCTGGCCGGTTTTAGCCGTTACGTTGGGTAAAAGGTTAAAGGAGGATGTATGTCAGAAAGGAAGATGTTAACCTGTTGAGCGTCAACACAGTCAGTGACATCGGCTCCCAACTTTTCTATGCACTGCAAATGGTGTTGATCATAGTTTTTATGTGCGCCTGTATGATGTTGAAAATGCGGATGTATGTGATTATTTTCATGTAGATACTAGATGTGATTTACAAAGTTTGGGAATTTTTTTTTTTTGGGGGGGGGGGGGGAGGGGGGTAAATAACACCTCCACCCCCCCCCCCCCCCGGTTCCTACGCCAGTGTTCTAGTGGCTCGTCGGCTACCTTTTTTTAAAATAACTTCTAAGATAATTGACACTTGTCTTTGATTGTATCAGGATTTAATCCATGCAAATTTGGAAGGGGCCATTTCACCTATAGGAATCCATAGGGGCACCCTAAACCCGTCCCCACTGGGACATCACAGACAACTAGCATTCTATTAAACCGCGTGAAAACATAACCGATGACAGGTAATTATGTGTACGTGTGCCTGTAATTTATGTTTAAGGGTTGGATTCAGGTTCTGATTGGATTAGAACTAGCTGATGGTTGACCAGAGAAAACATGGTTAGTTTCAATTGATATTTGACTACCCATTTCACACTGGTGGGTGGGGGCTCTGGAAGGCATTAGATTAAACCCCGCTGTACATGTCGGGTTTAAGACCATAAAGTCTATCAAAGTCAGATTTAGGCCTCCAAAGGCTAATAGCTTCCAAGAGATATTAAAGAGAGGTACGGAGATTTTCACTAATAAAGTATTATGGGAACAATCATTCACCCTTGTGATTTTCACAACTACAGACCTGTCAGTCCCCGGCTTGTTGACCCTTCTAAAAACCTAGATCGACCGACCAATTTGTCTCAATGGCAATAAGCGCCATAAGCTACGTTTTGAAAGAAAAACATGTATTTTTTTAACGAGTGCTAAACATTTGGTACACCGAGCTACTTTGGGTATATTTTATTTATACCATGATCGTCAGATTATTAAAGAGTCGCTATTATTTTTTCTTGATTTTACTGAGCCCCAGACGTACCTACGTGCGAATGAATTTGTTTTTGTTAACATGAGCATCGATTTTTTCCGTCGTCAATTTTATCTCCGAAACGAAATGGAAAAAGAAACGGGGCCTTTTTCATTTTAATAACATAATGCCATACTATTTCGAGTTATGGATGCTTTATTAACATGAAACAATGCATGTTTGTTAAGTTTTGGTGTCTTATGGGGTAAACTCATTTAAACACGTAATAAATAATTGCCACTTTCATTTCACTCTTCGCGAGGAGACGAGAGATAAATTTAGACAAGTTCGCATTCAGGTCGACGTCACCAAAGGTCAAGGATGTAGTTCCACTGAAGGTGTAAATTTTAACTTTTGAAATCCCATTGCTGTCGTGTTCACCACAGTTGGTGTGTAAAGCTAAATTTATGTCATAGGCTCTTCATATATAGTACAATGGGTAATCATGGTATAAATACAGGTCTCGAATGGTAGACCACGACTAAAGCAAACACGGGGTGGAGTGGAGTTTCCAATCGGAGAATAAGCAAGACATTTTGTGAAAAGGCATAAGAAGCATATTCAATGTTTCAGTCAACAGATCTCCTTTTTTTTACAGAACCAGACTTATTGCCTAAGTGAAAACTCCATTTATCACTCCGCACACTGATATCAAAATATTATTAATTTCAAGAAGCAAAGTTGTTCCATAATGCAACCAGGAATTCAACTAGTTCAGTCTTGTTCATCTTTTACAAGTCTTCCATCCACTTCCCTGCCCGCACGATAACTAGAATTTATACCATGCTCGCCTATGTTACAACCTGTGAAAAGCCTGTATGTTAAATTTTAGCTTTTAACCCTTCTACCGACGTAAAACCTCAACTGGGGTTAAAAAAAAATTACACCCACAGTTGGAAGTTCATCCATGACGTGACATGACGTAATTTGCTAACTTCGATACATTCACACTTCGCGATGTTTCTTACAAACATATGGCGTTTTGTGGTACTATCTACTGCGTGCAATGACTTATTAAGTTTAAAATACCTACAATTAAATACTTCAAATAAAATTTAAGAATTGTTAGAGATAATTTAACTGAAAAGGCAAGGTAAATTCTATCAACTTTTGCGATGTGTCTGGCTGTCAATCAAGCATTCACATACAGCCTGTAGTACTAGTACTGCCCACCTGCGCAGATGTAAACAAAAGAAACCGTGCATGTGTTTGCGATAGAAAGTGTCGTATTTTCTCTATTTTAGGTGACAAAGTCGATTATTTATCAAGTGCATGGTATAAATAAAACAAATAGGTACTAGGGCCGGTAATCAGATTTAAGCCACTCGTAGAATAAGGGTTTTAACCCCTCGGCAAATTGAGTGGTTAAAACCCTTATCCTACTCGATGTTTAAATTTGATTACCGGCCCTAGTACCGATTTATTCTATATATTAATTGTCCTATCTCACTGTGTTTTGGCATACCGGCAGATAATCACTGACAATCGACCATCTATGTTTCTCAAACTCATGCGGCATTGAAGGTGTCCACATGGGTGTTTTGAAAGTGGGTCACGCTCATTTCTCAAGAATGATATGACACATGCATCTGGGACCAACACCAAATGAGTCGAAACTCAAAACAAGCCCAAAATGTGGTTCAAGATCACCGAGGTTACCGAATGAGTGCATCTTTTAGAATTGTATTTTATCTCTCCAAAAAGTGGGCGGAGAAAAAAAAATGAAAGTGGTCCAGACTCATATCTCAAACATAGTTTGACCTATGGAGCTAGGACCAACACCGAATGAGACGAAATTAAATGGAGGTTGTAGGTCACTAAGGGCATCTACTGGTCATTGAGTGCATCTTTCAGAATTGCTGGAAATCGCTTTTTATGACCCCCTAATGCATACCCGAAGTTCAAACATGTATTTTTACAATCTAAAGAGTGGGCCGGTCGAATATTTTTAAAGTGGGTCAAGCATTTGACTTGTTACAGTTTATGAGAGAGTGCCCACAGGCACTCTTCCATGTATTGAAACAAGGCAAAAATAAATAAATAATAAAAATATAAAATCCTCATTTCTGTTCCAATTTAAAATAAATTCCGAAGATAATCTAGGCATTGGTTTTTTATGGCCTTATGTCTCTATATTTTAATGAAACCTTTATCAATAATGTTTCTTCGTATAATTTATTGTACTTTTTAGAACTAGACTGTAACAGTAATCCATCTTAAACTTCCACAACAAATGTTGTTTTAACAATCAACATGCACACTAAAAATTAAAGTGTTAAAACTGACACTTTCAAGGTGTTAAACCCATTCTAACTCTTAGGGTTTGATTTTAACATTCAAAGTGCAATGCTTTAAGCACTTAGACATTACAATCATCAGACATCTGAAACTTGAATGGATGGCACTTCCCATGTGTCTAGCATTGGTGGTTCTTCCAGAATCGTCCATAATTTGATTTGCGCTTGGTGGGTACATAATTAAAAGGACACAGAGCAGATGACGCGGATCAGGCTCGAAAGTTCGAGCCTGATCCGTTTCATCTGCGTTGTTTCCTTTTAAGTGTCGCGACATTACACTTGTCAAGTGGTATTATTGTAACACCTGCCAAGTTCTAGGATATCTACACTTGCACAGAGTGCTAGTTCAGCACTTAGTAAGTGTTAAATACAGCACTTCAAGTTTAGTTTTTAACACTTTAGTTTTTAGCGTGTGCATCTACTTTGAAAACAATAGAAGTCGGCAAATCGAGAACCCCCGGTTTAATGGCAACGGCGAAGTAGACTGCATGGATGCGTACGCTATAAACAGAAACACGTGAACACCAACTTCACCTTTGTCATTATAGGTATCACTGAACTAAATATTTGAATTAGAAATACCCGCCTTGAAATGTTGCATCGGAAGTGATGCAATCTCTAAAAATAAACAGCCTTGGGAAAATAAATTGTTTCAATAAATGTTTGAAGCATTCTGTTGACATCTTGCATTATTGATGAATATTCCTCATACAAAAGAGGGTGATCTGATGACTTTTGAATCTAAAAAATACAATTAAAATTTTGTCTGTTTTTGTAGGGAATTCCCAGAAAAATATGTGCACGTGACATGTACTTCCATTGCTGTCAATTTTTCTCTCTTATTTATTGCATGACCCCCTGTTTTGGGGTCAGAAAAAGTTGTCTGAAGGGCTATATTTGACAAAGATATTTGAATGCCAAAATTAAAGTGATGCGATCATATTTTGTTTTGCCTGAACGTTATAATGGTCGCCTATGGGAAAATATTTAGTTCAGTGATACCTCTATGAAAGTTAATTTCAACGAATATGGAAAATGATATGCACGGGATTTTCAGTGAGTGATCAACTAACTAGATCGAAGTGAAAAAATGCTGCCTGCCTTTTTGAGAAAAAACAATAAGTTCTCGCGTTCAAGTTAATTTATTTAACCCTTTACCTAACATGAAAAGCAGACGACACCTGCAAAACAAATTCTTGAATAACTAATATTTTTCATTTTTTATCTCAAAAACATGGGTTATGACCCCTCGTTGGAACGAGCTCGACGAGCTCGTTCCAACGAGGGGTCGTAACCTATATTTTTGAGACAAGAAATGAAAAAATAATGAAAATTAATTGGCGATTTTTTGGAACAGCGCTGGCCGGTTTTGGCCGTTACGTTGGGTAAAGGGTTAATAGACACAAATGGTTTCTTACAAATGATATATGAAAAATACGGGTTCTTTTGCATAACACAAATTGTGGTTTTATCAAATGGTCAACTTATATTTTTTTTCAAATTCGCGAGTTTCATTTAACCCTTTGAACACTAGTGGAATGGTACATGTCAGTTCAATGACAGCAATTGGAAGAGTCCATACTCATTATTTGGAGATAGACCAATTAATATTTTCAACGTGCAGCCTTAGTGATGCACGCTGAAAATATTGGTTGGTCACCTCACACATTCCCTTAACAGCCAACCCCTTAATGAAATTATGACGTATTGTGTTCCTGGACGGTAAAGCGGCTTGTCGGGTTCAAGGGGTTAATAAAAAATAGGGATCGCGGTGGCGCAGTGGTTATGGCATTGGACTTCAAACCGAAAGGTCCACGGTTCGATCCCCGTTAGGGTTAACTGCGTTGTGTCCTTAGGCTAGTCATTTCATACCGACTGCCCATGTGGAGGCATGGTGGCACTGTGTACCAAGGCGTACTGCACGTCTTTGTTGCACCTGTCTTCAACCGATGCTAACCCTGCTTGTGTGGAGTTAGTACGTTGGTGAGTCTGATAGTTGCTCGCCGTTTATGATGGGTCTCTCCGGGTACTCCGGTTTCCCTCAATTGTAAAGCAGTCCGACACGAAGTGACACTGGTTGTCGAAAGTGTCGTTAAACCCCGATAAATAAATATATAAATAAAAAAATAATAGGTAATTTACATGGGCTGACCCAGTATTTGGGATTTAGGGTGGACGGGAGAATCTACCATAAATCACCGAGGTTATTAGCCTTGAATACCAGAATATATTGGTATAATATCTTATGTACCAGCTTAGGTTAGAGAAAAACAGCAAAATAATAGACTGAGACGACAAGTATGCACTGTGCAAATTTGGCAACTAATTCCTGCATAACAACTCATTTTTTTCATTTTGTGTCTCAAAAACATAGTTTATGACCCCTTCATTGGAACGAGCACGACGAGCTCGTTCCAAAGAGGTATCATAACCTATGTTTTTGAGACAAAAAATGAAAATTAATTGGCGATTTTTAAGAATAGCGCTGACCGGGTTTTGCCGTTACGTTGGGTAAAGGGTTAAGAGGGGCGCGACTCCAACCCGAATCCCCCATTGATTTATTTACGTACTCCTGTGACCATTTTCTTTTATTCGTTCGCAGTATTTGTTTATCGCCATTCCGGTGTGAGTTCTGAAACAGAATCAGGTATGACTGACCAGAATGTGAAGTCGTCTCCACAGAGTAATTCCAAGTTGCATTATAACGAAGGGTTAATGTTTGAGAACGACGTCTCAGTGAATGATACATGTTCTGGTAAGTATATTACGATGACACCACGAGCGCTCTTCAACAAACGGCTTGCGTTCTGTCCAGATTAATATTTTATTAATATTGAGGAATTGAGAGCCTCTTATGGTCTCAATAGTATATCTAGTTGCAGTGTCGACCAGTGCCGACAGATGAACTGCTTCATATCAGAAAAGATTACATCCGATCCCAGATTCTCACTTCCACACGATATTGATGAGCTACCCGTGTTGTGTCAAAATGGAACCATCTGATGAGAGAACCTGTTCAGATTCAGAAAATATGGCCGTGACACCAGTTTTGGACAAAGGTATATACTATTCTAGTAATATATACAGAGAATGGATTACTGCTAAAACCCACACATTGTGGCAAGTGTCCACTCAGTGGTATCATTTTTCCAAGGGTGGGTCGGGTGGATGGGGCGTGCAGGGACCGATCAGGACTATTTAAAATACGCTCTAGCCTCGGAGCCTATTTTTTCAATTCATGCGCCAGATTTCAATTTACGGAGTCACACTGCTGTTTGTAAAACACACTGCAAGTATGTAATAGCTCTCATCATTTTCATTTAGTACACTATAGCAAACATTAATCTTCACTGTGGTTTCTGATCAAGTCTTGGCTGCCTATTTAGGCAGCCAAGACTTGATCAGAAACCACAGTGAAGATTAATGCTTGGTAATTAAGACTTGAAGTATTAACTTAAGCACTCTACAACAATGATAAATGATAATCATATATATAATACCTGTAAGAGTGTCTCTCTCGATTATCCATAGAAAGAATATCAAAATATGATCTGAGAAGTTACGCGCCAACTGAGAAGCCTATTTCTGAGATTTAAGAGCCAGGTCCTGATGTTTCAGAACCAAATACGCACTGGCGCATGCCCAGGTCGGTCCCTGGGCGTGGGTGTGGTGTGTGGTTGCTGGGGGGATTTCTCAAATTCAAATTTCGGCCGATTGGGCAACCCTGTTTCTCCCCCTCTGCTCCCCAAACAGATTAATATTAGAAAATGCAGTCTAAAACATATATTTTAGCTAATTTATCAAGAATTTTCTTTCCATAGCGCAACATTTTACCCACCAATTGCCTCAAAATTTGTCCGATGGGGAGAAAAGTTTCCATTTTTGGTCTTGGATGGGGGTGGGGGGGTGGGGGAGGGAGGGGGGGGGGGGGGGCTCGTCGCCCTCGACCCCCTTGTATACATGCCACTGAAATGGGCGCGCGGTTAATTCTATTATAAAAAAATTTCAACTCTATTTTACAAAAGTGTATTTGTATGACAATAAGTGACAGAAAAGAATCATTTGCGTTTTAAAGGGCGCGATAATTTATCTACAGTTAAATTGTCGCGTCTTTTAAATGCCAATGATTCCTCTCAGTGACCTATATGCGCAGGTAGAAACCACAAATCTAGAAAATACAATTGTAAATGTCATACAGTGTTGGGCCTTGCTCATACGAAACATATGCTTCCTTTACGCTGTGCACCCCCAAGGCTACACATTGTACACAATAGCCTATACGAAAAACACACCCAGTATATCGCTGGGACAGCGGGGTTCAATAATTTTCAGTTACGAAGTACACAGCATATAATGTCACGCCTAAATTTGCCGGGGGTGATAAGGTGAGAACTTGTGGTTACAAACTACATTTCAAGAAAGGTTACACGCCAAGATGGACCGAAGAAATCTTTTTATTACATGCCCATGCAGTCTCTCTTATGCAATTCGGCGTTCAATACGGCTGTGCAATATGGAATTCCGTATTGCACACCAACCTGTTCCAACCGGGACTTTTTTTTTATGCAATGCGACTGCATAAAGTGCATGGTGTTTACCACCGTTGATAGAAAAGAAAATTAGGTCGTCAGATGTGCGTAGAAAGAAAACGTCTCGACCTTCGGTCTCGACGTTTTCTTCCTGCGCACATCTGACTCATTGAATACAAAACGACTCATTGAAACATACATGTAGTTTTATCTATTTATTGCACGCCTAGGCTTTTATTTTCATAAAATACACGCTTTTTCAAGGGGGGGGGGGGGGGGATCGCAAAAAATGCCAGGATACAAGGTCCGGGTGGGTGGGTCCGAGCCCCAAAGTGCAGTTTTTGCCGGCGACATGCAATTTTTTGCCAAATATCATTTTACAGACAAGTAATTACAACCAAAGTGAATTCAAGTGCTTAGATTCATAACTTAGAACAGAATAGAGCAATGATAATGTGTTGGGGGCTCCATATTTTACACTTCATTAGGTGTGGGTCCTGTTCTGGGTCTGGCAAAAATTTGCAAAACAAAAAAGTGATTCCCAGCTATTTGGTCATGATTTGCACTCCTTTATATTTCTACTAAGGCAGTCTGCCTCTTATTAGTGCTTTGTAGCTTCTATTATTTGATTCTTCTGTAAGCCCCAGGGTGCCTCATGCCATTGGTCTAGTGTGCTTCCATGTATGGAATAATTGGAAAGATTGACAGAATAAAAATCTTGATTGTGGAAAACGTGTATAATTTCAAGGTAAATATGATTCTAGTGACACTAACATAAAAAATAAATAAGAGGCAATTCATCTCAGACAAGCCACCCTGGCATGGGTCAAAGAACTTAAGTATTAGGTCTCTCTAAGACCAGCTGTACAAACTAAACATTTAACCGAAAAGTAATGAAATGAATAACAGCTATTTTTTGTGGACAGTTGAAGATATCCAGGTGGGAATAATATATTTTGGGCAGGTCTTCTTGGTGGTGGGCTTCGACTGGTGTCTGAACAGCATAGACATGTTGTACATCGGGGTAAGGGTTATGTTGCTTGGAACATGAATGGGTGTATATCTGCAATTCAGTTGGTGGAGGCGGGTTCCAGTGGTTACCTGGGGGTCTGATGCTGCATTTCCGTTGTGGCTTTATATGCAGAGAGATTGTTTTGGCGCCATCTGTGGCTAGGGATGCCTTGAATGCCCAAGAGTAGGGCTGGGATATCGGACAAGTTGGTTTGCGGCACCTTTCATGTTTGGGAAAAGTATTTATTTATTTATTTATTTTTTATTTGGGTAATTTGAATACTTCGTTAAACAGATTTTATAAATTGGGGGTGGGTCCCCAATTGTCTTTGAGGAAAAACTGTGCGGGAGGGGGGGGGGGGATGTCCAAGGCATGACTGGAAAAATTTACATTCCGGGGGTAGTGGGTCCCAAAAATTGAAAATGTAAAAATTTCCACCTTGTATCCGTAATGTTTTGCCTACCCCCCCCCCCCCGCCCATCCCCCTGGCTTTTTCTGCAAAAACCGAAGCGAACAATATTTTTTTATATATATTGTCCTTGAACAATACGGATCACGTGCGCGGACTATTTATCTATTTCTTTTTTTTTTTACATTTGGCAATAATTGGTGTTTTTAATATTTTTTAGTAGACTGAAGACGAGCAATAAATACAGAACAGCATATACAGTAGAACTGCCATTTATTACCACACTCGATCGATTTGGACGGAGGGATAATATTGAACAAGAACCCGAAAGCTTCGAGTTCAATGTTATCCCTCCACCAGAATCGATTAATAATTTTTTAGGAAACTGTAGGCGTGCAATAAATACAGAACAGCATACGTGTTCGCACTGTCATTTTCTACCGCACTCGATCGATTTTGGCGGAGGGATAATATTGAACTTGAAGCCTTCGGCTTCTCGTTCAGTATTATCCCTCAGTCCAAATCGATCTTGTGCAATAAAAAAATGACAGTTCGAACGCGAATGCCGTTCGGTCCATGTCATAGTTCGAGGTTTTTACACTAATCCCGTCACTGATGAGATAAAAGCACGGGACGGTGAAGAGATCACGGGAATGTTTTATAAACAACGATTGCAAAAGACAGTTTAACAAAAAAGAAAAAGATTTTTTTTGCACTCATATAATATAATAAGAAAGAAAAAAAAAATAATAAAAAAAATAAAATAAACTAACAAAAGAAATGGGCACATTAAAAATAACGCAAAGTATTGTAAAAGATGAGACTATCAAAGAGTACAAAGTACACAAATACGAACCCGTGACAGGAACCAATCTCAATAATGAAGGAGAGATACGAATCAATATCGGGATGCAAGATATCTTCGTTCATCCCAGTGAGAGTTATCTCGTAGTACAAGGACGATTGACGAAAGCAGCGGACGCTAGCAAATACTCCGATGATGACGTCATCATTCTCTAGCCAACAACGATATAATGCATCTATTCAGTAACATAAAGTATCTTTTATCCAGTCAAGAGATAGAATCCTTGTTTCGTCCTGGTCAAGCCGGGACCATGTTGGGACTCTTGAAATATCCTGATGGCTATTCCAAATCTAGAGGTCTCAATCAATTATGGGTGAAAGAGACCACACCCGAAGCGAGTGTCAACAATGTGGGAGAAGGACTGAGACAGACAGAAACATATCGTTCAGAGCTCAGACCCTAAAGAAAAATTTCTTTCAGGATACCTTTGAAACACATTTTCCCGATTAACCGAAGATTACGAGAAGATCATATACGGATTCAATCACAACCTCAAAATAGTGCGTAAGAGGGACGACGACACCACCGCGAGAGCTGTCGATGTGGATGTCGGACGAGTGAAACTGAGCAAGATATCGTGGCTCGTTCGTATCACACGTGAAGCCAGTCGAAGTTGAAAAATTCAAACTCTACAAGACCATCGAGCTTCAGAACGAGACAGTGCAATACGGTGAGCATTCCCAGAACGAGAACCTTCGGTTGGAGACTGAATAGTTAAATCTTCTTCGGAACGACCGCGTTTTAAAATAATATGCTTTCAAGCCGACAATGATGGTTCGCAAGAAACAAACCCGTCCCTATTCGATCATTTGAACGTGAGAAAACACGCACGTCATGCCCACTGCCACGAGGTGTCCGCAATAGATTATAACGCCTCGTACGAGAACAACTTCTGTAGGATGTATGGTGATGCAGCGGACTTCAGATCAAAATATCACTATGTGGACGAATTGATAAGCAATCCGAATATCAGTCCTACTGAATGCAAGACGCTCTATCCCCTGTGCGCGTATGACGTCAGCAAACAAGCGAGAGATTTAAGAATAGCGTCTCACCGCCAAAATGGAAACATTCGGTCCTCATTTCTTGCAGACTATTATTGTTTCAATCGGATGGAAATAAAATGTCTGTCGTTAGATAAATAGAAATAACAAATACTAAAAAATTATTGAATAACAAAAAAGTAAAATTGTTGAATAAAAGATAAATTTATAATTATTGAATTCAAAAAAATTAAACAGTTGGAGTTGTTCTATTTATAGTTTTTATAGAAATAAAATTCGAGTTATTTTTTTGTGCACGCGTATGAGAAAGTAAAGGGGATAGGTGGACGCGCGTATTTTTCATTCATTCAAAGGATCGCATTTCAGCAACAGTGCCCCCCTCCCCCTCCTCCCCCCCACCACCACCACCACCACAGAAGTTGGAGTTTTGGGATTGGACGAAACGGTCTTGAAATTAGTTCTTTCTCCCAATTCGATTCGCAAAGTCGCGGTGAATACGTTAGAACTAGAATATTGATTCTCCGGCGGCTTCCGACATTAAAGATTCATTTTCTAAACAGTTAAGGTGCTATATAATTAAGGGAAATTTGTTTAATTTGTAATTCCCACCTCTGATATTTCATAAATTCAAATTTGATATACACAAATTATACATTAAAATAAATGCTGTGATGTAATGAACACGAAAAAAATATATGCAACCATCTTACTGGGTTGACAGCCAACACTAATGGTTCCTGGACGTCTGCTACCGTATTCGTACCAGAACTGATAATAAAATAACATTTCCGGCGAACAACTCATGGCCAAATGTGCCTCAGTTATCCAAGAACAAAGCTTGGAAACCAAACTTCTTCAAACCACAGCGACAAAACTGCGTGGGGGTAAATTTGAGAACTCACGGCGTTGTTTTCTATTTGTTTAAATTTTGTTCTAGGCCATCGGGACCGAAAAAGCATCGATAATGCAGTCTAAAATCAAATAATGAGAAACATCGCCTTAATACTACACACAATTATTGCATGGGGACTGCACAGCTGTCATATTACTTGTAAGATATCATGATACCTGTTTGGATTTTCTAGAATAACACAATTGTATTTCGATGAAAATTCGTGGTATCGTGTGATATGCGCATGCCCGTTGGAAATGAGACCCATCTTCAATGAAAAATGCAGACTGTGTTGTTCTGTCCTCAAATTCAGTCCTTGATCATAAAGTGTTTTGAATGCCTTATTATGCCTAGCTTTGTTCTTGGACATATGCATCACATTTGGCCACGAGCTGTTCTTCCCGAAATATTATTTTATTATCAGTTCTGATACGAAAACGAAACCATTGGTGCCTGCTATCAACTCTGTCAGTTGAATGCAAATATTGTTCGTTTTCTATACATCATAACTTTCATTTGGATGTATAATTTGTGTATATTTAATTTGCATTTTTGGAATACCGGGGGTGGGAATTTGAAAGTAAATAAACTTCCCTTACTTATATAGCAACTTTATCACGATGTCCACTTTATCCTCGTTCGCCATGTCGGTTGAAGTCAAACACATTCAAATGATCTTTCCTCCAATCGACATGGGATAATCTGTTGTGTCGTGCAGAGGTCCACTTCCTCCATTTCCAAAGGATCTTTCTGATTTGCCAGAATCCAATGCACTGCTTTCCTCGACCCACACGGTTACAGTATTAACTTTCGCATATTTTATTTTTTCACCACAGTGATCAGAGTACAGACATTGGTCATATGTACGGTATCTTGTTCAGATGAAATTGGTCCACGCGCATTTCGAAATAGGTATGAGATTTTGACAGGGCAGAATCCACATAGCCTTTATTGACCGTGGTCGATTCTGAATCTCCATCCTCTCTTTTCGATAGTTTGATGAATTTATTCAATCTGGTCTTCAACCCGTTTTTGACCATTGCCTCAACAATCTTTCATTCTGCAGCATCAACGTTTATCTTCAATTTCGAATCCATGATCTTTTTGACCTAACACTCTCTCAGATGGTTACTGAAACGAGCATGGGAATCGCATGCATAACTTGTTGTGGATCCACGGGATCGCCGACGTCCACCAATCGTTTCATTCGTGTTTCTATCCATGTAATTGGGAGCCCAGTGGCTCAGTAGGTAGTGATGCAGACTGCAAGCCGATAGGTCCTAGGTTCGAATCCACCTGCAGCAACCGCGCTGTGTCCTTGGGCATGACACTTAATCCCGATTGCCCACGTGGGGCACGGTGACTTTGTGTACTAAGGCGTACTGCACGTCGATGGTGCACTTATCTTCAACCAATTCTAACCCTGCTTGTGTGGCGCTAGTACGTTGAGGAGCCTGGCAGTTACTCGCCGGTTCTCTCTGGATACTCAAGATTCCTCCACCCGTGAAACTGTCCGACACGAGTTCACCCTGGTTGTCAAAAGTGTCGTTAAACACAAATAAATAAATACGCCTGCGTAATATGCAAATTCAGCAGCTGAAAATTCAACAAAACCATATCATGTGACCCCTCTTTGGAACGAACTTGTTCTAAAGAGGGGTCACATGATATGGTTTTACTGAAATGTTTTGAAAAAATTTAAAAAATGATATTTAAAATAATAAATTTTGTAATAAAGGGTTAAATAAAGCCTATGCGAATTCATGTTCAACGGTTCTTGTCAAGGTTCGTATCTCATGACAAAATGATTGTTCAAATAAGTCTTGGATATTCCACCACCACGAACACCGTCGAACAAGTCTTTCTCCTTTTAGTAGAAACTTCTTCACTTCTTCCAAATTGGTCGACTGTCATTTTTCCCCTTTCTATTCTATTATTTTATGTTATTTCTTTCTTTTCTTATATATATATGGATAGAAAAAAAAATATGATCAAAGAATATAGTTGAAAATGACTTGAAAATGATGTCCCGAAAACCAACTCTTGATAAAAATGTCTACGTTCTAGATTTTTTCTGTATCCTTATCAATTTGCATTGTCACATCTAACACCTCTTGATTTTGAGGAATCCTGGAATAATGTCTTTGTGCTAAGGTCCTTAATCCATCTGGTTCTTCGAGTCTCTTGTCACAGACGGCCGTCAAGGTAGTGTTATTCACTGTCTCCGTGTAGATGTTATATTTATCATTTCAAATTACATTAACCTTTTAGCAGACTGGCTTACATTTGAACAGAGATTGCTTGTACTCTTCAAAAGTTATATTGTTTTGAACGACACACTTTTGAATCCCTTTGCATTTCTTGACGGTTTCTTCTCTTCCGACGATTTTAAAGGCATTCACACAAACCGATCCATTCCACAATTTCTTCACCCACAGTTTCCAATTTGAATTCACTGGACACTTTATTATTCTCTTTCGAAGAGATGCCCGAAGAGTGGTTCGGATCGAGATTGCTCGTATCAAACCACTCTTTCACATCTTCCGCGATGTCTCACACACATCTTTCGTCTCTATCGCATAAGCTAAACTATCCGTGTCGGTAAACTACATCTGGGATTTCACGATTGTTTTCTTTATGTGATCGCAAGGAAAACAATACATCAAGGTATTGCTGAAATCCAGAATGCACATTCCCAAATACACTGATTTGTCGAACGTCAATCAAGTCTTCTTCATGTGCATGACCACCAAATTCTGATCGAAAATCGTTCAGTGCCGGTAAGTAGGGTATACTGGCGGGTCCTGGACCACACACGATTTCTTGACCATGGTATACCCTACTCCGGTAGTTAGGTTTCGCAAAATAGTTTCTAGCACACTCTTACGATGTCTCGAGACAAATGTTCGTTCGTTTCCTCAAGTCACAATAAATATTTTTCGAATTTCGTCTTGACCCGAGTTCTCAAAAGCAAGTTGTGATCTGTATATTTTTAATCCAAACATCCTCGTTGAACTGCTATGTATCTTCGTCAATGCCATACCGTAATCGAAATGGAGTTTCCGATTTTCTGTATTCTGTATGTAAAATATTTAACTAATTTAATGTTTTAAATTTATATGTATATATAATAGTTTTTTTTTTAATACAATTTTTTTTATTTAATTAATTAATTTTATTTTATTTTTTCTGTTTTGTTTCTCTCTATGAGTCGTCACCCCCGATGTTGAAAACATCAAAGGCTATCGAGAAAAGAAAAATCGAAAGGAAACATCGTGGTTAGTGTGTTCGGTAATCAAAATCATCAAATTATTCCGCTTCGATAAACGCAAACAAAAACGTTGTGCAGACACACGAAGATAAAAGATGAGATGTCGTCATGGTCAGTGCGTCCGTTAATTGCTGTAATCTCTAAGAGACGTCGAGCAGAAAATCTTAATTAAATTTTATGGTTCAATAAACACTAAAAACTAAAACAACATCGAAATGACACACATTTTTTCTTTTTGACCACTTTTTTAAAAACTACACAAAAAATTGAAGCACGGATGTTAAAAATACAGGTTTTTTGAGGGGTTTTTCTCTATGGGGATTTCAGTGTTAAATTCTTAATCACTTCAAAACATTCCCCTGCTTGTATTTTAAAAGGCCCAGAAGACGTCTATGGGATTCCCATGTTAAATGTGAACACATGAATAACACAAAAGTGCAAAAATTAACACTGAAAACTCCCATATTACGTAGTGATTTTTGGGGATTTGGACACTAATGTGTAATTTTCCACAAGAAATTACACATTATGAGAAAGTTTTGGAACATAACACATTTTTGCCGAAATTAAAAATGAACACGAATTTTTAATGTGTGAATTAGTATTAACATTGAAAGTCTCAAAGACTTTTTCTAACTCCATAAATAATCTAAATGTTTTTAAGGTTGGAATAGGCGTAGGTGAATCAGAACTCTCAAAATGCACCTCCTGCTGTGTTTTTTCTGTGTAAAGATTTTGGGTTTCTCTCATTCCCACCGTCCAGATTCGAACTGAATTGAAAATCATATTTTTACTTCTTCATCAGTCTATTTTTTTCAACTATCACAATCAGGAGACGAAAGCCAGTGCAAATATTTATAAGTCTTTTCCAAACCAGAGATTTTTACAGTTTTATTGAGGGTTCCAAACTCAACAGATATTTCCCCAATCAGCTAATTTCCAAGATTTTATGCTCTAAACCAGAGATTTTTACAGTTTTATTGAGGGTTCCAAACTCAACAGATATTTCCCCAATCAGCTAATTTCCAAGATTTTATGCTCTATTAAATGTTTTTGCCTCGGTATAGTCTTATGTAATCTTCAGAATAAAGCTTCGTACACGTGTATCCGATATTTAGGCAACGATTGTACATGCGGCAAACGGTAACAGCAACGACAAATCTTTTGTTAATGGTTATTGTGCACATATTTGTCCGGTAATATATTTAAACCTTTGCCCAACGCAGACGATATCCAAATTTATTACTTTTTTTAAAAATTAAATTTTTTTTTCAACAAAACCATATCATATGACCCCTCATTGGAACGAGCTCGATGAGCTCGTTCCAAAGAGGGGTCACATGCTATGGTTTTGTTAAAATATTTTGAAAAATTTATTTTTTTCAACTGCTGAATTTGCAAATTACGCGGGCGGATGCGGGCGATTCGTTAGGTAAAGGATTAAACTGGATGCAAAATTGGTCAGAATGTTCCAATTAGATACATGTAGTACCGAGGCCCAGAGTTCCACTAACCCTTGTCTTACTAAAGTCGCTTTTCCCGATACAATATCTCTGTCCTTATTTTTCATTTTTCATCTGATGGTTGTATGTCGTGGCTAATGGGCCAACTGGATCGACAGGAAATAGCACCCTAATGACTGTACAGAGCCGAAGGTTGTTCTCTGGAAAATTTTGATGATCATATGGACAGTACCAAATCCAAATCGTTTCTCCATTAAGGTTAAGGAAGCGAATACCTCCCCCTTACGCTCCAGCGTCCCGGGATGGTAGCTACTGCTGGCACCCTGTCAACTTACGTTGGGCTTTCGGGGACCAGGTAAAAAGGGTGATCATATGGCTGAAATTGAAAGCAGAATACAAACTGAACCCCTTCCAACCATCCTCAGTCCACGTCCAATTTAGTTGTACATTAACTCGTAAGGAGTTTTCAATGGATTACGGGGTAATGTAACTGTAACCTGGAAGGGGGATTTGGTCCTCCGAGGATGAAGGTGGATTATTTCTCTAAATATTTCGTATGCTTGATTGGAATCGGCATCTTGCCCTCAGTTGAAGCAAGGTACCAGCGCTGATTTTAATAGAATCCAAGACGTTGATGTTGTGAACAGGGTTGCAAGAAATGAGTTTGCATTTGCATAGGAGTCATGGTGGTGCCTCGAGGAATGGTGACTCTTATATTGGTGTCCGACTTCTGGGTCCCGTGCTGGGTATTTTTATTGGTTCATTCATTCATTATAAGAGTTGCATTGGAGATAATCCAGCGAAACTGGGCGGGTGGGAACTATGCTTTAAGAAGGGAACAGCTGATGCTATCACTTTGTTTGTTGTACCAACCAGTTAGCGCTTTGTGTGAAAAATACTCTTTTGTATAATGTGGGTGGGCCTGAAAAGTCTCGTTGGGTGCAGACATGGGCACCTATGCATCAAACTGTTGGTGTGGTGCTGTACCTTTACCATGGAGGGTATTTGTCTCAGTAAGGTATCTGCTACCATCACGGATACTATTTCAGCTAAGGCCAGCAATTGGGTCTCATTTCCACCGCGGATCTGCTTTGGGCTTCCCACTCCATGTATAAGGTCTATTTTGGCTATTTTTAGGCCTAAGTTTTGTTAGAGTCAAGCTCATTCAGTTCGAGGTCTAGTTTAGGGTATTGCAGTCGGGAAGACCAGTGGTGACGGGTGGCCGGCGAACGTGATATGCCCAGCTCTCTGGGCTTATCTAGAAGGCCCAATCACTCGTAAGATCTTCTTTTCGTCGGGTTCTGGCTTCTGTTGGGTTTTGTATTGGATCAAATGCAGTTATGAACCCTGATTGATGTAGGATGGACGTCTTTGACTTCTCTGGCGAGAGATAGAGCAAACTGAAGCTCTAAATGGTTTCATCACACAGTCTTCAATAGCGAGTGACGTCATTTTCAGAAACAAATCGCACACAGACCGATTTAAAAAAAAACTGGAATGTTGTACTGTGTCGTTGTACGATACCGTCGCCGCTGTTGTAGACATTTGCACACACCAGTTCAGTTTTATTAGACCGATTTTTTGTTACCATTTCCGGCTTCTCGTCCCAGCATCACCGCTGCCAGAAAAAAAACGCACAAATGTGTACGAAGCTTTGCAGTTTGGGAGTATCGCCACTTTTCTGGCGTTTTTGTACTAATTTTACCTTCTTCCTCAAGAGAGATGATGATGATGATGATGACTTATTTGTTCTTTTGTTCTGCACAGAAAAAACTGTCCAAAAAAGGAAAATTGTATTCAGTGACGAGCAGATTACAAGATTGGAAGAATTGTACATGAAAGACAAATATCCAACGAAGGAGTTACGATGTGAGTTGGCCTACTCACTCAATATCCCAGACAATAAGATAAAGGTAAGCTTTACATTCATCACCATTTGAGACATAATTATGTAGCACAAGTAGCGTGTGCAGCGGTATAGAGAAATGCTTCTCGGTGTATTGAAGGGTATACATCGTCCCCTGAGTTCCAATGTGTTCTATGTGCCAGTAGGCACACCGAACACATTAGAACTCAGGGGACGACATGTTGTACCGTCGTCTAAACCAATTTGATCCAGAGAAGTTCAAAACAATGAAGGCGCTTTGTCGATCATAGTTACTTAACAAGTCCTCTGGTAGAACATGTTGTTGCATCCGAAATCGCCCCAGTATTGTCGATCCACTGATAAAGTGAGATTGCTATAATGATAATGTTTTTGGTTGCCATAATTTGGCCGCATGTCCTTGTCCTGTTACAATTTATGAGAGAGTGTCTGTACTCTTAAACTGTAGCAAGCCAAATATACACACACAAAAGACAACATATTTTCTCTTCAATGTACATCCACAGAATCGAAGCCTTTAAGTCATGGCACCTGTACACCAGAATGAACCTCAAATATGGCTTCCAGCACTCAAACAGTTAAAAATGTTCTAAACATCAAACCATTGAGTGACCACAGTTCCTTAATAAATATGTGTTAAAGTGTAAGATCGTGTTGCTACGTCACAAAACAAACAAAAACAAAACAAATCACCCCCCCCCCCCCACAAAAAAAACACACAAAAAACCCCACCCCGCACTGGCAGTTAAGAGTTTGGTAAAAGACCAAACCCAGAATGTGACCTAAGAAGCCAACGGTCTAACTTGGTCCGACATTTTTTTTTGAGATAGAGGGATGGCGGGTCATGTCCCGACCATCACACGAATTTGCCCTTCGACTTTCACGCCTATATGCGGCTAGTATGTTCAGTAAATGGTTAAACGGAAAAATAATAATGGACTCAAATAACCCCAAACTCCCAATCAGCAACACCTAACGTCAGCATTCCTCCATTTACGAGTAACATTTGTAGCTATGATAAGAGATCGAAAGATTGCTGTTTATAACTGATTGAAACTGTTTCACAAAACAATACATTGGGTATTGGTCCCGCCCGCTAAAGTGGGCGCATCAAAGACAAATCATGCGAATTAATGATCCGTAAATTGTCACAGTCCACAAGGTTCATCACAATGACGACAGAGACGAAAATAGGAGTGACGAAAATTGCAGCTGAAAATGGTGGTGAGGAAACTGCCATTGATAAAACAGGCAAAAGATGAAAATACCAGCGATAAAATGGGCCAAAGAATTCGACGCTGTTGTGGCCTGGAACAAGTCTAGCCCTGCAATAGACCTGAAACAGTCCATCGCCTATGTTTAGGCTTGTACATCACCTTTGTTGGGATTCACTCGCCTGGAATATTCCAGGAGAGTGAATCTAAAAATACCACAAATATTCATTTTCTTTGAATTATCCTAGATTTATGTATTTATTTACTGGAGTTTAACGCCACTTTCGACAGCCAGAGTCACCTCGTGTCTGACAGGTTCACGGGTGGAGGGAGCCGGAGTACCCAGAGAGAACCACCGAGCAACGACGAGCAACTGCCAGACTCCTCAACGTACTAACTCCACACAAGCAGGGTTAGCATTGGTTGAAGACGTGTACCACCGACGTGCAGTACGCCTTAGCACACAGCGCCACCGTGCCCAGTGTGGGCAATCGGGATTAAGTGCCTTGTCCAAGGACACAACGCAGGGAATCGAAACGTGGACCTCTCTCGGTATGAAGTCCAATGCCGTAACCATTGAGCCACCGCGCTCCCAAATTACGCTAAATATGTTGCTCAATCGAGACTTGATTTGACCGAATGTTTGATGACATTATGATTACGAATGGACACTCACCATAGCCGTAGTATTATGATTATTCCACGAGTTTCGCTAATTGCGTTGATATTTTCATTGTGGCTGTCCCTTCACACGCAGACATACAGGTATTCTTTCGTGCTCCAGTTATTGAGTTTCTAATCAATAATAAGTATTTAATTCACATTGAAGTAACGGTAGTCTGTGACCAAACTCCATGAAAAGTAGTTGAACACACATCTCATAACAGCATTGAGAGCGTAACTACCAAATTAACGCGACAATGATTTCTTGTCAAGTCTTGGCTCCTAATTAAAAGCAAAGGCAGCTCAAGAACCAGACAGCGTAACACAATGAACCATGAGCTGAAATGTTGTTGATGCTACCTATGTTTTTTTCAGAGATTACAAAGAAAAACCCTATCGGATGCTTGCCAAGTATTTTAGCAGCACTCATCTCTTTTACATCTCCATAAGATAAAATGGTATTACTGTTCTTCAGACGAAAACAAATGCAAAATAAATAAAAGAAAATTTAATTTAAAAAACTCGAAAAAAACACCAAACATTTCTTAGTTACAATTTGTTACCTTCACAAATTGATCAGCTAATACCAGAATAACAGAGCACCAGTTTACTTCATAAAATGTATTATTTTATAACTTTGAGCCAAGAAGACTGAACTACACGTAGGAATGGAATGCAAATAGATGAAGCAAGCATCCATTTAGCTAGTGTGTACATACTCCTCGAAGAATAGCTCAGAAAAGTTTATTCCATCAAAAACGCATGGAGCTAAAAGTTCATTACATTGGTTAACTCCTAGCATTAGAAGGCTAATCCGAAGAGATCGCAACCAGGCTAAATCCACAAAACTTAAAAATTAATCAATTAAAGAGAAATTGGAAATCTCTATTGGTTAAGCACGAGATCCGAGTCGCCCACCAAACATATGTTGATAACATGGTTTGTGATATAAAACGGACCCAGAGTGCCAACTTGAGTTTTCATTGACAGCAAAGCTGTGTCAAATTGTCTCTGGGGGTGTCAGTAGGCCTGCCTGTATATTACTCATTTTGACACAATCAAACCTGAAAATTATTTTCATTGCGCTTCCAGACAAAATGTCAGACACCAAATGAATCATGTCTGTCATTTAAGAATGATATCTGACATATTACAAAATGGAGTTTAAGTATTCGAAATAATGCGTTTTGAGTACCCATGTACCTTCATCTTAAAACTGCTCAGAATTTATCCAACCATACCTTGTTTGGTAGGGCTCAATGAGCCGTACCAAACGAGGTATGATTGGTTTCATACTGAATTGGAACTAAATTACCCTCCAGACATAATTTAGATACATGTATGGCTATATCAAATCGTATTCCTTCACATGCTGTTAATACTGACAAGCTGTACAGTCACTTTCTCCACACTTCCCAACTTGCCAGGACCAGGAATCACAATAATCTTTAATTTTAGGCTTGCTAATTATGTACATGATTTCCAGCATGCATGATGTTCTGATCACTAAACTTCATAAAGTTCATAGATAATTTTGGCATCAGACATTTTGACTGATGATTTTAAACCACTGTCAGACATTGGCCTTTTTGTATCTGACATTGTCCTTGTCTGACCACTTATTTTCTGGTATGGACATAATGTAACGGATAATCAATATCACAGTTGCCGATTTTGTAATTGTAACCCTGGAACAAGTTGCGTTTGTGCCAACTCTTATTTAACCCTTTGAAACGAGCGGCCGCCTTTCCGGCCCAGGAACATGATACGTCATAATTCCATTATTTATTGGTGTTTAAGGTCACATATTTCTGCACAATGGCTAATCATGATCGCGACAGTTTTACAGGTGGAGAAAGCCGGAGTGCCAGAAGAGAACCACCGAGCAGCGGCGAGTAACTGTCAGCTCCCCAACATATTAACTCCACGCAAGCAGAGTTAGCATTGGTTGAAGACAGGTGTACCATCGACGTGCAGTACGCCTTAGTAAACAACGTCACCGTGTCCCCACGTGGGCAATTGGGTGAAGTGTCTTGCTCAAGGACACACCGCGGTTGCCACAGGTGGGATTCGTACCGAGGACCTCTCGGCTTGCAGTCTGCACCTCTACCTTCTGAGCCACCACACCCCCTACTGAGCCACCGCGATCCAGAGCTGTACGTTGAAACTATTAATTTATCTTTCCCCAAATAATGAATATGGACTCTTCCAATTGCTGCTATTGAACTGATATGGAAGATACCGCCGGTGTTTAAAGGGTAAACACAGTGTATGTTTTTTGATTGGCGCGGCTTTACGTATAACGTTTATCTCGAGGTTGTCTATTGATCTGCTTCTTCGACCGAACTGTTGATTCATCCAAGTAACTTCGATATTTCTGTAGGTTCACACAGCGTGGATTCGGGTTTCATCTCCTTAACAATTGAATGCCTGTCTGGCGTTGCTCAGAAATCAGTAGTTTGTGGAATGTTGTGGGTGTGTGTTTTCAGCTATAAACACATTAGCATTCTTGCGTCATACTGTAACCAGTTTACACTTTACTATAAAATTAATTTTCTACATGGACAAATTGAGACATGGCTTCAAACCACGATTTTAGAGAATTATCCCAAGTCAGTGACTGACTATTAACGTGTTGGTGAGGTTTGGAATAGTTTTTCTAATGTCTTCAGCTATTAGAAAACTTGACCAAATCTTACAAACTGTGCATGTGGGATACAAAGATCATAACTTCTTTTCGTAAGCATAAATATGGTACATAACACAAATGAAGTGGCTAATCAACGAACGGAACATTGATCATTTTCATAAAGTGAACAGGTGCAGTAAAAGCTGAAGGATTGGCACCCATCAAACTATAAATCAAAGCAGGATTTTAGACCCATCCTTGTAACCATTTTATATAACAAATTCCGACCTGATCCAATTCTCAGAACTTGAAAATGAGAGAACAGGGTGAATAACCATACAACATCAGGGGTGTGTAACAATGGGAGTGCGGGTTGGGTTGCGGTGGGGCGGTGTCAAATAGAGGTGCGGGGGTGCGGGGATGCGGCGAGGGGACAAAATGTCAGTTTGTATTTAGTATTTAGTTTCATTTGAATTTCCCATATTAGTTAGAAACAGGTTTCGTCATTTTTGTTCATGTTATACAGCAAGGATATTAACCCTTTACCCGACGAATCGCCCGCATCCGCCCGCGTAATATGCAAATTCAGCAGCGGAAAAAATATTATTTTTCGAAAAATTTCAACAAAACCATATCATGTGACCCCTCTTTGGAACGAGCTCGTCGAGCTCGTCCAAAGAGGGGTCACATGATATGGTTTTCTTGAAATTTTTAAAAAAAAATTAAAAAAATGATATTTAAAATAATAAAGTTTGATATCGTCTGCGTTGGGTAAAGGGTTAAGACGCAAAAGCCAACAGGAAAGCGAAGCACAAACGGTAAAATGCTTTGGCGTTTGGGGGGTCCATGCGCGGCCACAAGAAACTAAACATTTTGTATACCGGTACTCTGGGATTGAGTATTCAAATACAGTCCCTGACACTTGAAACTGTCGGTTTAGCACGTATGCAATCAAAACAAAGTTTTTCGGTGCTAAATTGTCATACATCGTTGTGGCGGGAGGTCAAAGTTAAATTTTACTAGAGATCCTAGACATCATCACTGTCGTTTATATTAAGTCTCTTTTTACCGGTGCTGTACATGCGATGTTGTCCCTATATCCCGATAAATTCTGTCTTTTGATTGGTCAGAATGCTTTGGAGAAATAGCCATGGCAAAGGGTGCACCCAACATCCAAGGTATATGAGAGCGTGCAACATCCAGGGTATAAGCACACGCTAAAAACGAAAGCTTTCCGCTTTTGCTGGCCTCGAAACAAAAAAAAAACCGAAGATAGTCACAAATATCACCAGATTTCCGACAATTCAATCATAAAAATAAAATAAGAGCAAACAATTCGTCCTCGAAGTACCAATGTGTTCTATGTGTCAGTAGGCACATAAAACACATTGGAACTCAGGGGACGATATGTCAAAAAAATACTATTTACTGGTCTCCTTAAGGACCCAAGGGATGTAACTCTGTCTGTTGTCTTCTGCGATTATAAAAACAAAATAATTATCACGAATTTGGTCCCAGTGATTGTGGAGCTGAGAAATGCGTCCACAAATTTATTTCCACTATGTTTGTATTCTGTTGCAAACGTGACAAAACGTTATCTCCGCCAACATGTATGGTATATTGAGATTTAATACCTGGATGTCTCATTTAAACACCTGCCTGCGGCTCGGTGTTTAAAAACCGACATCCAGGTAATAGATCTCCAAAAACCATACATGTTGGCGGAGATAACTTATATTGTCATTCAGTCTTTACGATTCAGGTGTACATGTTGCCATTTCTAATTTGTTTTAGGTATGGTTTCAGAACAGAAGGAAAAAGGATAAACGAGATCTTCATTTAGTAACAGATACGATGAACCTGAGCTCAATGTATAATGATTTTCCAGGACGGCAGGGAAGAACATCTGATAGAACTCTTTACCAATTAGAATTGTCTCACGAGCTGATGGATTTAAAATGGAGTTATTTGAACAAGGCTAAGACTCTGTATACGCCTCAAGTACTCAGGCCACCAAGTACACCAGCGCCCAGTTTTCAAATGAGGACATCACATTGTTGTAAAACATGTTTCACGCCTCGCTTTCCACTTTGGCCCACTCCTTACAGTACAACTTGTTGTGACTCTGCATATCTTTTTCGCTCAAGAACACCAGCGATCTGTCATAATGGAAGGCCTCCATTTTCAATGGAAACTTTCCCAAATGCTCATGTGTTACCATATCATCCGTACAAATATACGCCTCCCGATTTATATAAATACATACAACCGTCACTTCTCTTTGGCATGTCGCCAAATCAGCGAAGGATGGAATGTTATGAACAGAATTATTATGATATCTAATTATGGGATGATATTCAGCAAGCTTTTTGTAATAGAACCGATTCGCCACGGTGTGTAAGAAACAAATATAAATTACAGTGACCCCTCAAAATGGGAAAATTAAAGCACCAGAGGGTCCCAGATTCACTCTGAAGGTAAGGAGTTTTCAAAACGCCTCCCAGGAGCCCCCCCCCCCTCCCCCCTCCCTGGACACCTAAGATTTAAGTATCCAGAGTATGGTGGTATATACAGGGGTGTCGCGAAGATGACCACTTGGGGAATGTAAACTTGATTTAGCCAAGCTGTGATGTCTCAAGTCCCTTCTGACTAATATTCAAGCTAAATCATCAAGGCATTCATTCGTCGAATTCATGCCTTGATGATGAAGCTGGAATAGTAGTCATTTGGGATTTTAGTTAAAAAACACAAGACTTCTTGGAAATATTTCAATGTAGGGGAATTTCTTATTCAATTACAAGTACTGTACAAATACGCCAATACGCCAAATTGGTCATGCCGGCCACTAACAGGTTGAATCCGGTAATAGCAAGAGAAAATTGATGTCTTGGACTCAAAGCCTGAGGGAAATGCACCAACTGGAAAATTATGGGGTGTGGGGGATAACCCCGCACGCCCCACCCCATAGTTACGACCCTGAGTATATATAAATGTCATAAAATGGTCTAAGAAATGTGAGAACAAAGGTACATTAACAAATGTCAGAGATTTTGAGTATGAGTAGAATATAAAGTTTGCAACTGTAAGGAAATATGAATTGACAGTAATTGGAGAGGCAAAACCAGCTCATGTGGGGGGGGGGGGGGGGGGCAAATTCTTAGCCCTAATAGTAACGGTGTATATGCAAGTGAATTGAGAGAGTACCGTTACTAAAACGGCAAAGTCGTCCACTATTCCCTCCCGCCATTTCCCCGATGACAAGTATTGTTACTGATGTGCTGACAGATTAAAACAGGATGCCCTAAGCCAATTCGGCGACCCTTTGTCTTTAGCTGGTCCAATGGTGAATAAATGTGAAAATAACACTGAAAAAAGTCAAATTACTAAACATTAAAAATTGTCAAGACTCAAGGTAATTACACAATGGATTCGATACGACCGATGCATTAATGTATTAAATGACGAGCGTAATGTGCCATACAAGATTAAATTTGCGAAATTCCTAGTTGCACTTTGGGAATATTTGCAGCCTGAAATTTCAATATTTGGTCAACAGTTTGCAGAGGGTTAAATATTTAACCACCGAATATCATTTTGACTCAACAATCCATTTATATATCACAATCGGCGATTTTGTTTTACAGTTTGCATATTGGCACCAGTGCAGTTGATGAGTGCGTTTGTTACACAGCAAGGCATAGGTAGCACACTGTATCGAAATTATAAGTTTAGAAAAACAAATGTTAATTATCATTCTATTGCATCCCGTGCAACGTACACACTACGTCCACTGTGTTATTTCTCTTACGAACTTACTGTTGAGGCAGGTGATACTTGACAAGAAAAAAAATGCTCAAGCTCCCCCACCCCTAACTTCATTATCCGAACACCTGTAATGCAATATCGATGTCGGGTGAACTCAGTATAAGGTTTCCAGGTGTCAATTAAGAACGAATGTGCATACATTTATTAATGTTTCACATGTCTACAAATATTTCAAATGAACTTAATATTTAGTGGGATCTTGGAGGTGAGTTGAGATGGGTTGATGGAGTAGAAAAAGACAATAGCCTATAGGGCACACATGTACACTGTATTGATGCTATCTTTCTAACCCACCAGCACTGGTCAGAACAATGTTTTTGTGGAGGAATTGACAAACTTGATCATATACCCTGACTTGAACCCTATTTATTTTATTTCATTCAATTGCTCAATTCAACTCATTTCAGTTTTATTTTCAACATACCAGTAAATGCTTCTGATATACTTTTGCAAGTTGGTCAGATGATCACTATTAGATCTATAGGAGATCAATTTGATATCTTTTTGATTGGGTTTTATGTCGCTTGCCACAACTATGGCTATATCACGTCACTCTTCGTTCCAAAGATGAAGGTAGAAGTACTCCGGCATCACTAGCCAACATAACCCACCAGCCACTGGCAGGTAAGTGACAAGTGCATCCACACTCAAACATCAATATGATGAACCAAATTTCTCAAAATTTGCTACATCAGTAAATTGAGACAGCTATGTGAACAGATAACCATCGCAACTGTGCATTAACAACCTTGCTGCTAGAGGTGGGCCTGTTATACCCAGGCACCACGCTGGATTCCATTTGATAGCCTTTTCCTTTATCACATTTTCAGTATCAAAAGTACTGCTTCAACAAATTTCAAATCCGTATTCGTATGAACATATACTGTAAATATGATATTTTTACCCTAAATACCACAACTGTTTGACGATTTTATCCAGACTGTCGCATCACACCAGATGAGATTTTCCCGGATCAAAAATCCATATCACAATCCTACGGAAATTGCCGAGAATTTCCGCATGAATAACGTCGGACTATTTATCCGTTGAAAATAGATTTCGTAACTTGATAAGACGTTACCGTTGTTTACAAAGTTCCGTCTGCTATTTTTATGTTCGACTTTCAAGGGAAGAGATAAATCGAGGTAAGCAAATTAGGTTGCTGTTAGTGTGTCAGTCATATAATAAACCTATCATCATAACAGTGTGTTGATCCGTGTCTTGAAATCTTTGACCACGAAAGTGTTTCCTCAAATTTGGAAAGAGATGGTAGTCACTTTGACCACGTAAGTGTTTCTTCAAATTTGGAAAGAGATGGTAATCACTTGGTGACTACCATTTCTTTCCAAATTTGAAGAAGCACTCACGTGGTCAAAAATTTCAAGATGATCAGGAACTTACTGCTGCTGTGAAGGCTTGGCTACAGGACCAAGATATGGACTTCTATAGACGCGGCATCAACGACTGGCAGACAAGTGGAACAAGTGTATTGAATTACAAGGGGACTATGTGGAAAAATAGATATGTTCTGTACAGATATTCAAGTTTCATTTATGTTAGGCTCAAAACTTGTTGACATCCCCCGTATTGCTATTATTTCTATCATTTCTCTATTTCTATCATTTACGGGATATTGCTGAAAAACACCAATCGAACAGTCATCTCCAAACAAGATACTATGATCTCCTCACAAGATACTTTGATCTCCTCACGAGATACTTTGATCTTCTAACAAGATGCTTTGTATGCCTATGTTGATCTTCATCTGTTTCTTATCATTGTAAATATGTACATTGTTCAATAAAAAATCGTTCGTTCATTCACTTCCTTTGCACAATTGAATGGGTACAACTTTCTGACAATAGTGTCGGGTACATATACAGGGTGGGTGGGGGTATACCTACCTACCTACCTACCTACCTACCTACCTACCTACCTACCTACCTACCTACCTACCTACCTACCTACCTACATACCTACCTACCTACCTACCTACCTACCTACCTACCTACCTACCTACCTACCTACCTACAAACTGCCTATCCGCCAGACCGCATGATGTCCGTCCATCCGTCCTTCCTACCACCCGTTCGTCCGTCCGTCCGTCCGTCCGTCCGTCCGTCCGTCCGTCCGTCCGTCCGTCCGTCCGTCCATCCATCCATCATCCATCCATCCATCCATCCATCCATTTATCCACTTTTGAAATATCAGCTACTACAGGACTGTCTTCAAAGAGCCGTGAAACTCAGGGTTCATCGGCTTTCAATGATTGTTTAATGGTTATCTGCATCGTTTGTAGGGGACATTCGCGGCGATCATATTCGGACCGTTCAAAACATCGGACCTTGTGAACCTACTGACCACACACTGATAATGAGCACCAAAACATCATACAAACAAATTTACTGCGAATGAACGAGGAAAAAAATTAATATTTTCGGATGAAATTGCCGGGCAACTGATTACTTGACTGTACAGTATGAAACATGCAATGGAATATAAGATCAACGGGCTCTAAAAGATTAAGATTTTGAAGGGGGAGTGGTATGGCACCCATGTGTTGTTCACTAAGTGGGTGAAGTGGACTACTATTGATTCAAAAAACAACTTAATATAACATTCAGTAAAGAAAAATCACCTTAACTGCCTAAAATATCCAATTCCAGTTATGTTCGTCGCTTTACGTTTTTGCCTTGGAATTCTTGTGCCAAAACGTCTTATGAGTGACAAACGATATTTTGCATATGGTCACGATAACGCGCACTTGGAAAAGAGTGTCAAAACGTTATATTCGATTTATGACGTTTTGAAATTAAAAATTAGACCAATACAAAAACGCCATTTTATAAACTTCTTTTCTGATTGGTTGTTGGGTATCAACCTAAAATTGTCATCCGTCATTTTTCGCGTAGATTCCGATGCTGTAAAAGTGGTTTCGCGCCAAATCCCGAGATACGACCTTTTGATTGCTCACCGACGATATGATCTAACCCTTTTTCGGTTATTAACCCTTTACCAACGTAGAGAATATCAAAATTTATTAAAAAATATATCCAAATTTATTATTTTAATTACTATTTTTTTAAATTTTTCTAAAATATTTCAACAAAACCATATCATGTGACCTCTCATTGGAACGAGCTCGTTTCAATGAGGGGTTCACATGATATGGTTTTGTTCAAATAATTTGAATTTTTTTTTTCAATTGCGTAATTCTCAAATTATGCAGGCGGTTGCGGGCGATTCGTTAGGTAAAGGGTTAAACCCATTGATTAAAAATGTTAATGCACGGCCATGCATTAACAGAAATAGCACTGGGAGACCTTTAATGTGTTTAAGTGTCTTTTGTGTTTTTTTAATCATATACCAAATAGAATCTTCAACTCGTCCCCAATTTATATCGAAATGTACGAAACTCGTTCTGTAAATTAGGTCTGGATTTCACCCCAGACCTAATTTGTTGAACTCATTTTGTAAATAGACAGAACGCGATGTGTGTTTGAATCGGTGAGTGTTTTACATAATGAGTTGGAATGGCGTAGTCATATTTCGCGAGAGCCGTAGGCTCGAGCGAAATGTGATTACGCCATTCCAACGAGTTATGTAAAACACCCACCGATTCAAACACACATCGCTTTCTGTGTTTATTACACAACCCATGCATTAAAAATCATTTAAATAAACAAATTTTAATTCCGATGTTTAAACCGATAGGTGACGAGTTTGTTTTGACTGAAGCTGTACTGATCAAATGGATCGACAAAAAATGAAAACAACCTTTTTGGAAGCAGTGTTTGTTGAAATTCATATTGCTGTTTCTCTTCGGCTGGTGTCCATTCATGCCTAACCATTTGGTGGCTATTACTGTTAGTAAAAATATAAGTACAAATTTGTGCAGATTTGCAAAACAGCTGGGAGAAAATTTTTTAAAAGAATTTCGAAGCCTCTCAAGATGTACGAAGATTTACCGAGATAAAGTTGACCACATTAGATATAATGGGATCCACAAAACGAGCCGGCCACGGGACTGAGTTAATGTTCTGATTGGAAATGATTGGGTTTTCAAAAAATATTATCTCATTTTTGGCGAACTAATTTTTTGTGAACCGACTTTATTTTGCTTTGGACGTTTTTCACACTAGGCGATAGACGGTCGATGATTGTATAACGAAATTTGGAAACTTTTCGAAGCGTAACTAAACGGTGCGGTAAAAAAGTTCCAGCTTGTATATCACCCGTTGAATACAGAATCATTTATATCATAGCGGCGATTCCGTTGAATACAAGGGTTTAAAGTTTAATGGATGTGTAATAAATTTCGATATAAACTGGGGACTCGTTGCAGATCCTCTATGTATGGAATCTAGAAAAAGAAAATTTATAGCTTATGAGACATATGTATCAGTCAATTTTACTTCACACTCTTGAACGACCACCCTGACCACCTCAACACACAATACACCCTAACACACACCCGCATACTTCCCCACAAAAATCAATTCAACTCCCCAGTACACAGGTAAGCCTTCTCACCTAGCTGCACTCACAAACGCAAGCGCACATATTCTTCCTCACGCTCCCAGGACCCCAGTCAAAGTTTGTTTGGAATCCGACACTATTGTGGACAGTTTGTTTATCCACTTTTTGTGGAGTCTGCGCACAAACTACTGTTGATTTAAGTGACGTATATTTATTCATAAAAACATACAGACATTCTTTCGTATTCCAGTTACAGATAATCCGATCAATAAGTATTTAACCTTTAAAGCATCCATATATAAACACAATTTGTGACGTAATCATAAAACTACAGCTGTGATGAGTCTTCATTCATAATTATTTTGTAAAGAAACATGTTTAATGGTAATGGTAAAGCCATTAATGATTCGTTAAGATCAAGTCTCGATTGAGAAATATTTTTTGCGTTGATTCAAAGAAAATGAAGCCACTGTTCGCTTTTCTGATCACCTACAATATTCTAGCCGATTGAATCCAAACATAGGCGATGAACTATTTAAGGACGGGACTGATTCCATGTCATAGCAGAGTCGAATTCCTTACAGATGATGACTGATGGTTTGAGAGCTTGATGCATCCTTTATTGGTTCGAAATCATTATAGTAAGCTAAAATACCCAAGCCTTACTGTCAACGCAAAATCATTTTCATAGAAAGAAAACGTGCTAAGATGTATACTATTAAAAAAAGAGCAGGGGATATTTGATAAAAGTGAGATATATGAAGAAATATATTTATATTTTCATCAAAAAGACAAAAAGTTGAGGCATTACACGGAGACATCTGGTGAATGATTTCAGTGATAGTTGAGTGTCTGACAAGCACACGTTCCACGCACTGAGCTGTAGAAGACTTGGACGGTCAATCAGAGAATTTACCACATTCAGTCCAAGACCTCAATACCTTGTAAATCCTCCTCGGTTCGCGAGACAAGCAGGGATCCGACGTGGCATACTCCTCACCAAACGTCCAATATCAGCTTGACTGATGTTATTCCATTCTCCCGACAGTGCAGCGGCGAGTTCCTGGACATTGGTAGGGGGCTGTTGGCGTTGTCGTAGGCGCCTGACAAGCATATCCCAGACGTGCTCGATTGGTGAAAGGTCTGCACTTAGTGCTGGCCAAGGCAGTGTAGTGATGTTCTGCTCTTGGAGGAACTGTGTAGCAACACGGGCCCTGTGTGCTCTTGCATTGTCATTTTGGAAAATGAATCGACGGCCGTGACGTCGCGCAAATGGCACCACATGAGCTGCTGACATGTTGTCACGGTAGTACTGCCCTGTGACACGCCCTTGGATGACATGTAATGCTGTTCTCCCCACACCATAACCGATCCACCACCAAAACGATCGTGCTGCCTAACGGTTACGTCGTGGAATCGTTCGTTCCGCAGCCGCCATACTCTGTTTCGCCTGTCATTGGAGTCGAGGGTGAACCTCGATTCATCGGAAAACATGACGTTGCTCCACCGATGATTGTCCCAACGCTATCGTGCTCCACACCAATTACTCCTTGCTGCGATGTGACATTCAGTCAAACGTGGAATTATTCGAGGTCGTCGAGCGTACAAATTCCAGCTGTATAGGCGATTTCGGATAGTCTGATCACAAACTCGCACATCTGTCGCTCGGTGCAGCTGCTGTCCAATTTCTAAGGCACTTTGATGGCGGTTACGTAATGCTGTGGATCGGATGAAACGATCCTGGTTCGCAGTTGTCGCCTTTGGACGACCTGACCGAAGTCTGTCATCAAAATTTCCTGGCTGACGGTAGAGTGACCACAACCTGCTAATCACAGATTGAGTAACGTTGAGAATTTGAGCCACTGCAGTCTGTCTGTTGCCAGCTTTCAACATGCCAACGGCACGTAAACGTTCGTCACGTGTCAGTCTTCGAATACCTCAAAAGTTACGTTTCGACCAGAAACTATTGATGAACGAGTTTATACCAAGAAAAGAAAGATGAGACCTCCAAAAAAGCCCGTCCAGTACAAATGGAAATTTCAAAACGTACCCCACAGACATTAACGCGGCGCTCTTGCGAAAAACCTGCCCGAAGTTTTCGTGGGCCGGTGACATTCATGATCCTCACTAAACTTGGTAACATATTGATGTGTCCAATCACGCGTATCCAATACCATTTTCCGAAAATATCAACATCAGTTTGGATATCCCCTACGTGTTTTTGAATAGTATATTTATTATTCACAGAAATGTAAAATATAACAAAACAGCCCAGCAACTACACACATGAAATTAATGATTCTGACTTTTCCTAATCTTGATCAGTAAAGAAGTTAGTTACCCACAATACTTTACCCAACACTGTCACAGGCAAAAAAATATTGAATAAACATCCCAAAAATCAGTTTTTCCCTCATATTGAAAAAATTATAAAATTTGAATGACTTTAAAAAAAAAACAGCGCTGGAAGAGGGGTTTATGGCTTTCATTTATTTATTGATTTTATTGGGGTTTAAGGACACTTTGGTCAACTCGTGTCGGACAGTTTTACGCTTGGAGGAAGCCGTAGTACCCGGGGAGAACCACCGAGCAACGGCGAGCAACTGTCAGACTACCCAACGTATTAACTCCACACAAGCAGGGTTAGCATTGGTTGAAGACAAGTGTACTACGAGGTGCAGTACGCCTTAGTACACAACGCCACCGTGCCCCAACGTGGGCAATTGGGATAAAGTGCCTTGCCCAAGGACACAACGTGGTTGCCGCAGGTAGGATTCGAACCGAGGACCTCTCGGCTTGTAGCCTGCATCTCTACCAACTGAGCCACAGCGCTCGCGTTTATGGCTTTTAACCCTTTATCAAACATAACAGCCATATACGGCCAGCCTAATCACAAAAGTGCCATTTAAATTTTATTATCTTTTCTTTTTTTTGTCTTAAAACATAGCATGTGATCCCTCATTGAGCTCGTTCCAATGAGGGGTAATAAGCTATTTTGAGACAAAAAATTAAATATTTAGTAAGTAGTCTGTAGGGATGTTTAGAAAGTGGGTCGTGCCCATATCTCAGTTTTGGTATAACCTATGGGCCTGGGACCAACACCAAATGAATCGACACTCAACAGAGGTTCAAAATATGGTTGAAAGTTACTGAGGTCACCCAGGGGTCATTGAGTGCATTTTTCAGAATTGCTGGAAATCATATTTTTTGATCCCCTAATGCATTCCCGAAGTTCATACATGCATTTTTACACTCAAAAAGTGGACGTGGCCAAAAAGTTTGAAAGTGTGTCACACTCATATCTCAAGCGTATGAACCTGGAAGCAATACCAAATGAGTTGAAACTCAATGGAGGTTCAAAATATGGGCCAAGGTCACCGAAGTCACCAAGGGGTCATTGTGCATTTTTCAGAATTATTCGAAATCACACCTGTCCCCCAATGCATTGCCACTGTTCGAACATATATTTTTATACTCAAAAAAGTGGACGGGCCAAAAATGTTGATAGTGGGTCACGCTCATATCTCAAGCAGAGTATGACATGTGGCCCTGGGACCAACACCAAATGACTCAAAACTCAACGGAGGTTCAAAATATGAGTCAAAGTCACTGAGGTCACTCATGTGTCACTGAGTGCATTTTTCAGAATTGCTAGAAATCACAGTGTATGACCCCAATAACGCATTCTGAAAGTTTATACATGTATTTTTACACTCAAAAAGTGGGCGGGCCAAAATTTTTAAAGTAGCTCACGCTCATCTCTCAAGCATCGGTATTGCCCATGGATCTGGGACAAACAACAAATGAGTCGAAACTCAATGGAGATTCAAACTATGGATCAAGGTCAGTGATTTCAGCCAGGGGTTAATGAGTGCATTTTTCTGAATGGCTGAAAATCGCATTTTATGACCGCCTAATGCATTGCTGAAGTACATTCATGTATTTTCACACTCAAAAAAGGGTGGGAGCCAAAATATTGAACGTAGGTCATACGCCTATCTCAAGCATGGTATGATGTATGGACCTGTGACCAATACTAAATGAGTTGAAACCCAACTGAGGTTCAAAATGTAGGTCAAGGTCCCCCCGGGGTCATTGAGTGCATTTTTAAGAATTGCTGGAAATCACGTTTTATGACCCTCCAATGCGATGCTGAAGTTCATAGATATATTTTATTCTCAAAAAATTGGGCGGGGCAAAAAATTTTGAACGTTGGTCACACTCATGTCTCAAGCTTGATATGACATATGGACCTGGGGCCAACACCAAATGTGGGTCCAGTAATTTGGGCCCAGTTCACTGGGGTCACACAGGTTTCATTAGGTGCAGTTTTCAGAATTGCTTGAAATTGTATTTTAGAACTCCAATGCATTTCTGAAGTTGATACATGAAGTTTCTGAAGTTGATACATGCATTTCTTCTCTTAAAAAGTGGGCAGAGTAAAAAAATACCCATTGCTGATTCCTTTATAGAAAACGTTTAATGCACAGAAGTTATTTCCGGTTTCTTGAAAAAAAATTATCTGAATCTTGTATGAAAATCTTTAAACGCTGTTCACAAATGTTGTTTTAACAACCAACATGCATCACCGACTCCTACTTAGAAAACAATAGAAGCCGGCAAATCGAGAACCTCCCCCTTTACGAAAACCTGTTTGTAATTTCTTTAAAAATAATTTATTCCCGAAAATAAGTCTTCCTAAATTCTCTTTCTATATAATTTAGTCCTGATGATGTCACTATTTCCACACAGTCTCAAATTTACTGGTCGCAGTAAATTCTGCATCTCTAGTTCCAGAAATTTTGTTTCAAGTGTCGTCCACTGTTCGGGTCGAGTAAAGGGCAAAGTGTTCATATCTCTACTCTCATTTCCTCTACAACTGATATCCATCGCGTGGATAATAGTCCCAGTCTCTCTCGTCAAATATTATTTCCATCATAGACAAGGAATGGTTCGTCTGTCGAGTTAACTGAATTCATCAGTTGAGAGCTTGAAATAATTTGGGGTGCCATATGGTGGTGACGTTAAAGTCTGTCAGAGCGAGACATGCCCTATGCTTTCCAAAGATACCCGGAAATGGCAAGGACACCAAATCTCCTCACATAATATGTACATTTTGGGTCAGAAAGAGGCGTCAGTAAGATGAGACTTGCCTACCAATTCTTTGAAAACAAACCGCCTCAGATCAGCATACAATTGTTTCATAATACTGAAATTTGCGTTTTTTGTTGTTTTTGTTTGGGAGGTGGGGGGTGGGGGGTTGTTTAGGCCCAATGCCTGCTATTATCTTTCATATGTCGCATTACCATTCTGGGAATTCAAAAACTCTTGGCTTTTACAACGGTGTTGTCGTTTGCGTAGCTTATTTCTTGGGTTGTTCCGACCCACATAGCACCAAACTTGCAATCACCTGTAACATGTTTAGGCCCACGAGGAGATCATCGAACATGTCAATTATCGACAAAAGGTTGCTTGCTGATCGCCAATGAGATGGTGCTTCTCCTTTTTGGGAGGGGGAGGGGGATTGACGCTTCCAGGATTTACGCTTCGTCAACCAGGATCGCTCTTTGATGTTTCCCATTCTCTCCGCCTTTTAAAAGGTTCTTTATCCGCTATACAACGAAGGAAAATGTGACAAAAGAAAGTTAACCTATAACAACTTCACAATGGGCTGACAGGGTGATGGCATAATTAAATTATTATCCACAAAATAAATTTCAGATCGATGGACACCATATGGTTCGCCAGTTGCTACAGGCATAGATTCCAACATGTCACTCTGTTGCATCGATTCAATTTTAGGTGTAGCCAATATTAAGAAGTCTTACATACTTTTCTCTGATAATAAAAATAGTCGAGCACACTCAAGTTAACCTTTTAAACGCTGATGGTATATTCTATGTCAGTTCAATGACAGTTGGAGCAGTCCACAATTATAATTTTTGGGGGAGACTAATCAATAGTCTCCACGAAAACACTCTAAAATCAGTTGGGTTAAAAATAAACTCAAATGAACTGTGCTGAGTGAAAATGAACCCAATTGGGTTCATATTCACTCAACCCTGTTGATTTGGGCTGATTTAGAATCCAACTGGTTTTAGAGTACAGCCTTGGCATGCACGTTGAAAATATTGACTGGGCACTCCACAAATTGACACGGCACTCATTTATTTTTTAAAATTAAGAAATATCATGGGTACACGGTGTTAAACCTTCATCAAACAAGCTTTGAAGGCGGCAGTTGCGTTGTTTTACTTGAAGAACATGCACACAATGTAAAAAAAAGCGAAATTTCAAGCAACCATTTGTTCCCATGATGCAACTAGGGATTTAACCATTTTAATCGTTTCACAGAGATTGAAAAGCTGGAAGTCAAAAAGTATTCACGGTGTTAAAATATCATTGCTTATGACATCTCATACGGCGATATGTTTTAAGGTGCGGGGTGGGGTGAGGTGGGGTGGGAGGCATAAGTTGTGGTTAGTTAGGTAGCAAAACATCACAAAATAGCAAGAACTGAATGGCACTTTTGTGTCTTCATTTGTTTATTGGAGTTAATGACGGCCCGGGTCATATTGTATCGGTTAGTTTTACGGGTGGATGTACACGGAGAAAACTACTGAACTTCATACTGTCAAACTTACTAACCCGTCCAAACAGCGTTAGCAGCGGATAACCCTTTACCCAACGTAACGGCCAAAACCGACCAGCGCTATTTACAAAAATCAGCATTAAATTTTCATTATTTTTTTCATTTTTTTGTCTCAAAAACATAGCTTATGACCCCTCGTTTGGAACAAGCTCATTCAGCTCGTTCGGATGAGAGGTCATAAGCTATGTTCTTGACGACAAAAATGAAAAAAATCAGTTATTCAGTAATTTTGTCTGCAAGTGCCGTCTGCTTTTTATGTTAGGTAAAGGGTTAAAGGCAAGCGTAATGTCGTCGTATCCTTCGTCTCAGTACACAGTGCTCGCATATAGGCAATCGCGATGAAGTGTCTTGCTGACACAGAAGGTGTCCGCTGCCGCGGGTCAGGATCGAACGGCGACGGATCACGATCGAACTATCGTTTTTTTTTTAATTTTAAGTCCAATAATCTAACCAATGAGCCACCACGCTGTCTGGTGTTTAGGGGTTATTATTTAGTTAGTTTCATATCGGCCGAGATATCAGCCATTGGTAACTTCATATCAGCATGACATTGAAGGTAGAAGGCTGACGTGAAGTTATTTATTAAACCCAAACCCATAATTATAAAATGTTATTAATTAGATATGGCATTTTTACCTTATTTGGCCTATTATCGACATCGGCTGATATAGCTCTAAACTCGGCTGATAACTCGTTTGATATGGGTTAATTGAATCGCTCATACGACGTAAATGTGACGTTTTTCCTGACGCTGTAATGGAGCAAGTTTTTGTTTACAACGAAATCGACGTTAACTGTTAGTTGAAAGAGTCATTACGGATAAGCCATGGATATAATAGGAACGGAATTTCTTAATTTAAGTGATGATGACCTATTGATGAGAGAATGTCATGATAAAGAAATTTTAATCGAGAAGTGGGAGATTCTTTTTGGAGCTCGAAACGGAGTTTTGTAGATGTTGAGGCTGGAAAAACGGAATTCTTTTATTTTTTGTTCTCATACATTCAGTTATTTCGCCCATCCTATCCCATTTGGGGGTGTAGCGTAGCAGTTCAGCGGTCTATCTAATTAATAAATGGGTCGTCACTTGACAAGTTCGATATCGGCCGAAATATCAGCCTTCGGCAATTTCACATCAGTCTTCGACCTTCGGTCTCAGGCTGATATGAGATTGCCCCAGGCTGATATCTCGGCCAATATCAATCTAGTCAAGTGATAACCTCTAATTGACAGATCTGTTACAGTTTTCTGACAATGTTATTGTTTCTCATTCTTCTTGTAAAGACCTAAGTTTCCCCTTCTCCTAGTTCAGCTATCCGAAAGGTCTCGGCTTCGCCGACGTTCGGATAGATACATTGCCCCTTCTATCACTTCGACGAATCTCGGTTTACGACTCTGAATCTTAGTTTGCTTTGCATTTTGTGTACAACTCTCTTCTTTTTTCTCTTCATCCACATAATCCTTACCTTTACCAGTATTAACACTTTCGCTGCCAAAAGCGACTATTGTCGCCTATTTTATGATGATTGTCTGTAGGTTCTGGCATGCGCAGATCTAACCTACCATCTGATTAATTATTGGAAAGGGCTCAGAGAGCCCTTTCCAACAATTAATCAGATGGTAGGTTAGATCTGCTACCATCTGAAGGAAACAGGAAGTTGTGATAAATATAGTTCGGCCTTCAATCGGATGATATTTTCGTACATACACAAGTATGACGATTGATATGAAACCTATTTATTCAGTTTAATATTTTCTGTATCGATAACCACCAAATTAAAATATTTCGAGACAGAGGCGTATTTCTAAACATGGCATCCCTGAATAAGGAAGCTGAAAAGTTGTCCTGCAATTTCAACTTTATCTCACAATAATATGATTGTCAATGTAACTTCCCCCGTGAATATATTGAGCGTTTTTAATTCCATCGCCTTCCAGGATTTAGAAGAATGTCGCCGTTTCTGCAATTCTCAGATCTTTGAAAACAAAATTTTGCCCAAGTTCACAATTTGCCTAAAATGGTTACAAGTTTTCATGTGACCCGATTTTCTCACATGGTTTGGGAATGGAAGCTTATTTATTTTTCGTGCCTTTTTGGGGGGCATTTGAAACACACTGGAGACGAAATGATAAAATGATAAAATATACTTTCTCCGAGTCTGGGGTTCGAAGTCATTTATCTGAAACCGTGCCGTTGGAATTACCCATCAATTCGTGATTTTTGCAAATCGTTACTTATGCCATTGGAAGCTTGTCTGTAGTCAAAATCGTAAAAATACATTTTTTTGGGTGTGAACATGAAGGTATTCCAATTCCTTGTACTCCAGTTATTATTTTGATATATAACATGACTTTATTCAATTCTTTTATCAATAGTTTAGACACAGGTGAAAATTTAGAAAAATTTCCGAAAGTTTTGTTGAACGACCCCTTTAATATACATGGTGGAATGAACAATCACTAAATATAATTTTGAAGCAACGATAATAATTTATTTATGATTTGATGTTGTATTCCCTCCCCCCCCTCCCCGTAATCTCAAAGGCATCAATATTTGTGTTTATCTCATAGCAATGTTCAGATTACATGTTAATTTATAACATTATCCCAACGCTCGTAACACTCGCATCACGACAAATGTGTAAACTATGGCCATGCGAATCTTTTAACCCTTTTACCCAACATAACGGCCAAAACCGGCCAGCGCTATTCTCAAAAAGCGTCAATTAATTTTCATTATTTTTTCATTTTTTGTCTAAAAAACATTGGCTATGACCCCTCGCTGGATCGAGCTCGTTCCAATGAGGGGCCATAACCTATGTTTTTGAGACAATAAATGAAAAAAATTAGTTATTCAATTTTGCAAGTGTCGTCTGTTTTTCATGTTGGGTAAAGGGTTAAACTGGAGTCGATTCCAAATTGCCACAATGATTTGATTAGAGAGTCCCGCGGATTCGGAAATTTTCGAATCATCGAGATGTCCTCAAAAGCCCACCAAGTATCTCCTCTGGAACTATACTCCTATCATCAGGTCGCATGTCAAGGAGATGTGGTGATAGAAGAGTTCAAGATGGTCCCTCTTCCGAAACTACTTTGATTCCTTTCTCGGATAATCCGCTTTTTGACTGACTTGTACAAAACGGACGAGTCGCCATTGAATACATACAAAGAACGACAGGCGCGTGTGAATGGGTTAATCGATATGGTTCGAGTGCCAGCGCGGAAGGATAAAAGAGACACCTCTCAATTTATCCTTCCGCATGGCACATGTGCCATTTGATTAAACCCATTCACACGCATGCGTCGTTCTGTGTTTATTACACGCCTTCACGTCTATAAAAACAATTATCAGAAGGACACTCAGCAATTCATTTGACAACTATCAACATAAAGAACACAGTTTTATCGCCGACCAAATTTGCGTACTCACACTCTTCTTCTTCTGGATATTCATTATCCCCGTCATATATCGACTCTATTTCTTCTTCGCAATTTTTGTACACATTAAACTCACCATATCCTTCAATTTTAGACATTTTATTTAGTTGTTTCGCAATCGGTTCAGTTTCAGGTGATCAATCGTCTGCTCTACGATTTTCGTTCGGCACTCGCATCAATACTTGCTTCCATCGATAGACGTCAATCAAATATTACCCCAATGTTGTGATCACTATCTGATACTATTTGTTTTGAGTTGCCAATTTCTAAATGTTTAATGTCGCACCTTATTAACACCATTTTGCATCATCTCCACTGACATCAGCGAATCAGATTCACTAAGTGCATTAAAAGACACATACAGCTGAGTATCATCGGCGTAGAGATGGTATGGAATGCCTTCATCCCTCAGCATTCGACCCAGTGAGGCAGTATATAACGTAAATAACATAGGGCCCAGAATTGAGGACTGCGGAACACCACGTGCAAGGGATTTACTATCTGATTTCGTTTTTAAAATAGAAACATGTTGCTTTCTTAGTGGATAGAAGATTCAAATCATTCCAGAACTGTTCCTGCTATTCCTAGTTGAAATAACGTGGATAGAAACAGTGGGTGATTTACCGTGTCAAAAGCTGCCGAGAGATCCAATAAGTCCAAAAGAATCGATTCACGTTGACCTAACGAACAAATTATGTCATTACGGTCTCTCAAGAGGGCAGTTTCTGTACTGTGGTTTGGTCGATAAGCCGATTAACCCTTTACCTAACGTAACGGCCAAAACCAGCCAGCGCTATTCTAAAAAATCGCCAATTAATTTTCAAAATATTTTCATTTTTTGTCTCAAAAACATAGGTTATGACCCCTCGTTGGAACCAGCCCATTTGTTTCACTTGGACTTTACAAGATGAGCTTCTTCACCTCAGGTACACTCACTTGTTCAAAAGTGGACCAACTTGAACTCACAGACAGATCATCAGAAGTGGGTACAACTTCACTTTCAATGCTCTTGTCTATCAACTCCACCTTATTTATAAATAGTTTCGAAAGAGATTGGACAATTCTTGTACTGATGTATGATCTGGTAAAATAGCATTCTTACGATTTCCTAAGAGGTCATTGGTAACGGAAAAGAGTGCCTCACTGTCTGTACAAACATCAATACGCTCATTGTAGTATGAGCGTTTAGCGGCCTCGCTAAGCCGATTTGTGATTACTTTTTGATTACAAAACATTTCACCGTCAATTGTTAATTTGGTTTTGTTGAACAGTCTTCGACGCTTTTGCTTATTTTCTTTTATTTCACTTGTAAACCATTTCGCATTTTCATGAACTTTGACAGTTTTCTCCTTCACAGGAGCATGGTGGTCTAAAAGTTGAGACAACGCAGTGTTGTATTGACGTATGATGTTGGTCGAGCCTTGAGATGAATCAACGGACATCAATGGAAAAGACTGTTTCAATGATTTCATAGAACAGGCGTGTAATAAAGTACTTGACTGAAGATTGACAATATTTATGGCTGTAAAAAGATGAAAAATCTACAACTTGAAGGGCTGTGTAATTCGATTTGAAACTCCATTCGATCCGAAATCCTCTCTCTGATTTGATTTGAAATTCGAGTCGACCCCAATTTTGAGATTCGCAGGGTCCAAGTGTAAACGCCTCTTTTCTAGTCGGATAGCGCGTGTATTGCAAAGGTGGCACTACCACTACTATTTGGGGTAACTGCGTTTAGTCCTTGGGCAACGCACTTAATCCCGATTGCTAACGTGGGGGCACGGTGGCGCTGTGTACTAAGGCGTACTACACATCGATGGTGCATTTGTCTTCAACGAATGCTACCATGTTTGTATGGAGTTAGTACGTTGTTGAGTCTGATAATTGCTCGCCTTTGCTCTGTGGTTCTCTCCGGGTACTCCGGCTTCCTCCACCCGGAAAACTGTCCGACACGAGGTGACCCTGGCTGTCGAAAGTACTATTGCTACTACTAACACCAGTGGTAATTATAGCTATAGTAGCTCTACACTAGTTGCTGTAGAGTCAGTTATAGTAGCGGGGAAGGGGTGCGAGGTAGTTCAGTAGTATACAATGGTAAACAGTTCATTGATTTTTTTTCACATCCAGATGAAACGTTTATGAGTTCACTGGTGATTATTTCTATGATGAAAGTTATCGGGTGGGCGCCGTCACTTCTCGTTAACTCGTTTCGAGTAGTTTTCAGCATGAAAGTGTGAGGATGAGGCAGACTTCGAATACATTTTTCAATTTTTGATTTAAAAATAGTTTGTGACCCTACATTTGAGCGAAATCGTTGAGCTCGTTCCAGTGTGGAGTCGTATGCTATGTTCCCCAAGCAAACAAAAAAAGAAAATTTATATTTATTACGAACGTGACAATCTTTACTTATTCCCACTTCCTTACTAAGGATAAGGAATGCCGAATAAGGAACTGGGAATAAGTAACGGTTGCCACATCCCCATATTTGTTCCAGAATTAGTTTGAAAGGTTTCATCCTTTACTCGTGCTCGGGAAAAGGTTAAATAATAATGACAACAAAATATTGATTTAAAATAGTGCATGGGCAATTTTTCATGCACCAAAAAGAGGGGAGGTAATAATAGATGATCTGAAAAGTTGAACAGTTGGCCCCTCTTTCTCAATGCCTATTTCCGCCGCAACTGCTTTGCATCGTAAAAATATCCTCTAAGTGAAAACGCTTCTATGCTAGTCGGATAGCGCGTTTATGGTAAAACAAGGCATTGCTATTACTGTTTAAGGGTAAGACTGTTATTTGAGAGAATAATAGTCTCGCCAAACTCGATCCGGTTAATTATTGTCCATTTGTCTTATGTAGTTTGCTGGGATGTCCACCCTCAGGGTGAATAAGTACTGATTTCCCCCTGTGCGTGTGGTGTAACCAGAAATGATTTTTGGGGTGCCCACTAAAATCTGGTCTGGCATTCTATGATTAATCCTCTGCACACTGATGTCAAAATACCGAAATTTTCAGCACTAAATTTTGCCATAATGCAACAAGATTGAATTGATTAAATTCCTAGTTGCATTATGGGAAAAATTTGCAGTTTGAATGCCTATCCTTCAATGATTAACTCTCAGTGCACTGATGTCCTGCTGACGTATTATAATTTCTAATACATTTCATATCGTTAATCTCGGGGACGCTTTCATTCTGACAATCTGTTTTAATTGACGTTCAAACAAGGTCAGTTGACCCTGAGACATTAAGTTCTTTTACAGTAGGTGTAATCTATAAAATTGATATTCCGCGTGAACTCCACGCCAATTCGGTCTGTATGTAACAAGTTCGGTTCTGTGTTTTAATGCAAGTTGCCCGAGGTCTTACCTTGTATTCCAGCACTTGGTAAGCCTTTTGCAGTAGACTAAAAGAAAGTTATGAAAAAGTGTGACATAGATTTCAAACTTTGGGGGTACGTGCATAGGTTCTGGGTGTGCCCATGCACCCCCATAGCTACGCCACCGTCCTATGCAAACTCTATCTATATAAATGAGGTCCAGTTTGTTGGGGTCAAACACAACAAGGAGAATATACAATATGTGGCATTAGAACTGCAGGCTTAAATAGTTCTTGTAATTGGCTGCTTAGAATGTTTGTTCAAGCACTCTTCGAATATCATTGTAATTAAATGATTTGTGCACAGGTGTGGACTTCATTTGAAATACAATGTAAGTAATTTAATGATTTCATTATATTATTTAGAATTATGTTTTTTTGAATGATTTTATCCCACATGTGTCATCCTATGTCAATGGGACTTAATCAATTGATAAGACTGTATTTGTTGCTACTGTTCACCACCTGAACATCATTCTTTCTCTCCGCGTGTGATAATTACAGCAAACCGTTTTCATTTTAGCTGTCATGCTCTCCAAACATGTTTCGGTGTATTAATTTAAATTCTCCAGGATATCATTTGGGTAGACGAGCTCTGACTGTGTTTTTCTGTGATGCTATTGATACAAGTAGTTAGAAAAAACATGATAGCAAGCAGTGATGCGTTCCTCAATAAGACACTGGGGGACGGCGCGCATCACTTCAGCAGTTACCGACGATTTTCCGGGGGTTTTAACGGGGGTGGGGGGGGATCTGGAAAACATTCCTCCACACAGGGCTGAAAAAAACTTTTTTCCGCCTTCAGACCACCCACCACTCCGTTCTGGGGAGGAATTTGTTTTCCTTTTTTTATGTGGGGGACCCACCGCCTACAACCCAGTTCAACCCCCTAATATGAATCCTCAACACAAACCTGTCGCGTTTTTAGTCATATTACTGATCATTTTCTGCTATTCCACTCTTTCTTACAACATTAAAGGGAGATATTTCACATTACCCCCCCCCCCCCCCAAAAATAAAAATAAAAAAACAACAAAACAAAACAAAGCAAACAAAAAAAAAAAGAGAGCAGATTTTGAGCAAAGCCAGAGATAAATAAGATATATACTGCATGTCTGCAATCATTTAATGTTGCCTAATTGTTCCAAATTATATCTTATAGTACTTAAGCAGGGGTTATTGAGCTGACAAGCTCATTTCTTTTCACTAACTTGAGTAGATATGCAGGATGTAGCTTCCTGACACAATGTTGTCAATGTGTTTTTGGCCACTCATGGAATATACAACAAACCCTAGCAATATTAAGTCATCCTTAGAACACCTGGAGTGACCATTAGAATCGAACTTGGATTGTATGGGATCTTGGAGGTAAGTTGAGATGGGTTGTGGAGGTAGAAAAAGGCAATAGCTTTTAGGACATACATATACGCTGTATTCATGCTATCTTCCTAACCCACCAGCGCCAGTCAGCGTAATGATTTTGTGGATGAATTGACAAACTTGATCATATACAATGACCTGAACCCTAACCAAATCATCGCCTGGGTGCTAGAATGTCCTATGTCCCCTAGGGGACATAGGACATTCTAGTACTGAGGCGACGAAATACCAAATGCATCGTGAACCATGGGTTTCCTGTGCGGCACAAATCTGTGGGCAGCCGGTGGATGGCTTAAATTTGTAGTGAAGCACCAAGCAGTTACCGGTGATGGGACCTTCATATAGTGTATAGTAGACTGAGATCCTTTTTACTTATACAACCTGGACGGCCGGTCGGTTGGCGTAAACTCGAATGCAGTTCAGTGCAAAATGGGCTGTCATGATCTTGACTTCTGGGTATACCACTTCCAATTCCAAGAGTCCAGGATAGACTATAATAGAGGGATTAATCGGGGAGGTGGGGATTTGATTATACATGCCTGAACCAAGCTACACTGCAAAAATATAGGTTCTCTTTAGAACCAAAACTGGTTCTAATCTTGTCCCTGAGATGGAACCAGCTTTGTTTAAACAGTATTTATTTCAAATGAAATAAATTTATAAAGATTAACATTAAATATTAACAGAATTAAACATAAATTGAGGGGGTTTCAGCCTTAAGTTTAGAGTTTATACGAGGCTGTCTCAAATCATTATTAAGCAAAGGAGATATGAACAGTTGGCATATCGAACCAGTTTTGGTTCTTTTCAGAACCAAAACTGCTTCGATATGCCAACTGTTCATATCTCCTTTGTTTCAAAATGTTTGGCGACTGCGTTGAATCAGCTCCAAGTTTAGTGCTGAATCTACTTCAGTTCATGTAATATTCTGTTAAAATTGAATGCTAATCTTGGTAAATTTATTTGATTTGAAATAAATACTGTTTAAACAGAACTGGTTCCATCCCAGGGACAAGATTAGAACCAGTTTTGGTTCTAAAGAGAACCTATATTTTTTTGCAGTGTAGGCCTAATATGGATGGTCCACATTCTAGGCCCATTTGTATATGTAGCTCTCATATCTGCAGAGAAACATATTTGTGTATAGTTGTTGTGAATTCTTGTGTTTAACTCATTTACTTCACGCATCTATTTATCTTATTACTTCCTCTGTCAGCCTCAGTCAGTCTTTCCTATTCTAATTTTCATTTTCTTCCTGATTTTTCTCTACTTACTATCTCACATCACACAACCCAGCTACGCCCAATGAATTTACAATACACCTTAATAAATATCACTTGATGTTACGTTTAGTTTATCTTTCTTCTATTTTTTTAGTTTTGGTTTTTTTTCTGTCAAACCTTTGCGGTATTTGAAAACATTTCTGCTATGCAGTTCTAGGATCATGGACAGAGTGAGTACTCTTGCAGGAATGATGAAGTTCAGTGACTATAATTTCTTTGCCAGACTGTTGTAATCTTTTCTGAAGAGGTAGTACCTAAGGAACAGCAACAAAATTGGTAGCTTACATTGTGTTTAAATCAGTATTTGTTCCAAAATACAGTGCTCATTTATATTATATGGCCTTATCAAGAAACAGGTTAAGGGTGAGCGACATTGAGAACCAGCTGTTTGGTCTCCATCTCACCAAATGTGAGTTACTGAGTTACAACAGCTGGTTATCAGTCATGCTACTATGCCATTTATGTACTAACTACCCTAAACACCAATAAATCACCTAAGCATATATCTAGATAGTTAAAACAGGAAAAGATGTATGAATTTGATGAGAGGAAAAAAGTGACTTTTTTTCGTGGCTGGACCACCCACCCAGCCACCCCGGACTTGTGTTGAGGAATTTTTTCCTGATAAAACCCCCTTAAATTCAGAGTCCCTTATTGTAGTTTAAGACATTTTGTTGTGCTGTATTAACGTTTTTGCGTAACCTTATTTGTCAGTGGTCAGGTTTTCGGCTAGTTCTAGAACCCGTCTTTTGACTGTACTTAGATTTTCGGATGTAGCCTAAAATAACCTGTAGCTGAAACATTTATCTATACAAACGTAAAATGAAAAATAAAAACCATTGATTTATATATAGAGAATATACCCATAGTAGCTTGGTGTACCAACTGTTCACAACGAGTGGTGAAGTGGTGTTAACCGCGAGCCTTCGGCACGCGGTTAACACCACTTCACCACTAGTGGTAAACATTCGGTACACCAAGCTACTTTTGACGGTATATTTTATTTATAACATGATCGTCAGATTATTAAGAGTCGCTATTATTTTGTATGGATTTTACTGAGCAGCAGCCGAAAATACGTGCGAATTTGTTTTTGTTTACATGAGCATCGGTGGATGGTATTTCCGCTGCCAGCTTTATCACCGAAACGAAATAGAAAAAGAAATATGATCTTTTTCATTTTAATAACATAATAACATACTATTTCGAGTTATGGGTGATTTATTAACACGAGGCAATACATGTTTGTTAATTTTTGGTGTTTTATTTATCTAAACTCATTTAAAAACGTAATAAATAATTGCCATTTTCATTTCACTCTTCGCGAGGCGACGTGCGATAAATTTAGACACGTTTGCATTCAGGTCGACGTCATCAGAGGTCAACTTGGATGTAGTTCCACTGTAGGTGTAAAATGTAACTAATGAAATCCCATTGTAGGCGTGTTCACCACGATTGGTGTGTAAAGCTAAAATTTATGTCAGATGCTTTTCATACATTGTAGAATAGGTTATCATGGTATAAATAAAATATATACAATAAATACATGCACTTTGCAGACAATTACGAATCACCCCTAAAACAGTTTAAAAATTCAGTAATTGTCAATTCTCGAATATCGGTTTGGGGTCTACCGGCTGAGTTAATTGTAAACCTTTAGATGCTTGCCGTCAGCTCAGTTAGTATGGTGGAACAGCAATTATGGCAAGGCAGTTGGGTGCTGTAGGCCCGGCATCGACTCCCGTTGGGGGCAACTTCCGTTTTTAGTTCAGTGACTCTGACCTAACACGATGCCTGGCGGAATTCCTGCAGGACATGAGCAGTATGAAATTAAATTCTAGCAGTTGCATTTTCGCAGATATTCCATGAATTGATATCCATGTGTTTAAAGATTGGGACCATCGACCAATATTTACATGAGAAAATTAATTAATTTTCAAAACAAATACAATGACATTATGTGCATTTCTTCCTGGTAGCGAATTTATATATTCAAAACGACGCTAGAAAATTTAAGGGTAAATTTCAACGCCCCTAGCCCCCGTCTGCAGGGTATCAAATTCAGTACCGGCTTCAGTGATCACACTTTGTGTATGTGAGTGAGTTCAGAGTGTTTTTCCTTTTAACTGGTAGAGTGCTGAATTATTTTTGGTCATCAAAATTTATTCATGTGTCTTTGCCTTGTTACAATTCACGAGAGAGTGTCAATGGGCGCTCTCTCATGAATTGTAACAAGGCAAATCCTAACAGACAAAATTATTTAACTTCAAAGGTAATATGAAGCTCATCCTCCAAAAATGAAGCCTTTAAGCTGAAGCACCTGCATTTCAGAATAAAGCCCAAATATGGTCTTCCAGCACTCTACCAGTTAACAAGAACCATCGAGGGATCACTATTGAGGTATTGCGACGAAGACATAACGAGTGTAACATTGTCTATGTATTCGAATATACAGTACCTGGATTGTGGATTACCAAAAACTTCTCTCAGAAAGAACATTCCACATGTTCTTTGTTACAAATCAAAGTTTCAATCAATTGCATACAAGTGTGTCTTTGTTGGGTAGAGTGTGTATTTAAGGTAAAAGTACGCAATGGCGCAGGCATTTCCTACTGAAACAATTTTTCTTGTTATAAGTCGCCGAAATTTTATTTTAAATATATATATTAAGTCCAAATGAGTTTCAAACATGACACTATAATAACAATAACACTTTGGCCGGCCGCTGATTTGTCGCGGTTCGCAGGTGAGAAGGCCTTCATTAGCTCTGTGTTCCCAAATGCCTCCTTATCCTCACGCCTCTCCTCTCCTGACCTCCCAACACTCTGAGAACTGCTTGATGACATCCCGTACCCAATCCTTCCCAATCTCTCTGCTAAGCATATTAACCCTCTCCTTTGTGTCGCCTATCAACCATATGTCCTTCATTCTCCCATCCCACTTCCCTATCATACTCCCGGTGAATCTTATTCTGTTAGACTGGTATTTTGGACATACAATAGAATGTGTTCCAGGGTCTCCACTACGCCTAGATTACACATTTGTCGTTCCTTTTCATCGTCTTTCCCAGTTTTCCCAAGGCTCCAGCGACCGCGACCTCATCTTGAACAACAGTGACCCCAAAAGGAGCCATCAGGGTACTCTTCAAAACCCGGCTTCTCTTTATAGCGGAGGCTACCCAAATATCTCTTTGCTTTGGCCCCCTCTCGCCAATTCATGTTAAAATTCGCCATGACTCTTTCTCTGACGAGTTTCTTACCCATAAAAATAAACAGATTTGATTTAAACTAAGTGAAGAGCTTAGGAACTGGTTATACCGACTAACAATAATTGATGTTATTCATTGATGAGCTCCAGTTTTGTCCCTACAAGGATGCTACGAAAACATATGTTTTATCTTATAAGTGACGACGGGTCGAAGATTTAAAGGTTCTTTTAATTTAGAGCTGGTAAAATTGAATTCACTTTTTTCTATTTTTTTCTGTTTTGACATTTGTTGTGTTGTATGTTAAAGAGAAAGGAATGAAGGGCATCCTTTCTCATTAGCCCTGTGATATGTTCATACCAAATGGTCAGAGGGTTTGGAGTGTTTTGATCCGAAAAGCATCTCGTTTTTTTCTAAATTCATCTATTTCATCTAATGTATCTTTAATTGGTAGTTGTTCAATTGGATGGATCTCAAAATCGTCGAACGAATGACCAGGAAGGTTAAAATGTATAACTACTGGGACGTCTGCATTATGTTCTACTTCCCGTTTGTGTCGAATAGCATAGACATATGGGCGGACGGACGCGGACGGACGGACGGACGTTCTAAAAAAACGGGAGTTGTGAGCTTGTTTGTAAACCTTAACAAAACCCCCGAAAAATCGCTACAACTTGATTCTTGCCTCATAAGTATCATGTTTTGGCAATTAACCTCATAATATTTGTCTGTAAGCTCATAATATGGAAGTAAGCTCATAATAGCAGTTTGGACCCCCCCCCCCCCCCCCAAAAAAAAAAAAAAAAAAAAACCCAGTTCATAAGTGTCATATTATTGCTCGGACAGACGGATGGACGAGTGGCAAACAGACTGACGGGCATACAGATAGACAGAGGCTATGGTACTATGCATAGACAGGGTTTCGCCTGTCCCAATCAAATTGAGATTAATGGATATAGTTGCCTCCAAAGTAAGGAATTTCAAATAGTAGTGGCATAAGGCCCTGCATTTTGGCACCATCAAATTATTGTACATCATTTCATTCGTTGAACATGCATTTGACCAACGGCTGGCGGATTTTGTCAAATAGTTACTCATTTTGTGACGGAAAGTCGATCCCGTGTGCATCTAGAACGCCAGAGGGGTGGGGATGGGGTAGGGGTTGCAATGTAGCCGACCTACGGAAGAGACCCTAGAAATGAAAGTAAGTTCCAAGTGGCTCTCAAGTCTACAAAAATATCCGATAACGGAGATAGGGGAAAACCGGGCCGGCATAATCGTGATACCGATTCTTTTTTTTTCAACAGTATTTTTTGTATAGTTTCAGCACACTGATGTCATCCACGTGGTTGGGGAGTCCGAGTGAGGTTAGAGTGTTTCGAACCATGTCTACATGTAGCTTGCGCATATTTTATGCGAGGTAGCTACGCACATTAGGGAGCGCAATACCAATCTTTGAACAAATATACTGTACTTCATTCAGAACTACAACGCCGCGATACATCGCACACAGCCGAAAAGGCGAGACTTGCTAGCAGATGATGCAGTTTCGTTTCGTTTCCATCCAAATTGTAAAAATGGATGCTAATGTTGGAATGTCTCGAGACAAAAAGTTGGTTTCATTGGCCTTGAAGTGCATGTCGTGTGACGACACTAGTTAGGAACAAAACTCTTTCGACAACACCCACTTCAGAAAAGTCTGTGACACTTCACGGTCACCTGATTGTTGTAAGCTTGTTGACGATGTTCCCGTTTCAGGAGCAAAGTGCAGATAGTCTGATTTTAACCGACCCGAACGAGCCTCCCGTGAAATGTGTTGGCACTAAGTTAGACCTTTTAGAAGACATTTCTCCCTATCAACTATACTCATCCCAGCCACAAACATCTATCAGCTCGTGTGTGGATGTATCAGAACATTCGAGCCTGCTTGGAGAATTTGATGGTGAGAAATCTGCTCGTGATAGCGGCGTTCCTTCGGGCAGTCATTCTTCAAAGTCCAAGTATTATATCCGATGCGGGGAAAAAACGAACTGTCAGAGGATGATGAATTCCAACCAGATGGGTACTCAGCAAGCGAAATGGATGATGTTGCGACAGACCCGGACTGATCTTCCCCTTTAAAGCCGAAACATTACGTTTTTGCACATGGTCACATACGGGAAATAGCTGATTCCAGTGAGGGTGGGGATTTAGAACCTCACAGAAAAAAACTAGAAATAATTCCCCAAAACCGAAAACGTGGAAAAGAAACGCCAACAAATCCTTTAGAGTGGCGGGTAAGCTGTAACCAGGGTACAAAAAACCCCTCAAAATATAAAAAAAAAAATACCGACGGTAGAAAATGGAAATACTCTTCGGAAAAACCTGAGCGGGCTGTCCGTCCTCGTGTTTGTACAAAGCAAGAGAGGAGAAATCCAGAGATAAAGATAGAACTGTCTCATCGGGAGGACATGTTGGGACCTTGACTGTTGACATGGAAGCTGCTTTACTATCACCCTCTCTCTACGCAAGTGCTTTATATTAGAAAACCAAGATCACGTGCCACAACTACAAACTTTATGATTTGTCGTTCCATGAAGCAACTCGCTACTTTTGGCCCGAGGGAGAGGGAGACTTGAACGCAGATACATACGCCTCGTGTCTTACTGACAACGTTTGTGAATTACCACCTCTTGTGAAAGGAGTTGTAATTTTCATCAATGGCTGTATCAGTCAGAATGGAAATTGCATCATACCGAATGCCTTGGTGAAATTGTCGAAGGAACGCGACATTCTCATTATACAGAAGTACCGCGACAGAGGTCACACCCAGATGCACTGTGACTCTGTCCACAGTGACATCGAAAGGAGCAAACGTCAAACACCTATTTACTAGCCGTTCAACTATATTGGAATGATAAGGTCAGCAGGCAGAGCGGGCCCCATATTGCTAACCCTTTACCCAACGTAACGGCCGAAACCTGCCAGCGCTATTTACAAAATTTGCCAACTAATTTTCATCATTTTTTTCATTTTCTGTCCCCAAAACATAGGTTATGGCCCATCTTTGGAACGAGCTCGTCGAGATCGTTCCAATGAGGGGTCATAACCTATGTTTTGAGATAAAAAATAGTTATTCAAGAATTGTGTCTGCAAGTGTCGTTTGCTTTTCATGTTAGGTAAAGGATTAAATACGTAACGCACAACTTCCTCAATTATTACAGATCGCTTACTTATGATCGATCTGACCTGGATCAATCCCAGAAGATCAGGTTGTGGTTGAACTTCATTGTTTGAAGTACACCCCAGATGGTAACATTCAATATAAACTCAAATTTCCAGATGCCTTCAAGGATATTCCCAGGAGGTCTAGTCGGCGCTCGGGAACACCAGATCAAGAGCGTGTTATTACGCTATCCTCTTTGCACCAGTCACTAATACCAATCAAGAAAAGCGAAGACCAACTCTTGTAGGAGAACAAGGAGGTTGTGCCATGCTTTCTGTGACAATCTTCCCCATGACTGATATGGAGGTCCGAGACTTTGGAGGCACATGGATGTTTTAAGACTTTCATTGCATGGTCGGCCAATAGAGTTGTTGCCTTCCATTATGATGGGTTGAATATAATTTTGTTTTTGTTTTTTGCTTGTACGGTAGCAGAATGTTCATGTAAAGCAGAAGAATGGGAATGTTCTGTGTATCAGAAACAGAGACACATAACTTATGGGGTTTCTGTAAATACAAGCCTTCACACTATTATAACACGGTGAACAATCCCGTAGTTGCCGAACCCTTCTTGTTTTTCGGTTACTGGGCCACATAACTTCCGATGCTTTTGCTGCATTACGAGATTTTGCTTATCGCTACAATAGGTGGTCTCAAATTGAGATGTTTGTCCAAAAGTTTAAAAGTACAAGGATGCTGTAATTTAGTTCGGAATTAAACAAAAAGAGTTATTTCCATAGTGATTTGTTGAATTTTAAACAGGTTTGTTTGTTTGATTGGGTGTTTGAGGTTTTCTTTAACTACACGGAAGCACCAATTCGTTGCTCAGCAAACATACAGTACTGCGATCACATAAGAGATCTCTTTCGCGTTCTGGATTCGATCGCAACATACTTGTACCAGTGGGTTAAGATTTTCCACATAATATAACAAGAAATCCGGATCGTCTAAAGAAATACAAACGAAAATAACATTTTTAATGGTATGGCATTTCTTTTCGACAAGCGAGACTCTACAGTGTTATGGGAAAGAACGCGGACTGTGAACTTCGACCGGATCGCGACTAAGTCGCGATCCGGTCGAAATTCTTTGTGTGCTTTTATGACCACAGTACCGTAGGAGCATTTAGTGATTCGGTAACTACACTCCTGTACACCTTTGTGACGTGGTGTTTAGGCGTGTAAAACTGAGGCACTAATTGTTTCTTCGTGACAAGACGGCTACAGGACCATTGAATGCAATGCCTAATTTTTTTTTTTTTTATTAGGGTTTAACGACACATTGACAGTCACATTCATATCATGTCGGTGACAGTTTTATGGGTGGAGGAAGCCGGAGTACCCGGAGAGAACCACCGAGCAACGACGAGCAGCTGCCAGCTCCCCAACATCGTAACGCCGCACTGCAGCACAGGCAAGGTTATATTGGTTGAGGACATTTGCACCAGCGACGTGCATTACGCCTTAGTATACGGCGCCATCGTGCCCCCATGTGGACAATCGGGGTTAAGTGCCTTGCCTAAGGACACAACGCGGGAGTCTGACTCGATCGCTCAGACGGTCACGTAATTTTTCTTAATGATTCAATGGGTGATCACAAGAATGAAATGGACAGGTCAAAGAGTCTCAAGGCACAAAAATATTGAAAATTAGTTCACAAAATTCACTCAAAACATCTGTTAGTTTCCATGCTGAGCATTTGAATTTCGTCAATTCTTTATTTTGATACGGGAACAAAATTTCGCTGTGGAGAAGGTCATTGGAAGAATGCCAGAAACAGGGATACATTTAAAGCGCCGGTAATTATGTGCCTATATACTATTATAACACAGTGTGTAGACGCACAGTTACCCTTATCCTAATTGTTTCTCTGTTACCGGGCTACAGAACTTTGGACTGGTTTGACCATGGGGCTATAAAACCCCAACTGGCCCGCACAGTTCCATAGATATCTCAAAACTAGAGATGGGCAATATACCGAAAAACCGAACCGATACCGATATCACGTGGATACCGAAAAGCCCAACGAACCATTTGTTGAATACCGAAACCGTCTGAATTGTCAAATTTTCCAACATTCACTAGTGCCATTACATTCATGTGTTTCAGTAATGACAATTAAAATGTGTTTATTTAATTACACCTCAGAGGAGCTCCATTCAATTAACAACACAATGGATCACCTTAAGCATCGACCTAAAGCATATGTTTTTAAAGCCTTGAAAAAACAAAGAATACTAAAACCAGAATTTTGTTTTACGAACAACAGCTCAGATAAAGCATACCAACCAAAGAGATTAAAAATTCAACACAGACAAGCAATAAGACCAAAGCCTATTAACTCTGGTGTGAATACCAACAACATTCATGTTATCAGCATAGATACCACTACTCTTTCCCAGAAAAAAGTACCTCTTTTGAACTTCGGACTACTGAATACAAGATCTGTTGCTGGAAAGGAGCATGACCTAACGGGCTTCATACAAGACAACAATCTCAGTGTTTTGGCTCTAACGGAAACATGGTTGAAAGAAAATGATAGTGACAGTTTTTCTATTGGACAACTATTGCCACCAGGTTTCTCCATTTTACATAACTCACGGGGGAGCCGAGGTGGTGGTGTAGCTGTCATCCACAGCAATTCCCTAAAAGTAAAACCTCATCCTGACACCTATAAAACTCAGCCATCTTTTGAAATGCTAGACTGCCTCATGTCGACCAACAGTTCACTTTGATTACTCATAGTTTACCGACCGCCACCATCAAAAAGAAACAAACTTACATCAGCACAATTTTTAAATGAATTCTCAGAATGTCTGTCCTTCTATGCCTTGTATGGAGGAGATATAGCTATTGCCGGCGACTTCAATATCCATGTTGACAATTTAAATGACACTTTTACGAAGCAATTTACTAATCTGTTCGATTCATTCGGCTATTCGCAACTGGTTTTGCAACCTACCCACAACAGAGGACACACCTTGGGTCTAATTCTTGTTCGTCAAAGTAACAGCACGTCAGTACAAAACATCACAGATCCAGCATTATCTGATCACTATGCAGTCTTGGCTGAATTGGCACTAGCAACCTCCAAAATTCCTCCCAAGAAAATTGCTTATCGAAAATATAAATGCATCAACATTGATTCCTTGAAAATGGATATAAGTTCATCAACACTGTCTCCAAATTATTTTTGTAGTAGTCATGGATCATCTGAGCAAATGTTATCTTTATTTGAAGAAACTCTTAAGGGCATCATGGCTGAACATGCACCACCAAAGTCAAAAGTTATAACTCATAGGGAAAAAGTGGAGTGGTTTACAGAAGATGTTAGAGCTGCTAAACAACAGCATCGCAGACTTGAGCGTCTTTACAATAAAACGAAGCTTGAGGTTCACCGGCAGATGTTCTGCCACCAAAGAAATACAACTAATAAGATCATCAAAAAAGCGAAGAGGGAGTACTACAATTCTCTGATAGAGGGGTCATCAAATACTAGGGTGTTATTCTCGGTAACCAATAGTCTCCTTGGTAAAGAACAAAAAGTCATTCTCCCAGATCATCTAAATACCAATGAAATTCTGGAAAAATTCAGTGATTTTTTCATAACCAAAATTCAATTAATCCTGGATAGTATACCATCACGTGAACCACCAGAGTTTGATCAACTTGACATAAAAAGTGATTTTTCCAGTTTTCATACTGTCTTGGAAGAAGACATTCGAAAAATGATTTTGTCATCATCCAATAAATCCAATGATCTAGATGAAATTCCAACATTCCTTCTGAAAGAGACAATTGATCATCTTCTGCCAGCCATATCATCTATTATATCTGCATCCCTTCATGAGGGTTTTGTTCCACGCCCACTGAAAAAAACACTTGTTACTCCACTCATCAAGAAGCCATCTCTTGATCCTGACAACCTGAAGAATTATCTAAGCACTTAATTCTACGAACTGCACCTCAGAAGAAATCAGCGACAGTACTTGTCTTTTTCAAATTTCTCGGATGCCATAGAATTAAGAAAGAACGCTGGTTTTGTTTACATTGGCATGGCGTGGGTTCGAACCCACGCCGAGAGAGTTTCCTTCGGCACCAACCGCCTAGCGAAACTGTACTGAACCACGCACACCACTCGGTCACCGATGTACTGGCCTCGTATATACTTGGTTAACTAACATTCCCTTTTTGGGGTCTGTCGGTGGCCTCAAATCAGAAGCTTAAAAAAGTTCAGAATATTGCTGCTAGGATAATTACTGGTACCAAATGCTCTGAACACATAACACCTGTTTTAAGACAATTACATTGGCTTCCAGTTAAACAGAGAATTAATTTCAAAATATTGATCTTAGTTTTCAAATGTATCCACAAAATGGCTCCAGTTCACCTGCAAGAGCTCATCACTGTATACACTCCATCACGCAGTCTGAGATCTAAAGATCAAATTCAACTAGTCATACCTTTTAGCAGATCTAATCTGGCTAATGATCGTGTGTCCTCCATCGTGGGTCCAAGATTGTGGAATGCGTTGCCTATTGGTGTCAGAAATTCAGAAACTATCAACATCTTCAAAAGAAATCTTAAAACTTTCCTATTTACTGAAGCATTCTCCTGAACCTCCCCAGAGGAAACTGAAACATGTGACTCTTTATTTTCAGAAAAAGTGTATTTTATTTCTGTGAAGCGTGTTAGGGCACTGTTCGTGGTTTTACGCTTTTACAAAATCAATTATTATTATTATTATTATTATTATTATTATTATTATTATTATTATTATTATTATTATTTATAAGTCACTGTTGAGGCTTGATAACAGTTGAAAGGTTCATTTTATGAAAGAAGCAACTGATTTTCTTTATAGTTTCTTTTGCTCTCAGCGGAGTGGCCAACTGTCCTGACTACACCTGTACATCTCCAACTGCATAGCAGTGATTTCTAGTGAAGAAAACACTTCCCAGGCGTTTTGTCAATTCTCAGCAGGACCTCCTAAAGATGGCACAAAGTCCGGAAATAGGTCTTTAAACATCAAGATGCGTTTAGAACAAGTCACAAAATTACTGTGGATATGATTTCTGGTCGTAAAAGAATGCCACCGTTGAACTCATTAGCAGTGTCATTTATAGCGTTGTGGTAGAATGGTACTACAACAGCTTATTCTGTTTCTTGGTGTCAATTCCTCTTTGGTACTATCAGCAAATCACTGTCAAGTCAAATACGGATACCGAACCGATACAGAGGTATACCCCCCCCCCCCCCAAAAAAAAAAAAAGAAGTTCAAGTTATCACCCTCAATATGCAAACACGAAGATCAGAATTGTGTGAAGTTTGATATTTATTGTGTACCTCTATGAACAAAATGATTAGGGTTAAAATTAAATAAAAACAGTGATTATTTTTAGATTATTATTATTTATTATTTATTGGTGTTTAAGGTCACATATTTATGCACAATGGCTAATCATGACCGCGACAGTTTTACGGGTGGAGGAAGCCGGAGTACCCGGAGAGAACCATCGAGCAACTACGAGCAGCTGCCAGCTCCCCAACATCGTAACTCCGCACTGCAGCACAGGCAGGGTTAGATTGGTTGAAGACATGAGCACCACCGACGTGCAGTACGCCTTAGTACACGGCATCATCGTGCCCCCACACGGGCAATGGAGATGAAGTGTCTTGCCCGATTATTTTTAGAATAATCAGGAATCAGTTCGTGAAATCCATCACAAATCCTTCCCAAGGATCTATGATTTAAATTGCTTGTGTGATGTTTTTGTACTTCCATCATCATTTGAAGTTTAGCGCCTTTCTTCCCGTAAAACTTTATGTAAATTGTTAAAAAGCCGCTCACTGGGCCTCATTCAATTTTAAATTATTATATTTGTCGTCGGAGTTAAAACCCAGCCTGACATCGTTTCATACCAAGCAAATATTGAACGTTGCAAATTAAAAAGAAAACAAAAATTAAACATTTATCTTCCTACTTCCACTTCACTTTGAAAAAGGAGTTGTTTTTTGTTTCCACTTAGATTTCAGAGATATGTGTTAGCTTATCATTCGACAATATAGGTATTGTCGCACCCATTGACATGATTCAGTTTAATGAACTGTATTGTTCGATAGCAATTGGGACAATAAATGAAAATAGTCCTTAAAAACCTGAATATTGAATATCCATAGCGTAACCAGAGCTGTTTATCTATTTATCTAATTAATTATTTTTAGGAATCAGTATTTTCTGAATCGACATCTGCAATGCTGTCTCACACGGTATTTGACGTCATAAAAATTAAACCAATGGCTAACCGACTTTCCATTCAGCACTGTACGCACGTCTTAACACTGTTCACCTTTTTCCGCTAACAGATGTATTTATTTTTGTTTCACTTTTCTGAGAGCAGCCTTTATTCGTTCTGTATATTTTTGCAGCTTATAACCGTAAATCTACTTTCCTGCAAGAATAAGATGTTAGCCTATTTAGATTCTGGGTATCTGGTACGTTCAAAATATATTTTTAATTTTGATCGATGTTCGTATTTTCGCGTACTCATATCTCGAATTACATATTGCATTTTCGTTTTTTGTTAAAAACCCCTCTGCCAGCTTATCAATTGTAATATTATCATCATTTTGTATTACTTTCCAAAGTGTGATTTACTGGGATTTCCGGGTTTGATTATAAACGATAATTTCACAAGTGAATTATGCAATCAACAATTGTGTCATGTATCCGTGCGCGCAAACGAAGACTCTTTGCACTGGATGTAATGGGGACTTCATTGTTTTTTAACCCTTTACCTAATATGAAAAGCAGACGACACTTGCAAAAAAAATATTCTTGAATAGTTATTATTTTCATTTTTTGTCTCAAAAACATAGGTTATGACCCTTCATTGGAACGAGCTCGACGAGCTCGTTCCAATGAGGGGTTATAAACTATGTTTTAGAGACAAAAAATGAAATAATAATGAAAATTGATTGGCGATTTTTTGAGAATAGCGCTGGTCGTTACGTTAGGTAAAGGGTTAAATAATATAACTATCGTTAATAATGAAAAGTAATAAACAGAGTAATCGCTTGACTGGACTGGTTACGTAAAATAATTCATTCGAGACGAGGGACTATATTGTAAAACACTCGTTCGCATTCGCGCACTCGTGTTTGTACAACGTCCCTCACCTCTCATGAATTATTTCACGTAACAAGTCCAGTCAAACGATTACGCTCTATGTTTATGTTGTAGTGCAGTTTCCACCATTGCTGTCACTGAAGAATCAGATGATGAATAAAACTGGTACGATTTTGTAAATAAACTTATTGAACCTGATGTTTGCCTTCTGTGGAGATATTCAACCCCGGGGTTAAAATAGTTCAGAATAGATGCGATGTTTTCGTGTTTCTTTTTCAACAGAGGGTAAGAGTCTAAAGTGTTGAGGTTTGAAAAACGAACGAAAAAATTCTGACACTTTTGTAATGCAGTATCGTACTGAAATTTTAATTCCTAATGGACTGACACTGAATACACTGGATTGGGAGGGGGAGGGGGCACCAGGAAAACTATTTTAAAATACCTTGTACTGTTTCCCATTCACATCACTGCGAAAGAGTCTATTCAAGTCCATAGATATATGCCTGGTTTAAAAATTGAGAAGACCCCATAATTCCCACCTTAATAAGGGATACAAAGAGTAGAGACAAAAATATATGTTACAGGGAGACAATGAATTAATGGCCATCCCAGGCATTCACAGCGTGAGGCGGAATATGAATAAGTATTACGCATTTTTCTCTGCAGAATGTAGTATGGGATAGTCGCAGGAAACCGATTTTCAGGATACGTGAGCAAGTGCTTGGGTTTTTTACATGACATTGAATAACACCATGAAAGTATTCATGGAGGAAACAGGGTTATCATCAAGAAATGAAAAACTGTGAGATAAGAAAGATCGATAGGATTTAATCCACGATGTAACATTTGCAGTTAACGTGTGACCACAGTAAGCATTTATTTATTAAATAAGGTATTACATCACGTCACTCCTTTCATTGCTATATGCAGAACAAGTGTTTGGTGTAACTGGAAGCCAGCTGTCATTGGTTATTATTAAAAACTGAATTTTAAATCAGGCATAAATATCGGAACGGCTTCAAGACAGAATCACACAAGCTTAGTGAAAGAACAACAAGATGCGTCAACAGACTCTTCTATTTCTGATCGTTATCGTTATTCTTGCACTGTGTATTGGAGATGCACACTCTAAAAGAGGAAAGCGTCGTCGTACCAACTCCAAGCCCAGCAATTTACAGCGCGGAAGTATTTCAGAGTCATCCACAAGCTCCGAGTCGTCTAAATCAGACTCGTCGGAATCAGACTCACAAAGTGACGAAAGACGAGTTACAACGCCGGAACCAACAGAACCTCCAGTGGTAACTACAACTACTGCAAGAATTAGTAAGTTTTTGCGATAGTCTTTGTCAGTTCTGTTACCCTCTGTTTCTACTGGGGAAACATTTGAGGAATCGATGAAAAATACGGGGCCGTAGGAGCAGCCCTTTTTCTCCACCAAAGTTTTAAACGTAAATTTAGGGTTGTGTTTGTTTTTTATCTACGCGATTGTCATATTGGGTCAGAAAAATTTACCCATTCTTCAAAAACATCCCAAAGACGGCCCTTGCCAAAACAAATTGAGTGACTAATCGTTTGCCTCCAAAACATAGCTTGTCTCTTCTCGTTGGAAACATCTCGACTGCGAAATTAGGTGTTTTTTATAATAAACTAACGTTATGATTTATGCGACACATTTTTAAAAACGATCTCTGCAACCCTTTTTAGATAGTAAAAGTGAAAAGTGGATTACAGTTAAAACAACAACAACGGAGTGGAGTTTCCAACAAGACAAAACAAACCCTCAAATTCTGTGAAAAAAAAATAATCGAGAACTAAAATAAAGTTTAACCCTTTACCCAACGCAGACGATATCAAAATTTATTATTTTAAACATCATTTTTTCAAAACATTTCAACAAAACCATATCATGTGACCCCCTCGTTGAAAAGAGCTCGTCGAGCTCTTTCCAACGAGGGGTCACATGATATGGTTTTGTTGAAATTTTTGGAAAAATAATATTTTTCAACTGTCAAATTTGTATATTACGCGGGCAGATGCGGCCGATTCGTTGGATAACCCTTTACCCAACGTAACGGCCAAAACCGGCCAGCGCTATTCTCAAAATTCGCCAATTAATTTTCATTATTTTTTCATTTTTTGTCTCAAAAACATAGGTTATGACCCCTCGTTGGAACGAGCTCGTCGAGCTCGTTCCAACGAGGGGTCATAACCTATGTTTTTGAGACAAAAAATGAAAAAAACTAGTTATTCAAGAATTTTTATTGCAAGTGTCGTCTGCTTTTCATGTTAGGTAAAGGGTTAAAAGATTAAGCGAATCCCTCCAGCTGGTTATTCTGGGTTGCCAATAAAAATTTTATTTATTGTTCGAGTGGACTCTCCTCACGACGGGAGTCTGGTGATAATTCACACAAACTGTGTATCCAGTGGTGTAAGCCCTGGTTTTGAGCTAAAAAACTATATCATCTAGACCGCCTCCCCCATCAACCACAATCAGAAAAAATATATCACTATCTCTATAAAGAAAAACGTCTGCTTATACAATTGGTATAGAAAACTAAATTTATTCTTCAAATCGATAACTAATTCGATTCATCAAAGATAAAATTTATTAACCCTTTACCCAACGTAACGGCCAAAACCGGCCAGCGCTATTCTCAAAAATCGTCAATTAATTTTCATTATTTTTTTCATTTTTTATCTCAAAAACATAGGTTATGACCCCTCATTGGAACGAGCTCGTCGAGCTCGTTCCAATGAGGGGTCATAACCTATGTTTTTGAGACAAAAAATGAAAAAAATTAGTTATTCAAGAATTTTTTTTTCAAGTGTCGTCTGCTTTTCATGTTAGGTAAAGGGTTAAGTATCTGAATGATGCGAGCCTAGCTTGGTGCTTGACTGAAAAGTTGATACCTTGATAAAAAGGCTCAATTTATTTCTGTGTTAGAACTTCATATTCTTTTGAGATCGGAAACCCTTTGTCAAAACGGTTTTGTCTTGTTACAGATTAGTGGATAGTTCCTAAATAAACTGTAACAAACAAATTCTCTGGGTAGGAAAATTATGACAACTAAAATCATCTTTATACCATGCTCACCTTTGTTACTACCTGTGAAAAGCTTGCATGTTAAATTATAGCTGTTAACCCCACTACCTATTAAAGCTTCTACTGCGATTAACAAACATTTACGACCATAGTCGGAAGTTCATCCAACCTGACCTTTGCAGTACTATCTACTACGTGCAATGACTTATTACATTTAAAATACCTACAATTAAATATTTAAAAATAAAATTTAAGAATTGTTAATAATAATTTTACTGTTAAAGCAAGGTAAATTCAATCAAATTTGACGATGTGTCCAGCTGTCAATCATTGAAGCATTCACGTACAGCCGGCAGTACTACCCACCTGCGCAGATGTAAACAAAGCAAACCCGTGCGTTTGCGATAGAAAGTGACCTATTTTTCTCCATTTTAAGTGATAAAGTTGATTATTTATTAAGAGCATGGTATAAATAAATCAAATAGTTATTAGGGCTGGTAATCAGATTTAAAGCACTCGTATAATAAGGGTTTAAATCTGATTACCGACCCCAGTACACATTTATTCTATATATCATTTTACCAACTAATATAATTTAAATATTTAAATCTAAAATAAGTACTGACGTACTATTTAGAGGTAATAACTTGGTTATCTTCACATAGGCCGAGATATCAGCCGGAGATAACTTCATATCAGTCTGAGACCAAAGGTATCAGACTGATGTGAATTTACCGAGGCTGATATCTCGGCCGATATGAAACAACCAAATAATAACCTCTTTATTTATTAAACCAAAACCAATAATAACAACAATTCTCAGATCTATTACAGTTTTTTTGACAGTATTAATGTTTCTTACAAAATCCGAAGTTTCTTCTTCTCCTACTCCTTCTCCAGCTGTCCGAACGTCTCGGCTTCCTCACTGTTAGTCACGGCATTCGGATAGCTGGACGACCTTTTCTTCCACTTTGACGAATCTCCGCTTGAGACTCTGAATTATAGTTTGCGATAAATTTTCTATTTAATTCCCTTCTTTCTCCTCTTCATCACATAATCATAACTCAATGCCATCATTAATTCTTCATCATACAAAACTCTGCTTCAAACCACTCCACACCGCCTGGCAACACCAATTTTCCTGATTTCGTTCGACGAATAACTGAACTTTTCAAAGTAAACAACTTGAGTTCGCCAAGTAACGGTAACGCATCTAGAGAGAGAGAGAGAGAGAGAGAGAGAGAGAGAGAGAGAGAGAGAGAGAGAGAGAGAGAGAGAGAGAGAGAGAGAGAGAGAGAGAGAGAGAGAGAGAGAGAGAGAGAGACAGACAGACAGACAGACAGACAGACAGACAGACAGACAGACAGAGAGAGAGAGGTCTACATCAAGGTAGTCCTCTGTCTGTCTGTCTGTCTGTCTGTCTGTCTGTCTGTCTGTCTGTCTGTCTGTCTGTCTGTCTGTCTGTCTGTCTGTCGAGAGAAAAAAGAGTGTTTTGGGGGGGGGGGGGGGTAAAGCAGCTTTACATGTATTATTGTAATGACTGCCGAACTATTTCATTATGGTTTGCATTGTGTTAACAAACCTGGCGTTCCATTTCACTTCAACACAATACCGCCCGAGGATGATTTTTCTTCTTCCCCGCCCCGACCTCCCACATGATATCATCAGAATCAATAATTTCAAAACTGACTCACCAGCTGTCAGCTATTTCAACTCGCTTCAGTGTATTATCCCGTCGATGTCGCGTGAGCTAAGGCTGTTTTAAGTAGTATACAGTATGTGGAGAGTGGATTGTGACTAAATCACCCGCGGAGTGGATTATCACTCAAAATATCACTTTCAAATTCTGTACATATGGACAACACTACAAGCAATGTTTCAGTCAATGGACCTCCGTGTTAAACCCGGAGGTCCATTGGTGGAACATTGCTTGTACTTGTTATGCTTTACAACACATTTGCAATTAATGCTCGGGTGGAATCTTCACTGTACGGGCGATTTAGTTATAATACACTCCCCACGTACTGTAAACCTTTGGTAAAAAATGAAAGTTTCTGACTGTTCAGGTTAATAATAATAATCCTAGTAATATGCTTCGGCCGGTCCGACCTCGGCTCTTTCATTTCCGCGATGGCTCACATTAAACTATATAGTCGTATCTAATAAGAACATAATTCCTCAGTATTCAGAATAATAGCCACCCTGGAGGTAGAAAGAACCATTTTACTTCCTCGCCCAGACCTAGTCCTCAACGCAATTCCTAATATAGTTTTTACCTATTTGAATGCAAATTTCAGTAAATGAAAGTTTGAACAGAATGACACAATGTTGCAATTTAACTCCTTTACATTGGTGGGGGGGGGGGGGGGGGCAGATAGACAGCCAATCTGGCTATGTCTCCCCCGACGGTGTACCCAATGTATACAAAATGTACACAAATATAGCATTATGTACTTTAACTGTTGTTACCCTTGTATTAATTATGTACAATTTTGTATACGAGCGCATTGTCAAATAAATACTGGAAATAAATACTGGAAGTTTCGACATTCTTTCCGAATTTATGCAATTTATTTTTATCTAAACGTTCGATATGGAGAACAGCAAATTACAATCGCACAATCAGTGTATTGATTTCGATAACATCATGCGGCTGTGATGGAAGAAAAATCACCCCCGAGTAGTGTGGGGAGGGTGTGATGGGTTAATAATTGAGCTCTGTCAAATAAGACTGACCGATTGAATTCCGGATTGCAAATTCGGAAAAAAAATATTCATTGACATTTTTTTTATTTTCACACCGCCGTGCAGAGGGTTAAAGTAAAAAGCACTGCAGAAGGTACATTATCGATTTGTTTGTGCTTCTGAACCCTTTACCTAACGAATCGGTTGGGAGACCTTCACGTAATAAACAACTTGTGAGGTTGAAAAAAATAATGTCAAACAATTTCAACAAAACCATATCATGTGACCCCTCTCCCATTGGAACTCGTTCCAATTTGGGTCACATGATATGGCTTTGTTCATCCCTGACTTATCTCGTCATGGCATCGGCTTGCGATAAAACTGATTCCCTTGAAACTATTAGATGAGCGCGTTTCCTTTTGTTACTTCTTATAAACGAAAACAACAGACAAACGCTGGGAGCTGTCTGCTATTTTCGTTAGTTAACTGGTAGAGTGCTGGAAGCCCATATTTGGGCTTTATTCTGAAGTGTAGGTACCACAACTTGAAAGCTCACATTCACTAGATGTGCTTTGTATTATCTTTGAAGTGATATTATTTAGTTTGTAAGGGTTTGCCTTGTTACAATTTATGGGAGAGTGCCCATTGACACTCTCCCATAAATTGTTACAAGGCAAAGACATTTGTACACGATTTGATGGCTGAAAATAATTTAGCACTCTACCAGTTAAAAGAAAAAAAAGGAAACCTTGCTTTTTATCGGAAACTATTTACAAGCAACTAGTTCGTAGATAATCCGCCATTAACCCTTTAAGAGGCTGCTTTTCCGGCTCAGTAACATGATACTTCATAATTTCATTAAGTAGGTTGACTTTTGAGTGAAGGTATGGTGTAGACCAATCAATATTTTCAATGTGCAGCCCCCAGGCTGCACGTTGAAAATATTAATTGGTCTACCCCCAAATAAAGAATATGGACTCTACCTGTTGCTGCCATTGAACTGATGTGGACGATGCGACTAGAGTTCAAAGTGTTAAGATTATCTATCAGTATCACACATACCTACACTTAGACACCACTTTGACTCTTTGTTCAGCGAATGTGTTTTTACAGTAATTTGCAAGTTTTTATTTTTTCCCGAAAAAATTAGCAATGTCACAGAGCGCACGCCATACTGAACAGAAAAAAAGTCACAGAGCATCAAAAGATAGTGAAAACGTCGTTTTTTAATACTTAAATGGATTTAAATGGGGAGCGCGGTGGCTCAGTAGGTAGAGGTGCAAGCTGCAAGCCGAGAGGTCCTCGGTTCGAATCCCACTTGCGGCAACCGCGTTGTGTCCTTGGGCAAGACACTTCATCTCCTTTGCCCGCGTGGGGGCACGGTGGCGTTGTGTACTAACTCAACACAAGCAGGGTTAGCATTGGTTAAAGACAAGTGCACCATCGACCTGGAGTACGCCTTAGCACACAGCGCCACCGTGCCCCCACGCGGGCAGTGGAGATGAAGGGGCTGGCCCAAGAACACAACGCGGTTGCCGCAGGTGGGATTCGAACCGAGGACCTCTCGGCTTGCAGCCTGCACCTCTACTACTGAGTCCTGCACCTCTACTACTGCGTTCCCAGCCAGGGTGCTAAGTGATCACAAAGTAGTGTACGTCGATGGTACACTTGTCTTCAACCAATGCTAACCCTGCTTGTGTGGAGTTAGTATGTTGGGGAGGTGACAGTTGCTCGCCGTTGCTCGGTGGTTTTCTCCGGGTACTCCGGCTTCCTCCACCCGTAAAACTGTCACGGTCATGATTAGCCATTGTGCATAAATATGTGACCTTGAACACCAATAAACAAATAAATAAATAAATAAATAAATAAATAAATGGAAAAATAAATGGATTACATAGATAATAATCGTCAAACGTTCACACGTAAAATTGTTAAAAGGAAACTTCTGTATTTTATACCACTCTGCAGGAAAATGCCCGAAGTTTGTGAAATGATGCTTGCCCCGGTGATACAAGTTCGCTAACATTTACAGATTTCAACCTTTGAATAAAATCCCCATGCCCCGAGTGTTGTACTGTTGGCTTTTAGGGAAGGGAGCTAACTGTCATAAAATGTGAAGAACACAATAAAAAAATTTGTTATCGTGTGAGATCGGTTGAGGATTAATGTTGTCTTGGAATTCGAATTATTTGATTGAGTCTTCACTGCGTACGTGTTTTCTCAGCAGATTACTCTACCTGGTCTGACCCCCTCCTCACAACAACCGCTAGGAGTTACATCTACGCTATCAACATCGGGATTGTGCAGAAACCAGCGCTTTATCACATGTCCAGTACTTCAGAATACAACAGCAGACTCCCAGTGGAGAGAAGTCCGAGAGACACCAATGCTTTTGTTTTCTAATTCGGCTTGCTTTGTACATATGCCTGCTTAGTTGGAAAATGACTCTTAACCCTTTACCTAAATGAAAAGCAGACGACACTTGCACAAATAATTCTTGAATAACTAATTTTTTTCATTTTTTTGTCTCAAAAACATAGGTTATGACCCCTCGTTAGAACGAGCTCGACGAGCTCGTTCCAACGAGGGGTCATAACCTATGTTTTTGAGACAAAAAATGAAAAAAATAGTGAAAATTAATTGGCGATTTTTGAGAATAGCGCTGGCCGGTTTTGGCCGTTATGTTAGGTAAAGGGTTAAAGGGACAAAAAGCTGCTCATTTGAAAAAAGTATCGTTTCTCATCGTCTTTCATGCAGGCGAATCTGCAGAAAATATGACATTAAAGATGTAAATGAAAATTGCCCGAAGCGATCGCCTAAAGTAAGTAAAACCGCGGGTTGTAATTTCTGATACACGTGGAAATAATTTAAAACGAGCTGCATTCCGAAGATTTTATCGCCACGAACAACTGTGTATTATTTTAAACGAAGCGCATTTATGCATTCAATAAAACCGAAATAGGATCCATTGGTGCATACACTTTAAATAAAATAAGTGTTTTCATACATCACAATTGTATTTCTGAGAGTGCATATTTCGATGAATATGGAAGAAAATGACATTGCATTCGCGCTGTTCCGGAAATTTCAGTTAGTGGTCGGGTAACAAGATCAGGATGGAAAATTATGGCTTAATTTTTCGATAAAACCAGAAGATTCTCACCTTTAAGTTAATTTATTTCAGCGATACGAATGCGTTCGCACGAATGATATATGCAAAGTTAGGTTACCTTTGCATAACGGAAATTATGGTTATGTCAAAAGTTCGACTCATTTTTTACAAATTCGCGTCATATTGTCCCTTTAAGGTGGAAGAGTGCATTAATGTTTGTCATTATTAAAAGTCAAGAATGAACTGCTGAAACACGTCAGTCAAATATTTGTATGTAATAAAATTGTGCTAAATGGTTATTTATTTATTGGAATTTAACGACACATTTGACAGCCAGGGTGATAAATGATGACAAAATCGTGTTTATTATTTTTTTTTTGGGGGGGGGGGGGGGGGTTAACGACACATTAACAGCCAGGGTCATATCATGTCGGTGACAGTTTTACGGGTGGAGGAAGCCGGAGTACCTGGAGAGAACCACCGAGCAACGACGAGCAGCTGTCAGTTCCCCAACATCGTAACTCTGAACCCTGCACCGCGGCACAGGCAGGGTTAGATTGGTTGAAGACATGTGCACCATCGACGTGCAGTACGCCTTAGTACACAGCGTCATCGTGCCCCCATGTAGGAAAGCAGGGTGAAGTGTCATGCCCAAGGACACAACGCGGTTGCCGCAGGTGGGATTCGAACCGAGGACCTCTCGGCTTGCAGCCTACACCTCTACCTACTGAGCCACCGCGCCCCCGACAAAATCGTATAGGCCCACCCAATATCATGTAAAAAATGTATTTTGTGCATAACTCTGTAGTCTTTACCTAACACAAAAGGAAGGCAACACTTGAAAACAAACTTCTTGAATAACTAATTTTCTTTTCATTTCTGCGTCAAAACATATCTTATGACCCCTCATTGGAACGAGCTCAGTGAGCTCGTTCTAATGAGCGGTCATTTGAGACCAAAAAAATGAAAATTGAATAGTGATTTTTGTGAATAGCGCTGACCGGTTTTGGCCGTAACAATGGGTATAAGGGGATAAGCAACAGCGTATAAGTATAACTTAGAAGATCTAGGTTATTGGAGTGTTTGTTTCAAGCAAGGTCGAGATTACAGAGACTAAAGGAGGGGCATTTGACTCTCCTCCCTCCACACACATAAGCATTTTAGGAGAAAGACGGTGTCGAATTTTAGTATTATAATACTTTTTTTATTGGTGTTTAAGGTCACTTTCAGAATCTATGCCCAAATCATGTCCATAACATAGAAATGAAGTTAAGTTTATCTAATCGCTTAAACTTATGCTGGGAGTGCGGTGGCTCAGTGGTAGACTATTGGACTTCTATGCTAGAGGTCCCGAGTTCGATCCCCGTTCGGGACGACCCGCGTTGTGTCTTTGGACAAGGCACTTTATCCCGGTTGCCTACATGGGGGCACGATGACGCCGTGTACTAAGGCGTACTGCACGTCAATGGTGCACATGTCTTCAACTGCTGTAATCCTGCTTGAGCGGAGCTTGAACAGAGTTAGAATGTCGAGGAGCTGACAGTTACTCGTCGATGCTCGGTGGTTCTCTCCGGGCACTCCGGCTTCCTCCACCCGTAAAACTGTCACGGTCACGATTAGCCATTGTGCATAAGTATGTGACCTTAACAACCAACAAATAAATAAATAATATACTCATGCTGCCTGCTTCGGAGAACTTCTACAAAGGCGCTGGTTATCGGGTCTCAATTTACAAATAAACCAGAACTTGTTTTCGAGAGTAAACAAGCACTGCTCTAGTTCTCGGGGTTCCTACTGGGAGGGAGGGGGGGGGGAGTCTAGTTTTAGTAAAAAAATAATTTGGGTTGTTGTAGTAATAAATACGTAATGCGTGTATACACAACCTTACCCTCCATTCGTCAACTTGATATCTGCAGGACTGAGAGGAAATTTTATCATACCAACATTTTATCGTCCCAAATATTTTACTGCGAAGTGACATTGCCAAAATAGAGAAGATTATCAAGTTGTAAAGAAAATTGTCACCTTACCGAGGTGTCCACACCTACGTACAGATTTTCTTTCAGGGTACATAAAAACACACGACATTCTACACGATCAGAGAAGATAAACCCTGCTTGAAATTTATATCTGGAAGATGATTACGTCTGAAAATAGGGATATTTGTGCTTTGAAATTCAAAGAATCACGTAAACATGAAAACCATACAGGCCAAAATTAGCACCGGTGTAAAAGGAATGGAAGTCCGTAGGAACGTTAGTCCCTCTGGACTATTATTCCGCGGAATTATAGTCCTAGGTCTAACATTTCTAGGAATAGTAGTCCGGCGGACTACTATTCCTAGAAATGTTAGACCTAGGACTATAATTCCGCGGAATAATAGCCCAGAGGGACTAATTTTCCTACGGACTTCCATTCCTGTTACACCGGCTTGTAAAAAAGTAATAATAATAAGTCGGCAGCATAAACCTTTCACAAGCATTTGAGGTACAAAAAGCATGATGCCATCTTTAGGGCCGTGTGAATCTCAAAGTTTGACTGGAATCAAATCCCGAATCGAATCAGACAGAAATTTCGCATCGAATCGAATCTCGAATCGAATCTCAACAGTTTTCAAGTTGCAGCTGTTGCATCTTCTTTCAGCCATAGCTATTGTCAGTCTTGACTCCACTTTTGATTACGTGTGAAAATAAGGATAAGTGTGCTTTGAAATTAAAAAAATCGCGTAAACATGAAAACCATACAGGCTAAAATTAGTACCGGTTTGTAAAAAAGTAATAATAATAATTCGGCAGCTTAAGCCTTTACCTGACATGAAAAGCAGACGACACTTGCAAACAAAATTCTTGAATAACTATTTGTTTTTCATTTTTGTCTCAAAAACATAGGTTATGACTCCTCATTGGAACGAGCTCGACGAGTTCGTTCCAACGAGGGGTCATAACCTATGTTTTTGAGACAAAAAATGAAAATATAGTAAAAATTAATTAGCGATTTTTGAGAATAACGCTGGCCGGTTTTGGCCGTTATGATGGGTAAAGGGTTAAACTGTACATAAGCATTTGAGGGACAAAAGCATGATGCCATCTTTAGGGCCCTGGGAATATTACAGCCATAGCTATTGTCAGTCTTCACTCCAGTATTGTCAACAACGGCGTCTCGTCCACTTGAGCAAATCAATCAAAAAGCGGAATATTGCAAAAGGGAATCACAAGTGAGTCGGAACGGAATCTCTTTGAACCCATTTTCTACCATTTTCTATCACCAGGTCGCCTGAACAGGAGACCTGGTGATGGAAGAAAAGTTCAACAGTTGACACCTCGTATTTCCGAATCGCCATGATTCGAATCTTCGGGGTGATATCGAATGGAATCGAATTTCGATGCCTCACAGGGTCATATTAATCTTCGAATTTTATTGTAAAAAAATGGCGTCACGAAGTACTCAGTTTACAAAATTACTGCAGTCGGAACCGGTTGACATATTATTTTCTTTAAAGTAATTACAATAGAGAGTGGTAACCGAGTGAATAAGTACGCTGGTCTCATGCCAGAGGCCCTGGGATCGATCATAGGTCAGAAAAGCTCTCGAAGTGTCCGAACACTCTGTCAGCATCAATTGTGGGATTGATACTGTCATAGTATACGGTCCTGTCTGGTGGGAACGTAAAGGGCTCCCCCTCAATGCAAGCTAAAGATGCTTTAGAATTATCCGAGAAGAATGAGGCCATAAAGTTGCTACACGGAGGTCATCTCACATACTCGCGCTATTGAGCCAAGAGAGGCAGTAATAATTTGTTCGACAAAAATAAAGTAAATACAATAGCTTTACAGTATTTCAAATTCGTTATGAAGGCCTTTGACAGAATACCCAGCCCCAGGCTCCCCGTCAAACACCTGTGTGATCAATACAATCCATTGAACTAAAGGCAGATTCTGAATTTGTTTACCTGTTGCAAAGGGGTGATATGTCCAATGATAATAACCATTTCTATAAACAATGACCCCCATAACATAACATCATTGACCAAACTAAGTTTAAACCTTTACCTAACATGAAAAGCAGACGACACTTGCCAAAAAAATCTTGAATAACAAATTTACTTCATTTTTTGTCATAAAAATATAGGTTATGACCCCGCATTGGAACGAGCCCGACGAGCTTGTTCCAACGAAGAGTCGTAACCTATATTTTTTTCAGACAAAAATGGAAAAATAATGAAAATTAATCGGCAATTTTTGAGAATAGCGCTGGGCGGTTTTGGCCGTAACTTTGGGTAAAGGGTTAAGGGATCTTTTCTCCTATTCTGGTTGGTTAAAGGGTTAAAGAAATTTATAATACGTTACAGTTAATCTCCTTTAAGAGTATATATTTTAGGTTTCTGTGTACAACGTGATCTAATATTCATTTGACAAGCATCCAGTTTCCTTCGTTAACCTTCTGAACACGAGAGGCCGCTTTTCTGACCCAGGAACATGATACGTCATAATTTCATTAAATAGGATGGCAGCCAAGTAGTGAATGTGTGGTGAAATCAATAAATATTTTCAGCGTGCAGACCGAAGGCTGTTCGCTGAAAATATTAAATGGTCTACCTCCATACCCGGTAATCTCCTCAACAATGAACGCTTCTTTTTCTACTCTTTCAGATACCTGCTGGGCCGAGAACAATCTAAACGTATGCATTGCACAAGAGTCTTGTCCCCAAGACTACGAGAGGAAAACAGAATTGACATGCGATAACAGCGAGGACATATGTTGCTCCAAGAAACCTCAAACTCCTCCACCAAACCTAGGCTGAGTGGACTACGGCTTTATTTCGACGTCCAAGCAAACTGTTGACTCAAAATATTAACAGATGTTCTTTTCACTGTGAAACAGAATGTTAGTCAGCATTTATTCTATAAGAGATTTCAATAAATAGTCTGTCTCATGTTCCTCATTGCTGTGAATTGTTCTCAATGGTCGTAACCAGGAATTCGATGTGTGTGTGTGTGTGTGTGTGTGGTGTGTGTGTGTGTGTGTGTGTGTGTGTGTGTGTGTGTTAAGGTTAAAAATTCGCACTGGTAAAGACATTTCCCATTGAAACGTTTTTTTCTTGTAATATGTCGCCGAAATATTGTTTTCATGAAAATATACATTCACTTAACCCTGATGGGTTTCAAACATGATAAAAATACATCAAATTGATTTAAACTAAGTAATGAGCTTAGGAACTGGTTAAACTGACTGTCAATAATTGATGTCATTCATTGATGGGCTCAAATTTAGTACTTACAAGGATGTTAGGGTTTGAAGCGTATTCATCCAAAAAGCTTCATGTTTTTTTCTAAATTCATCCGTTTCTTCTAATGTGTCTTCAATTGGTGGTTGTTCAATAGGATGGATTTCGAAATCGTCCAAAGAATGGCCCGGAAGGTTAAAATGTTGTGCCACTGGGACATTTGCATTATGTTTTATATCCTGTTTGTGTCTAGTGGCACGTTCTCGGAATTGATTTTGACTTTGATGACCAACATACTGTTTCCGAGAGCGTTTGCAAGTGATAAGGTAAATAATATTTGGTTGATCACAATGGAGGGAGTTACGGATCTGACAATGATTTTTCGTTTATTCGGAGGAAAAATCAAATTTCTGATCAAGTATAAAGGTATACAATCTACAACGAGGCTTTTTGCAATTCAATACCGCGCCACTACCATTCTGCAAGTATCTGTTGTGTTAAATTTTCAGTGGTTCAGTCAGACAATTCTGCTGGGCTTTCGAGCTTTTTCAGAGTTTGAGATTTCAGGCTACGCAAAAAGCGCAGTGAGCACCCCTTCTATCTGAGGGCGCCAAATAAAGTAGAACAAGACTCGTTGAAATTTACCTTGTCATTTGAACTGCGGTGGAAACGCATAAGCTGTGATTTGATGATACCTTTAAATGTATGTTAGGATGAAATGATTTTGTGTGCAGCAGTTGATGTGAATCAGTTGGTTTAAAATATACTTTATAATTTAAATGACCGGATGCCTGGAATTGCTTGCCTTTATACACGGTCACATGGAGAAAATCAACAAAATTTTCACTGATAGTAGCTTTTAATTTAACGTTTGGACCATGATTGTTTAAAATATCTAAAAATTCATCAAAATCTTCTTTTGAATGTTCCAAATAATAAAAATTTCATCTAAATATCTGAGAGGATGCTTTGCATATTTGCTTAAGGCATTTTCCTCCCATTCCGCTACATAAATACTTGCAAAACTAGGACTGAATTTTTTGCCCATAGAACAACCCATTATTTGTAAAAAATATTCTCCATTGAATTGAAAGTCATTATCTTTTAAACTCAAATCTTAAAGATCCAAAATTTGTTGATTCGGGCGTTTTGCATCCGGGTATTTTTCAAATGCATTTTTAACCGATTTAACACCTTTATCAATATCAATATTCGTATACATGCTGTCGATATCCAAAGTAGCCAGGATTGCATTTTTCGATATTTTCAGTTTAGAAATTTTAGACAGGAAATCCTGTGTATGTTTTAGACAGCTCGGATGTCTATTTACGATAGGTTTCAGATGATAATCAGTTAGTTCCGAGATCGCATGAGATTCCGAATTACAATCTGAGACAATTGGTCTCCCGGGTGGAGTTAAATCATCCGTCCATGAAGAACGGTCCTTGTGGATCTTTGGAAGTATGTAAACTTGTCTTGTTTGAGCACTGAGCTTATCTGTTAAATATTTCGATTGTTTTTTTGGTTGTATGACCTTCGTTGAGGAGAAGTTTCAAGATCTTATTGGATGCTTCGACATTACTAGGCCAAATAAGTGAATCTATTTTCTTATGATCTTTAGTATTGTTGAGTTGTCTCATGGCTACCTCTATATATTTAACCGAGATAGAACGACTACCGACCCACCTTTGTCGGTTGGTTTAATTACTAATTTCTTATTTTTTCGAAGTTTCAACAGCTAGTAAATTGTCTTTATCGGAGAGTATCTTCATGCTCATTCGTTTGTTAGCCTCCTTAATTTCGGGATCTACTTCACTCTCTGGAGTTGACTAACCAGATGATTCTGTAAAATGAAGTTTCCGACCGCTGGAGTTTCTAAAGCATTTTGCTAATTTCATTTGCCTAAGAAAATTATAGTTATACGTTGGTACATTTGTCTGATTACCAGTTTTAGGCTCCGGTGCTGGTAAAAAAGGTAAACCGCAAACTAAAAGAGACTTCTCTTGGGCTGTTAGGTCATTGGTGCCAGGCAGGTTAACCACATTAGTTCCTAATCACATCTGTTAGGCGGCTGTTACCTTTGCCTTTACTTAGTTTAACCCTTTACCCAACGTAACGGCCAAAACCGGCCAGCGCTATTCACAAAAATCGCCAATTAATTTTCAATTTATTTTCATTTTTTGTCTCAAAAACATAGGTTATGACCCCTCGTTGGAACGAGCTCGTCGAGCTCGTTCCAACGAGGGGTCATAACCTATGTTTTTGAGACAAAAAATGAAAAAAATTAGTTATTCAAGAATATTTTTTGCACGTGTCGTCTGCTTTTCATGTTACGTAAAGGGTTAAATCTAGATGGTTTAACCAGTGATCGTACATAATATTGGCGGTTCTCGTGGTTCAATGTATTAAATCCCAAACAACATCAAACTTCGCGTCATCAATTTTGGTATCAATGGTTTCATTGATGATGCTCAAGGTTCAAGAGTTTTTGCGAAAAGTTTAGTTCAGCAAAATAATTTTTTGCTGATCTAAACTTGACCCGGATATCGCTAAGCACATTCCACAGTTGCTTAACTACGAGATCAGTATTATCACTTCGAGAATTTACGCCAATATTTAATAATGTATATATTTTCGGGGGACTGGACTAGCCCCTGTGCCCTTTAACCCTTTACCTAACATGAAAAGCAGGAGACACGTGCAAACAAAATTCTTGAATAACTATTTTTTTTCATTTTTTGTCTCAAAGACATAGGTTATGATCCCTCTTTGGAACGAGCTCGACGAACCCATTCCAAAGATGTATTCATACATAATTTGTACCCATTCCCACACGTTCATACTCCAATAAAGATTATGAAACTTGCATTCAGTTCTTAAATGCATTTTGGAACTCTTTTGTGAAGTATAACAAGACAAAACCATATGATGAATAAGCCTCACCCCGCAAGAAACGGCTAGAGTGACGGATGAGATCCGTCCATCCACTCTTCTGTAGGATCGTTCTTGTGTTCCCCCCCCTCCATCTTTCAGCCCACTGGAATTTTGTTTATGCGATAACTTGAACAATACGTTCCGGTTTCAGTTAATTTGAGTGTGCTACTCGAAATCAAGAATGCCTTGGGTAATTTCATTAACCACCATTATTCGATTGAAACAAAGGGACTATTGCTCCTAGTTTGTTGAATTATTTGCAAACTTCCATTGTTTATGCAGAAACTTGAACAATAGACCACTTAAATGCAATAATGTGACTAATGAACACCAGATTTCAATAAAATTTGATGTATTGTTTTCTAATAACATTGTCGGTGACAAGTTCGAAAGCCAGCGCAATTGCTTGCAAACCAAGAGTTATTGCCCTTGTTTATTGAATTTTGCTGAACAGTTTTCTTTGTTTATCCAATACTTTGCAAAGTAAATGTCAGAAAAGGACTCCTTAGGGACTTCTTTATAAATCAATGGTTTCCCCAACAGCCATTTTAGATTCCATCTTGGAAATGTAGATGACAGGAAGCGTGTACAAACTCATTTATAAAGGGTATGTTTATTTCTCATACAATTTTTTTTCTCATATTGCAAAACAGTCATTTTATGACTTTCGACAGCCATATGCGCAGGTATCTTTGACAGAACACATTTTAACTATATACGTTTGTCTGCAATGATCATTTGCTGCTTTCAAATAAAATTTATAAGAAATTTTAGCCAGAATATATGAGGCGACAGGCGCCCAGGGGCCCTTGATGGAAATCACACATTTCACTTGTGACCGTTTTCGACTCCATTCAGAGAGCGTAAACAGCAAGAACAGTAACGACATATAGTTTGTTGGAGATTTTGTATATTTTGTTTGAATAGCCAACAAAATGTTATTATTTCCAAACCTTTTCCGGACATTTTTGTGTTAACCGTTTTTGCGCTTCGGACGGCCACATTGTTCGCCCTTTCGATTTTGAAGACTAGTTTCAAAATAGAAATGACAAAAATCAGTCTCACATATCCTGAAACGCATAACGGGGATGCTTAAATATTGTTTTAAAAGCAGCATACATTAAGATACGACTCTTTATGAAAGAAAACGTAAGTGGTTGTTCGGCAGCCATTTTGGACTTTCGAAGAAGAGGCACTTTGTTTATTCTGTTAACATCCTAAATGTGTTTTACTACACTTCAAAGAAAATAAAAGAGTTGGTCTGATTTAGTTCGGGGGTGGAGGGGGGGGGGGGGAGGGTGTAGTATGTGCCAGCAGTTTTACTGGTAGAGGTTAAAACAAGGGTATAAATAGATTTCAATGCAACACATATACTGCACCAACCGAGGCAAAATTTGATAGGAAATCAGGCATATTGCAGATGGTTTAATTTCCTGTTTGTGAAAAGTAGTTTAGTTCTAATTAGAGGCCATTATCGGGCATAACTACAGATTACTACGACAGTAGTAGTGTATGTTCCCCTTCACCCCTATTCGGCAGGATCTCATTGCAGGATCTCATGTGACGTCATAGTCACGTGACCCAGTGGCGCCATGTTGTGTTGCCATGGTAACCCGCGTGAGCGGCCATGTTGTGACGTCATCTCCATAGTGATACGTGGTGTTAGTGCGCATGCGCAGCGCGTGTTGTTAGGGTGATACGAGCTTCCGTCGTCCATTTTGTTTACTGGAAGCCGCCATCTTGGTTTCTATGGTAGCACGTGATTGCTATGTTACCTAAGGCCTACAATAAGACAAGGGTATGTCCGGTGGGTATGTTTGATTGAATCGGAGTATTTTCTGGAACGACTTCCCTGGATAATTACCACAAACAACCCGACAACTTGTATTATTTAGAATTCTTCCAGAATTCTCTGCTTCTATCTATATATGTAATAGTTATCGACCTTATCGTCTATCTGGCCATGTTCTTTTACTCTAGAGCATACTCCAGTAGCGTAGAAGAGCCTATTATTTGGAACAGTTTATCTTATTATTACTATATTTAGCAATTTCTGGTCTATTCTTGTTAATTCTGACCCTATTCCAAGTACTTTTGTTGTTTCATTTATCTAGATAATAACCAACCAATCAGATTGCTTGATTTCCCATAACCTGTACTTAATCGTATAGAGTTATCTGCCCTGTGTATAATAAAAGCCTATATCCAATGGCCATATCCCATGGAATCCCTTTTTTGAAAACACCTGTGGCTATGGAATCCCTTTTTTGTCATATGTGCTTATGTGAAAAGGCACAATGTGACACAATATGCCCTATCACATAGGCACATGCTTTATGTGCCGATATGTGCTTATGTGACAAGGCACAATGTGACACAAAATGCCCTATCACATAGGCACATGCTTTATGTGCCGATATGTGCTTATGTGACAAGGCACAATGTGACACAAAATGCCCTATCACATAGGCACATACGGGTGTAACCGGACACGGTACAGGGTAGCCTAATGGCCCACAGAAACTCCCAAACCCTCTTACCGTTGGTTAACCCACTCAAGTTCGTTTGTTCTTGAACTATGGCTGATGAGAGGACACACATCAAAATATGGAACAACACAGGAATAACAGTGATATTCTATTTTAATTGAGATTCATATTGAAGGAGTATGACGTTTTCAATTTGATGATTCGATGTACCACTCCGGGCCAATTCAATACAAAATCAGCTGTTTGTGCATCATCAAGTGACCTCCCCTTTCTTTTATAAAATAGGAGAAGGCATAGGGTGATGCACAGACAACCTCAGCAAACCTTACATGAGGCCCTATAAGTGTCAACAAAACAGAAAACAAACGGACGAATGGACAGGTATTCAATCCAATAGTTTAGTCAAATCGAAACTCTGATAAATAATATCTCAGACTGTAATGAATTTCATGTTTGCATAAGTGGGCAATTTTGTGTTGTTCATTCACCAAGAAAACAGATGTTAAATGGTTTTGACCTAGGTTGGACCTCTCCACTCACATCCTAACAATTTAGTTTTAAACTAGCCAAAATAAAAAAAATAATCTTCTAAAACCACCCAGCACCCAATATACACAAGGGCGAGAGACTAAAAGTCCTTAGGAAGTAGATCGAACCTGGAGGTTCTTAAGTCACAACCTAAGTCATTTGAATGCACCGCGACATGGCTTTTATACACAGTAAGGGGAGACAATTCAAGAATTATCCTCCCTGACAAAATCCAACCAATAAAATAGCTAGCACGAATAGCAGTACCGCACAACAGAACACCGCCCGCAAACCGGGCTCCGATTGGTCCTGTTAAAAAAATACAGACCAATCAGAGTCCAGCTTGCAAAAGACATTCGGCTGTGATAGCAAAATGGTGGACAATTCAAGCCAACACCGAAAATGGGAAACAGGCCCGTTTAACCTAAAAACTTACCAAATAGGGCCAAATTAACAAGGACTTCCATATAAAACTGATTATAGATAAAGACTAACAACTAATTCAGTGTAAATTATTTTCTTACGACACACCTATAGGGTAAGTAATGTCTGTACATCGAATCACCCAAACCAAACCCGTCACACTCCTCCCCTCTTACAATAAAATTTACAATTTAAAAAAAAAAATACAAAAGAATGTTCAGGCATTCCAGAGGGGACATCTCTTCTTCTCTACCACTCCATCTGCGTCGATGACCATTCGAACGTCTCTAGCATCTACATCGTCTCTTGACAAATCATGGCTAGCCATCGCTGTGTCTTTCCGCCTCCTCTTTGCTGCCTCCACTCTCTCAACCCTTCGCACCATCGGTCGTGGACACCGAAATACTTCTGGATCTACATATTTGGAGTTTGGTTTCTCTATGGAGGTTACAGTATCCATTAGTAATTCAATTTGGCTATCCTCCATATGATGCTTCTTTTGAAGATGCCTCCTGACCTCAGTCTTCTTCACGTCTACCATACTGCAATTATCAACTGGACAACCCCACAATCTGACGGTTCCAATATGGAACCTTTGAAAGTGAGCCCTATATGCTGATAATACCCTAAAATGGTGAGGCCCACACTTGTCAACTGGACACATCATCCCACCATCTGGCCACTCCATCTCCAAGTCTTTATCCAATTCCCCTAACTCTTTACAAGAGACTGATATTTCCAATTCATCCATTCTAAAACAAAACAGCCGATAAGTACCTTCATTCCCTTCAATGCTGCCGATGTTCTAGTCTCCAGAGTTATATTTAATTTCAATGATAATTTTTATTTTATTTTATTTCATTTTATTTTATTTTTTTTTTTTATTGCTAACACAATAACATGTATACAATAATATTTCCGTGTATAACACATTCTTTAGCATAATGGATCTAACGGTGCCAGCACCACAGACCAACCAAAGATCACTCAACCGTAACCAGATATCCTACATCCTTACGGCATCCTTACACAGAATCAAAAGTTTTATTTAAAATTTTGTATTCAAACCAAGCATACCATCCAAGAAATATTTCATCTACGGAATTACCATAATTGTAATTGCTCTCAATGAATGCTCTCTGGTATTACCATGCCAAGTTGAATTTAATTGGGGCAGGGCAGTTTTGGACCCTCTAATTTTTTCTTAAATTCATCATCAACTATGGAGTTGTATAATACAACTGCTCTCATTGATGAGCTTTAAAAGACCATACACTGCCAAAATATTAGTTGAAATAACCCATAGAGTAAGAAAACTCAGCAGACATTTGAAAAGAATAAAAACGAAACATTTTATAAACTACTCTTCCAGGAACCTTTCAGTCTCGAGCACCTTGTTTGCTCTTTTTAATTATTAAAATACGTATCACTGTCAAAAAAAAATGCTTTAAATAACGTATTTACAAGACTTCTGCTTCAAGGTGAATAAACAACGGGTTTCCTAACAGGACGCCCACAGCGAGTTCTTTTAATTTCAGGCACATCATTGATAGGAGAGAGAGTAAATGACGAATAATTATCCTCGTCTGATAATTCTAATTCTATCTCATCTGTTACAGGTTCTACTGCAATATCCACATCCTCTGAGGAGGTAATTTCCCAATTTATAGGTGGCAACAACCCTTCATAAATTTTCAAGTGTTCCACATGAATCACAACCATCCTACTTTCTGGATTACGTTTTAATTCATAAGTGACATCAGTACTTTTCCGTATAACTTTATATGGACCAATCCACCCCACGCCCAATTTCATACTAGCTGTCGGAGGGTACCACCTCCAAACAAAATCACCAGATTCAAACTGCCTGGGTTTTAACCCTCGATCATAATATTTCTTTTGTTTACTTGCTGCACGTTTGAGATTTTCATGTACATGGTCAAACGTATCATTCAAGATACTTCTTAACCATTCAACATACTCAACAGGGCAAGCATATGAAGGTGATTGTGGTGGATTCCCCAAAATTAAATCAAGTGGCAATAACACTTCATGTCCAAACATAAGAAGATTTGGTGAACTTCCTGTGCTTTCATGAATTGTTGAACGATATGCCATAAGGACAAAGGGCAAATTATCATCCCAGTTATCTCTATTTTTGTTTGCATAAATAGCCAACATCTGTTGCAAAGTTCGATTATACCGCTCGACCAAACCATCAGACTGTGGTCTGTATGGAGTAGTCCTGGTTTTGTCAATACCTAATTTTTCACACAAGACAGAAAATAACTCGGATTCAAAATCCCTCCCCTGATCTGAGTGGAGTTGTTTTGGAACCCCAAAACGGCAGATAAATTCATTCACCAGCTTATCTGCTACAGTCAGAGCAGTATGATTTGGGACTGCATAAGCTTCGGCCCATTTGGTGAAATAATCACACAAAACAATTATATATTCATTTCCATCCAGTGTGATGGGCAAGGGGCCAGCTATATCCACAGCTACGCGATCTAATGGTGCACCTACAATGGATCGACACAAGGCTGACTTTCCACGTCCAGGTCCAGGCTTAGCTCTTGCACATTCATTACATTGTCTACACCAACGTCTAATATCTGTGGACATACCCGGCCAGTATACCCTTTTCTTTATTGACTGCAATGTTCTGTCCCTACCTAAATGACCAGATGTCCTATCTTTATGTAACTGATCAAATACTTTAGCTCTTATTTCCTGGGGTGCTACAAGCAAACAAGTCTGTGTTTTCTCAGAATTTTTCCACTTAAAATACAAACAATTATCTATTATTTCCAAAGATTCCCACATACCCCACAAAGTTTTTATTGCTGCAGAAGAATCTCTGACAATATGACGAGAGGGTTGACTGATATACTTTCCTTTTAATTTTATTATTTGTTTTAAAGAAGAGTCATTATTTTGCCAATTCATTATTTCTTGGTGCGACCACGCTTCTACCCAATTAGGTGTCAGAATTGTCTCCTCTGGGGGCATCTGAGACACAATAGAGTCGTAAACCGACGAATCTCCATCATCAGACAAATCTTCTATAGGAGAATCCTCACTCAACACCCTAACAGGAGCTGTCAGTTTTTGTGCCGATTCATCTTTAGAATCTTTGCAATCTAGCTGCTCCTTTGATTTTAACTTTCTTGAGTGATGAACCCTACTACTTTAGAATGACATTCAGGGCAATCTTGACGTTTACAATAGCTTGGAGGCCATCTAGACAAGCTATCAGCATTTGTATGTGAATTACCCTTTCTATATTCTATTTTAAAATCATATGTTTCTAAAATAGAAAGCCACCTAGCTAACATCCCTTCCGGGTTTTTAAAATTTTTAAGCCACTTCAGTGAGGCATGATCAGTCCTCACTGTAAAATGTCAACCCCACAGGAAATGCCTAAACTGCCTGATAAAAGTAATAACGGCCAGCAATTCTCTGTAAGTGGTACAATATCTAGCCTGATGTTTGTTTAATGTCCTACTTGCATAAGCAATAACCTTTTCTTGCCCATTCTGCACTTGAGACAAAACAGCACCGATACCATTTAAACTTGCATCAGTGTCCAAAATAAACTCTGAAGAAGTATCTGGATAAGCCAGTATAGGAGAACAGGTCAGGAATTCTTTTAATTTTTCAAAAGCCACTTGACAATCAAATGTCCAACAAAATTTCTTCCCTTTTCTTGTTAATTGGGTAAGAGGGCTAGCTACCATTGAAAAATCATGAATAAACCTTCTATAATATCCGGCTAAACCGAGAAAACTTCGAACTTCTGTCACATTATTCGGTACAGGCCAATCTTCAACACATCTGATTTTATCGGGATCACACTGGATCCATTTATCAGATACCAAGTGCCCCAAAAATAATACCTGATTTTGAAATAATGTACATTTCGAAGGTTTCAACGTCAAATTTGCTTTCCTCAATCGTTCAAACACCAGTCGAAGATTCTGGAGGGCTTCATTGAAGGTGGTACCAAACACAATAATATCATCGAGATAGCACAAACATTTCTCCCACCTCAACCCTCTTAAAACCAATTCTATAAGCCTTTCATAGCAACTTGGGGCATTACAGAGCCCAAAACTCATGACCTTAAATTGAAATAGTCCCATATGTGTAGCGAATGCAGTTTTGGACCTATCTTTTTCCTCCATTTCACATTGCCAATATCCAGATACAAGATCCAGGGTACTAAACCACTTTGAACCTGATAATGCATCGAGTGATTCGTCAATTTTCGGGAGAGGGTATGCATCCTTCTCAGTCATTGAGTTAAGGCGCCTGTAATCAACACAGAATCTCCAAGTCCCGTCTTTCTTTGCAACTAAGAGTAAAGGAGAAGACCAGGGGCTTTCACTGGGCTCTATAATATCATTTGCAAGCATATTTGCAACTTCATTCTCGACTATTGCCTTCTGAGCAAACGGCAACCTGCGAGGTGGAATTTTAATAGGCTTAGAGTTTCCAGTATTAATACTATGCTTGACCAATTTTGTCCTCCCCATTTTCCCTTCAGGGGACTTGAACACAGCCTGAAATTCAATTAAAAATTGGCACAGCTCACGCTTTTGTTCTTCATTCAGTTTTTCCGAAGACCTCTGATACGGAGAAGTTAAAAACTCAGGAAGCTTTAGGGACAAATTTTAAAAACACCCTTGACTCGAATGCACCACTTCAGCTGTCTGTAAACTTGCAACAGTAGCATGCTTTCTAACACAAACTGGCTTATCAGTTATATTCATGACTGTAAACAGAACTTTTTCAGGGTTTACTAGTGACCTTGCTACTAAAAGACCTTTTCGGTTAAAAAATTTGAAAGGTTCTAACAAATTATTTGCACTCTGATCTCTCAGTCCATCCACATATCCCCTTACTACAACTTCCGCATCAGCAGGAACTACTATATTTTTAGCCAATTTTACTCTTGCACAAACAGGGGCTAAATCTCTCTTTAACTTCACAGTTTTCCCGGCTACCTGTAGTAAGCCTTTGGAAATTCTAATTGTTGCATCATTCTGCTCCAGATAATCTACGCCCAATATACCATTGAGATCACCTAAATCTGTAACAACAAATTCTTGATCAAAGGGAATTCCATCAAGAAAAAACTGAAGCTCAATTTTTCCATAAACATTCAAATTACCACCATTAGCAGTTACCAACGAAACATCTGTGTCAATCAACTCTGCCATACTACCACCCGAGCGCAAATACAAATCCCTAGACAACAAACTATACACAGAACCAGTATCAACAAGAAACCAAGATTCCTGATCCTTCAGAGCAACAGGAGCATAAATGCATGATTTGCCAACTGTATTAAGTTTAACTACTGACCCATTTTTCAAAGTTTCCACCTGGGTTACACTTAGGGTCTCTGGTGCAACCCATTTTAGTTTCCCTTTTGGTATTGTTTATTGTTAACTGATGAATCTGTCTTTGATTTATTAGGGCAATTATAAGACAGGTGGCCCAACTGATGACAGATATAACACTCGATTGAAGAAAGATTAGGTGGGCGTTTCCTCCCTCTTCTATTACTATTCAATTTAACCATTTGATCAACACAATCTTTCATGAGGCCCACGAGCTTTATTAGCTCTTCAGAGCCCTGATTTTGACCTTCAGTGGAAATCATACTTGAACCAGCTACAATAGTTTCTTTCACTATACCCACCAAGTCTTCACTCATGTCATATTTGGGCTTATTTAGCATAAACTGTGGGCCCCGTACTGCTTCAAACTCAGTTGCCAAAGAAATGGCTTCATCTAAAGTTTTAGGATGATGAAAAATTATGTGCTCCCGAATGGTAGATGTCCCAAAACCAGTTATAAATTGTTCAGTCACATTAATTTCCCTATCAGTATATGTCATATCAGGAAATGCAAGACAACCTAACCTACGTAATGCATATCCATAATCAGAAGGAGATTCATTCTTCAAACGTTTCCTAGAATGAAATTCACACCTATGAGCTGTAAGGAGTTCTAATGGATTAAACCGCTTTTCTAAAATTAATTTCAGGGTTTTATAATCCTTCCTTTGCCCTTCTGTTAAATCTCCTAATAATTTTGAGCCTCCCCTCTTAAACACATTATTAACTGTTGCCCCTTCTCCCGATAATTCCATTTATTCCAGTCAGAAACTTGCTCAAAATGAACTAAAAAGTCTTTCAGCTCCGTGCTTTTCCCATCAAATTTGTCAGGCTCTTTTTCTTTTCTAACAGGGTGATCCATCCACGAGGACACAGATCCCCTGGGAGAATTATCACGATTCCTCGAATCCAAAGTGTCATGCCTAAAACTAGATGTTTGATTTGGCCTTCTACTATCTAAATCCCTTTTACGGGCAAGAGAGGCAATCTGTTTATCATATTCTTGTTGACACCACTCATAGTTTAACGTAAGAGCACGAAATTGAGTCTCAATTTCTTCTATTTCAAAGTCAACACTTTTCCCTTTTAATTTTGTTCCACCCACTGGGGTCTTAACATCCGTATTGAATGAATACTCTCCTCCCGTAGCCATGGTTTCTATTCAAGAACCCTGCTCGCAGCGCCAAAATGTAACTGGACACGGTACAGGTTAGGCTAAATGTCCCACAGAAACTCCCAAACTCTCTTACCGTTGGTTAACCCACTCAAGTTCGTTTGTTCTTGAACTGTGGCTGATGAGAGGACACACATCAAAATATGGAACAACACAGGAATAACAGTGATATTCTATTTTAATTGAGATTCATATTGAAGGAGTATGACGTTTTCAATTTGATGATTCGATGTACCACTCCGGGCCAATTCAATACAAAATCAGCTGTTTGTGCATCATCAAGTGACCTCCCCTTTCTTTTATAAAATAGGAGAAGGCATAGGGTGATGCACAGACAACCTCAGCAAACCTTACATGAGGCCCTATAAGTGTCAACAAAACAGAAAACAAACGGACGAATGGACAGGTATTCAATCCAATAGTTTAGTCAAATCGAAACTCTGATAAATAATATCTCAGACTGTAATGAATTTCATGTTTGCATAAGTGGGCAATTTTGTGTTGTTCATTCACCAAGAAAACAGATGTTAAATGGTTTTGACCTAGGTTGGACCTCTCCACTCACATCCTAACAATTTAGTTTTAAACTAGCCAAAATAAAAAAATAATCTTCTAAAACCACCCAGCACCCAATATACCCAAGGGCGAGAGACTAAAAGTCCTTAGGAAGTAGATCGAACCTGGAGGTTCTTAAGTCACAACCTAAGTCATTTGAATGCGCCACGACATGGCTTTTATACACAGTAAGGGGAGACAATTCAAGAATTATCCTCCCTGACAAAATCCAACCAATAAAATAGCTAGCATGAATAGCAGTACCGCACAACAGAACTCCGCCCACAAACCAGGCTCCGATTGGTCCTGTTAAAAAAATACAGACCAATCAGAGTCCAGCTTGCAAAAGACATTCGGCTGTGACAGCAAAATGGTGGACAATTCAAGCCAACACCGAAAATGGGAAACAGGCCCGTTTAACCTAAAAACTTACCAAATAGGGCCAAATTAACAAGGACTTCCATATAAAACTGATTATAGATAAAGACTAACAACTAATTCAGTGTAAATTATTTTCTTACGACACACCTATAGGGTAAGTAATGTCCGTACATCAAATCACCCAAACCAAACCCGTCACACGGGTATTTGAGGATACCTATGGCCTGGTATTGTATTATTTGAGGATACCTATCGAGGATACCTACTGGAGAATCCCTTTTTGTCATATGTGCTTATGTGAAAAGCCACAATGTGACACAATATGCCCTATCACATAGACCTTAGATCACCTTAGACCTCAATGAGGGATTTTTAATACGACTCTTGTCCTCATTTCAGAAAAAAGGGATTCCACAAATGGGATTCCTAAAAAAGGGGGTGCCGAAATTGGGGTGCCTGGGAATATGGCCATTGATATAGGTTTTTATTATACAGAAGGGAGATAACTCTGTACGATTAAGTACAGGTTATGGGAAATCAAACAATCTAATTGGTTAATTATAATTTATATAAATGATCTAGATAAATGAAACAACAAGAGTACTCGGAATAAGGTAGGAACTACTGGTATTACGTACCACCTTACCAGTAACAGGATGATACAAAGCATTTGATAGGTTAATACTATCAATGGTTAGGATGGGATCTATAGGGGAATATACCAACCATACTCTGCTGCCGTTCTGTATTACCAGGCATTGACCCCCACCCAGAATACCGCTCAATAATATGAAGTACCTGGTGGATCAGTAGTACCAAGGGCCAGCAAGAGACCTACAGGGATATGTACTATGCTATTCTACCGTTCTAAACTACCAAGCATTACCCCCGCCCCCACACAATCACTAGGTCTACCATAACGTACTACATATACTAGCCATATAATAAAACAAAGCAATCGGTTGGTTAATAGTATCAAGCACTAACAGGGGCCTATAGGTGTATATACCGCCATACTATAGTACCGTTCTAAACTACCAGGCAGTACCCCTACCCACAATACCCCTATGCCTAGCATTGCATACTACCTATACCAGTCATAGGATAACATAATGCATCAGGTGAATTAATAGTACTAAAGGCCAGCAAGAGACCTATAGGGATATGTACAGCCTATATAGTATCCTCAGATAAGTATCCTATAAAGGTATCCTCGATAGGTATCCTCAATAGGTATCCTCAAATAATACAATACCAGGCCATAGGTATCCTCAAATACCCGTATGTGTCTATGTGATAGGGCATATTGTGTCACATTGTGACTTTTCACATAAGCACATATGACAAAAAGGGATTCCCCAGTAGGTATCCTCGATAGGTATCCTCAAATAATACAATACCAGGCCATAGGTATCCTCAAATACCCGTATGTGCCTATGTGATAGGGCATTTTGTGTCACATTGTGCCTTGTCACATAAGCACATATCGGCACATAAAGCATGTGCCTATGTGATAGGGCATATTGTGTCACATTGTGCCTTTTCACATAAGCACATATGACAAAAAAGGGATTCCATAGCCACAGGTGTTTTCAAAAAGGGATTCCATGGGATATGGCCATTGGATATAGGCTTTTATTATACACAGGGGAGATAACTCTATACGATTAAGTACAGGTTATGGGAAATCAAGCAATCTGATTGGTTGGTTATTATCTAGATAAATGAAACAACAAGAGTACTTGGAATAGGGTCAGAACTAACAAGAATAGACCAGAAATTGCTAAATATAGTAATAATAAGATAAACTGTTCCAAATAATAGGCTCTTCTACGCTACTGGAGTATGCTCTAGAATAAAAGAACATGGCCAGATAGACTATAAGGTCGATAATTATTACATATATAGATAGAAGCAGAGAATTCTGGAAGAATTCGAAATAATACAAGTTGTCGGGTTGTTTGTGGTAATTATCCAGGGAAGTCGTTCCAGAAAATACTCCGATTCAATCGAACATACCCACCGAACATACCCCTGTCTTATTGTAGGCCTTAGGTAACATAGCAATCACGTGCTACCATAGAAACCAAGATGGCGGCTTCCAGTAAACAAAATGGACGACGGAAGCTCGTATCACCCTAACAACACGCGCTGCGCTAACACCTCGTATCACTATGGAGATGACGTCACAACATGGCCGCTCACGCGGGTTACCATGGCAACACAACATGGCGCCACTGGGTCACGTGACTATGACGTCACATGGGATCCTGCAATGAGGTCCTGCCGAATAGGGGTGAAGGGGAACATACACTACTACTTACGACAGTCAATTGATCTGTGTTGTTGTATTCCGTCGAGTCCACGGGATGAGATCGGACAGATCAAACGAGACGCCACAGGCGTCAAGTTTGATCTAGCCGATCCCATATCGTCAACGAGACAGAATACAACACAGATCAATTGACTGTTGTAGTAATTTGTTTATTATATGACAATTAATATTTTAAACTGATCACAACACCTGAAATATCAGATACAACAAGAATTATGTTAGCCAAATAATCATTAACAGTTTATGGAATTGAGGAATCCCAAGCGCGTAGTAATATCGAATGTTCGAGTCGAACATGAAACTTGAAAGTCAAAACAATGGAGGCAGGACTTGAATTTCAATCAGAATCGCTTTCGATAACACAGATTCTCCTACGTTTTGTTGGATTCGCATCTTAAAAATAGCTGTTTAGCACGGCATTTTTAAATAGACCTCGACTGGAATGTTTGTCAAGGGAGTTTAATGAGGGGACATCCGTGTTTATGTTCTCTGCTAATGTTCTATATTTATTTATAGGTCACTGGTAGAAATGGTCCGTTCACGTGCGCCTCATTTGAGACAGGCATGATAGCGATCTGGAAAACTTGAGACTCTTGTTTTCCGGAGAGCTGGATTTGATGGGTAAACTATAGTGGTATTGAGGGGCTATTTGTGGTCGTCATATAATAAGAAGTGAAAGAAGTGAGACAAAAAATGAAAACAATTAGTTATCCGCCTATGTTTTAGAGACAAAAAATGAAAAAAAATTAGTTATCCAAGATTTTTTTTGGAAGCGTCGTCTACTTTTCATGTTAGGTAAAGGGTTAACACAATCATGATACGATGCATTGCGACATTTTGTCCTGACTCGAGTACCGACTGAGAAATATTCCAACAATGATGGTGTAGATACAATATTTATCAGTGGAGATTATAGTTTAAAACTCAAGTAATTTGTTTGTTGATAAATACATGTAGTGCAACAACAGGCGATAGAGTTTTCATATGCGTTGGACCTGCTGTCTGGAACTCCACCCCAGCGCATTTAAAATTTCCATTGCCTATCAATCAATTCAGCTCTGGTCTCAAAACTCATATGTACTTAGAAGTGTACACAAACCAGGGTAAAATATATCGTCAGAGAAAGAGACGTGGCAGATTGTAACCTGAATTGGCGAGAGAGGGGTTAAAGCAAAGAGGTCTTTGGAGGATCTGCGTGATAAAGAGACGCCGGGTTTTGAAGAGGACCTTGATGGTACTTTTGGTGAGTCACTGTTGTTTAAGATGTGGTCGCGGTCGCTGGAGCTTCGGGGAAAAACTGGGAAAAACAATGACAAATGTGTAATTTAGTCGGAGTGGAGACCCTGTAACACTTTCTGTTAGAATGTCCAAAATACCAGTCTAACAGAATAAGATCCACGAGATTATGATGGGGAAGTGGGATGGGAGAATGAAGGGCGTGTGGGTAGAGGGTGACACAAAGGAGACGGAAAGTATGCTTATCGGAGAGACTGGGAAGAAAGGGTTACGGGATGCCATCAAACAGGACATCTCAGAGTGTTGGGAGGAGAGATGCAGAGTAGGGATAAGGAGGCATTTAGGAGAACATGGCTAATCAGGCATTCTCACCTGAGAACCGCGACAAATCAGCGGTCGGCCAAAATGTTATTATTATTATTAGAAACAGGTCTTTATCTGTTAATTCTGTGATCCCTGGTCAGTACACATAGTTCTGTTTGCGCGTGTGTGTGTTAAGAATGTAAACCCAGAGAGCACACTGCGGATTAGGCTCAAACATTATTATTATTATTATTATTATTAGTCGTGATTGATGGGCTCCCCAACTTCTTATTTAATCGACATGTACCAGAATTCAAAATTGGTCATGCACCTATCCCATCATCCTCAATCAGACACATGTCTTTATTTGCATGAGAGTGATGAAACCGACCGCGTGTTTGACATAACTCCATGAAGAAAAAATCTAGTCCCGTAAGAAAGTGCACGCTTACCAGCAAGGTCGAATCTGTATCTATGAATCCAATCCAGATGAAAATGTCCTGACTGGAAAAGTATTGCGGGGGGGGGGGGGGGGGGTGGAGTGTCACAACTTCACCGCACCCACATATTTACCATCTGAATGTTTCTCACTTTAGTTACTATTTGTGTTTGTTCTACAGAGATGTTCACACCAGAGGTACCACGCACTCTATTCCGGAATTGCAAAATGAGCAGATATTTGGGAAGTTGACACTCACACTGCCCAAAGCGACTATTGTCGTCTAGTTTATGATGGTTATCTTTACGTTCTGGTATTCGCAGATCAAACCTACAATCTGATTACTTGATGGAAAGGGCTCAGAGAGCCCTTTCCAACAATTAATCAGATAATAGAGTTTCAAGAATGTCATACATTGTAATAAACTTCCTCGCATACAGGTGTATGTAGAGGTCCTCCATATATGGCTAAAGTGGACGTGGCAGTAAAAAGGGTTAATAACGCTCTCATCATATGAAGCATGTTAACTTGTAAAGTTTTTTAGTTTCGTATAGTATTCCCCGGGAATAACACATGCTGATTTCTCGAAAGTACTGAAAGGTGACAATACAATTGAGGAAGGAAAGGACACGAAAACGGAATAATAAAGGAAAGATCACTCCTTCTAGGTTCTTCAAGAACTTCTCACCCTTCCGCGTTCAGAAAAACATAAAATGACAACAACAAAAAAAGGGAAAAGAACAGATTAAATGTTCAAAACTTTCCCAGTTTCGTTTTCGCCATAATAGCAGAAATTACGTAATTGCCTCTGGAGATGATCTGGGCAGGTCTGACTAAGTATACATGTAACTTGGAAACTATGTATATGGACGATCTGAACAGGTCTGGATAAGTATACATGTAACTTGGAAACTATTCATCGTGCACGCATAACTCTATAACTAATACACGCCCAGGTTTGTCTCCTTTGTTTCTTGAATAATATACCCAAAGTTCCAGAATACAACTGCGGTACTAGAAATGCCATCACAGCGATTAGGAGGTTAATAGACAGAATTTTCAGTTTTACTCTGTTCGGAAAATGGGCGTTTTAGCGCACACAAGCTGACGCGATAATTAGTTTGTGTGAAACACACAGACTGTTGTTTCTGTAGGGTTTCTTTTGTCAAGAATACTGATTAATCTATAAATTTCAGGATCATGGGACACTAGGGGTGTCCCTGGAGATGTTTTGAAAGAGGTTCACGCTCATATATCAAGAATGGCATGATCTTGGGACCTGGGACCAACACCAAATGAGTTGAAATTTAGTGTAGGTTCAAAATGTGAGTCAACGTAAAGGAGGTCATCCAAGTGCTCCTGAGTGCATTTTCTTTAGAATTGCTGGAAATCGCATTTTACGACCCCCTAATGCATTTTTGAACTCCATACATATACTGACGGGAAAAAGAAACGCATTTTCAGTTTTGGTAATATAATATTTTTATCCGTAGACCAAATGCAGTAAAATTTGACACATAGCTTCTTGGTGTTCTGTCTGAAAAAGTTTTTGGTTAAAATGCAATCAACCATCATCTCGTGCGGCGCTGCATGCTTTCAGAAGATTTTTCAACAAAGCGTGTAACCGGGGCACTCCCACGTGCTATGGTCCCCCCATATGGTGCTAACCATACCAAATTGAAGTTTTGATCAGTACACATCGATTGCACAACATTTCATTTCAACTCGATTGAAAAGAAAAATTCCGTGAATGTCCGAACTTGATAGGGGTAGGGATATTGCCCTAATTATGCAGGGCCAATCGCATCGTCTCGTCGCCCAGCAATTTGGGGTCCACGAGTCAATGATCGCTCGTTTAGTTGGTCGTCTCAGAGCCACAGGAAGATTAGCTGACCGTCCCAGGAGCGGGCGTCCGCGCGTTTCCGTCATCACCCAAAGATAGAGGCATACGTCTGTCACACTTTCGTTACCGATTTCAGACGGCCACAGTTGTAGGCACTCATGGTCGCCGAGTGTGTCCAAGAAAAGTTAGGATTAGGAATTTAGTTCCATTTAAGGCCACGACGTCCCTACGTTGGCCGGCAACTTACACCCAGGCGACTTCAACGTCGATTTCAGTGGCTGTCGGCACATGCCTCAAACCGGTTTCACTTGTCCCACTGGAGACGTGTGTAATTCACTGACGAGTCCCGGTTCACGTTTTACAGGTCAGATGGACAACAACGTTGCTATCGACGTGGAGGTGGGCAATATTCTGACGCGTGCGTTGAGGAACACGATAGATTAGGGGGAGGGTTTGTCATGGTTATGTGGGAATTTCTCATGACGTGAAAACACCTCTCGTGGTCATCCAGTGCAATATACAGCTGTCAGATCTCGGTATCAGGTCCTCGTACCTCATGTCGTTCCACCTATTCAAGTGCGCAACCATACGTTGCAGCAGGGTAATGCGAGGCCGCACATTGCTAGGGTTTTTCGTGACTTCCTCAACTGAAACAATGTTCCAGTTCTCGATTGACCACCTAACGGCCCAGATTTGTCCTTGACCCAGCATTTGTGGGGCGAGCTCGGCAGGAGGGTCAGGAAGTGGGTCAACGTCCAAAACAAAGTCGGTCTGCTCACACAGGCCCTTCTTCAGGAGTGGAATAACATCCCACAAAGGACCATAAACAACTTGATGGGGTCAATGGTAAGGAGAGTAGAACAGCAACTGAAACCCGGAGTGGACGCTATTGATTTTGATCAGAAAATGACGTAGGGTACCCACGTTTGGACGCTATAAATGCAAACGTCGTCTGTGTTGGGGCAACAAAACTCATCAAAGTTTAATCAGTAATGAAGAATTAACATCAAATTCCAAACACTGAAATAATCGTTCAAAACACGTTTGAAATATTGACCACAGAAAAAAACCTTGCCTTTCTTTTTTCCGCTAGTACATATTTTCACACTCAAAATAGTGAACGGGTGAATTTCGTCAGTCCAAAAAACGGGTGAAGTAAAAGATTTTGAAAGTGGATCACGCTCATATTTTAAGCATGGTATGTCCTATGGAAAAACATCAAATGAGTCGAACCTCGATGAGGGTTCAAAATATGGGTCAAGGTCACTGAGGTCACTGATGGGTCAATGAGTGTATTTTGTCGAATTGATGGAAATCGCATTTTATGACCCATAATGCATTTCCGAAGTTTAAACATCTATTCTTACACTGAAAACGTTGGCGGAGGTCAAACAATTTGAAAATGGGCCACGCTCATATCTCAAAAAAGAAAAGGCCATAGACCTGGAACCAACACCAAATGAGTCGAAATTCAATGGAGGTTCAAGTATAGGTCAAGGTCACTGAGGTCATGAAGAGTCATTGAGTGCAATTTTCAGAATGGCTGAAAATCGCATTTTATGGGTCCCTAATGCATTCCCGAAGTTCATACATATATTTTTACACTAAAAAAGTTGACGAGGTCAAACATTTTGAAAGTGGGCAAGCTCATATCTCAAGTATAGAGATATGGACCAGGAACCAACGCCAGATGAGTCGAAACTTAATGGAAGTTCAAAATATAGGTAAAGGTCTTTGAGGTCACCAGAGGTTATTTAGTGCATTTTCAGAATTGCTGGAAATCGAATTTTATGAGCCCTGAAAGCATTCCCGACGTTCATACATTGTATTTTAATACTCAAAAAGTGGGTCACGCTTGTATCTTTAGCATCCTTTTCTCGTTAATATGTTCGTTGATTTATTTTGTCTGACATAGTTTGCAGGGTACAACAGCAGTCTGGATTAAATCGCGACAGGCAGTTATTGGGGTAATGGAAAGTGTGGAAAAGTAGGAATGCGTCCACATCGAGCAGTGCAGTGACTTTGCAAGAGTAAAAGTTGATTGCAACTATATAGGTGCATTTTTCTGATATCTGAGGCATTTGTTGCGCATGTACTATAACAGAAGTCTGTTAGATTTATTGATAGGGCAGCTGTTTCGACCTAAACGTCCAACTTGGCTCGTAATTTCAGGATAGGAACGTAGAATCGGCATATGCATCACATCTCTTTCAGACTTCATTTGAAATGGAGAGAAATACTGACATACATCGTTAACATGCGTTTGTAGTGGGAGAGAGTCTAGAGGTGCCTGATTATCTGGTTCTCATGTTCTGGATCTCGAATGTAACGTCATACCGCGATGCATTATGGATATCACGGAGTTGTCATGGTAACCCGCGGGTGCAGCCATGTTTTAACATCCTTGAATTGGTGACGGGTGAAGTGAGTAGGCATGCCGAGCTCGTGTTGTTCGGATAATACGTGTTTCCGACGTCCATTTCGTGAGTTGGAGGCCGTCATCTTGGTTTCAATGGTAGCACGTGGTTAGTATGTGCGTGCTGGAAGGCTTCCGGCAGGACAGGATGTATTCTTAATGTATGTTCAATTTGTCAGGGCAAAGCCAGTCTAAAAGGGAGGAGGCCCGCTCCCCCTACTTTCACGTTCAGATATATGTATAAATATTTCTTCTCTCTGTGTTGTAAGCACACATGTTTTAATTAGATAATTAGCCTTAGGAATTCACAGTGGGACAATTCTCTGGCATATTACTAGTCAGCATAAAATGTTTCCATGCTATCTTTAATTAATATTGAAGTGACCGACACTTTCAATCGTCACGGCTATCAAGTATATTATTTCTCGGGATACGCTTGATGGCATATGCATTGGTGCGAGGTGATTTTATGTTCAGAAATGTTGTATGCCATGTTTAGGCATCTTGATATATTGCTATCTGACCATCACAAGACGAGATATAAAATGTGGGGAACAAGCTATTTGGGAGAGCCTTGGGTTCCGACCGTTTAGGAGCGAGACGCCACACAGGGTCTCGTGCGAGTGGAATTGCTGGGCAATCCACGAAGCCCCGCTGTACGCCACTATTATCAGATCAGGTGGACGTAGTAGGCCCACAAGCCCTAATTTAGAGAGTAGATTACGAACCCAAGTAACAGCTAAGTTTAGATGTCATTAGCGAGGATCGACTCGCACCTGTCTCAAAATGTAGGCTATTGTATTGTGGTATTAACCCCCAGGAACGCAGATGTTGATCGCGTAGTAGCCTGTTCAGTATCAGAGTGCTGTGAATATCGACTCAGGGCCGACAGTGACAATTCGCGCAAGCTCGAAGCGCATATTGAATTTGTAGTTCTGCATGAACTGTGTGTATTTCAAAGGACAGGAAACAAATTCAAGGAGAGTTCTATCAAAGAACACATGTATAAGGTATGTGGCGTAGACTTGCTAAACTAACCGACAGAGTGGATGAACTGAATCCAAATCAAAACTGTGTTGCCACAAGGTAACTAACATTGCTAGTCGGGGTCCCCCGGCAGTCAGAGCTGCAAACGCGCACAGGCGCAAAAGATTAAGACTCGGTGTTTTAAGCTCCTGTTGCGATCCCGCGACAGTGGCATTTTGAGAGTGTACTATAGCGCCAGTACAGGGCTATAGATAAACTGAATTTGGTGATAAACTATTAACCCCTGTGATAAATCTTCTACCATGTTGATCAAATTGTTAAATGTGTGGAATATGGAAATGAGTTTATTTTGAATGTAAATAAAAGAATCGTTGTTCCTTTAATCATTGTTTCCTTTCCGCAGCCTGAAGAAGAGATTAGGAATCACACCTAACAAAGAACGAACCTATATTTCGAGTTCACTCGGCAGGGAAGAAAATCATAGTGCGGTCCCAACTCAGCTCTGTGAGCCGAGTTTGGCCCGTGCCCGGATTCCGACCCCCCTAGTTGGCTCGTCCCCCAATATTTTTTATGGCGAGGCTAAACAACCCCATGCCACCCCTCCCACGTGGATAGAGGTGTTCTGACACGATTGAATGGGATTGTTTAGAATTACCACAAACGATCCGACAGCAAACACAAATTACCCAAATTGACACGACAATTTCCTAAAACGACCCACATGAAGTCTGAAAATCTCCCATAGCCGGCAGTGCAATAGAGCCAAAAGTTCAGGAGCAGGTATATCCAACTCTGTGGGAGTATATGTAATCACCAAAAACGTCCCGACAAATACCTCCGATCACCTGAACACCTGAATGGACCCGACAACTACCTAAAATGACCAAAACGAACCCCCAAACCTGTCCACCGGCTGGTCTTTTTCAATACGTTGTTGAAATCTTGCCTCTCTTTCTTCGGTACTTCCGGGAGAATAATGGGGGACATTTTTGTTTTGTTTTGAAAACAAATAACATGATTTCAGATTTCAATTACTTTTATTACTGAACATCATGGAGTATAAGTTGTCAAATTTTCAAAAACTACCTTCATATTAGGCTCTTCTGAATGGTTCACGGCGGTCATTACACAGACACAGATGATGACATTGTCGCAGAGCGACATTTGCTTCTGCCATTAAGCATTCTCCAGATAGGTACATCTTGTAAGGTTTGTTGTTTTCTTCGCCCACTTTGTCGTCGACTCTTTTGGCTAATTTAGGACTGTAACAACATCTTTTGCGTTGTTCTATAATATTGTCTTCTGCATGCCAGCAGCGCACATTGACACCGAAGTGAAACATCCACGTCTGTCTTTAGTTTCCAGGTAAAAAGATATTTCAGCCCTTGCTAGTTCTCTGAGAGTTTCCACACATTCACTTGGAAACATAACTTCAAAAGTTTTTATTTTGTTAGCCCCTAAACCGTCCCAGAGAACTAGAAAGGGCTTGCTTTTTTTTAACATGGAGACGAAAGCAAGAATTGATTGTTTTCACTGTTGTGTCGTTGAGCGCTTCTGGCAAGGAGAAGACAATATCATACAAGAGCACAAACGACATTCCCCATAATGTAGTTACATTATTAATTTGCCCGATAGAATCGACGCCGAAGTGGGAGAAGAAGTGGGTAATAATGTAAGTCAGAGAGCACTGTGGTGGATTCAAGACGTCAACATTGCTTTATTATTATTATTATTAACCCTTTACCTAACATGAAAAGCAGACGACACTTGCAAAAAAAATTCTTGAATAACTAATTTTTTTCATTTTTCGTCTCAAAAACATAGGTTATGACCCCTCATTGGAACGAGCTCGTTCCAATGAGGGTCATAACCTATGTTTTTGAGACAAAAAATGAAAAAAATAATGAAAATTAATTGGCGATTTTTGAGAATAGCGCTGGCCGGTTTTGGCCGTTACGTTGGGTAAAGGGTTAAAGCAGTGTGCGCGTAACTGCAGAAGCATATGTCGTTCCACGTCCACGTCATCATCCGCGCCTGTTCAATTACTGTCGTAAACCATTCAGAAGATCCCCAATATGTAGACAGTTTTTGAATAATTGACAACATATATTCCATGATATTCAGTAATAAAAGTAATTGAAATCTGAATCCATGTTCTTTGTTTTCAAGACAAAAAAATATCCCCATTACTCTCCTGTGAGTACCGGAGAATCAGAAGCAGGGTTTTCACAACGCATTGCGAAATACCGGCCGGTTGACAGGTTTTCGGATTGGCCTTGGGCATTTTAGGCAGTTGTCGGATCCATTTGGGTGATTTGAGGTTCATATACTCCCGCCCACATAGACTGCGAGGAAAGTGATGTTGTCATTTTTAAAGTTGAAGGAATTCTTTGAAAAGTTTCCATTGAAGGCCTCGCGATCCACGCATCCCACGACGCTATGTTCCGTATGTTGTTCTAAAAATAAATTTTCTTGTGTGATGCTCAAATTCCCCCTTGGCACGGAAACACTTTTGTGTGTTTCCACGCGATCGATCGGATATTTGTGTCTGTCAAATAATCCATAGCTCAACAAAGTCTCTATGTGCGCTCTGTGGTGGTAAGTGTTATTAGAAGGTGTCACTAATTTCATGTTCAGACTGATGTCCGTCTAGTTGAAAAGAGAATGCATGCACAGGTTGAGGGATTAAAGAAACATGGCGGAAACTGAGTGAAGCTGAGGAGTAAAATCTTGGGAAATCCCTCTAATTAACCCCTTAAACACGAGCGGCCGCTTTTCCGGCCAGGAACATGATACGTCATAACGTCATTAAATAGGATGGCTGTTCAGTAAATGTGTGCGGCAGAAGAGCAATATTTTCAACGTGCAGTCGCGGGCTGCACGTTGAATATATTGATTGGCCTGCCCCAAGTAATGAATATGGAGTCGTCCAATTGCTGCCATTGAACTGGTATGGAAGATACCACCAGGGTTGAAAGGGTTAAATGTTTCATCATCGATGATCGTCATATTCTTCAATTTGAGATGCCAGACGTATGTTTCTTATGTTATTTTATAGCAACAGAGTTTTGATTGTGAGTTGAGATTCAAAATTGTTTAATTGGTAGATGTTTTCTACTGTTCTCATGTGAGTAGTTTTCATTGTTTCCATTCTGTAGAAGATGTGCAAAGTCAGAGGGACCAAGTCTATATACAATTAGTAATTCCGATCTTAAAAAAATTAATACTTGAACAAGAAAATTTTTTACTGTCAGTATCGAAAACCTGAGGCAAGAAATAACACAAATAAGATCTGGTTTGTCGTCGTTAAAAACCGAAATCACAGCTATCAACACAGCAATTAGTGCAATGAAATCAGAACACATTGATCTAATTCAGTCTGTGGAGTACAATGCTCAAAAGTTTGAGATTGTGGAAAGTGTAATAATTCCAGATATCTAATTAACGATTGATGCTAAGTGTGCCGAGCTCGAGGAGAAACGTCTCTTGGGCGAGATTCATGATAGGAAGTACAATATCCTTCTATATGGAATCAGTGCCGCATCTGGAGAGGATCCATATTGCAGAGTTGAACAGTTTCTCAAGGAAGACTTACGATATAGCGATTCCGATGCGTTCAGTGTTGTCAGTTGCGCGGTTAATCATTAGACTAGGGAATGATCGACAAACAGGAAATCTTGAAGGCTGCGACCAAGCTTAAGGCGACAAAAAGAGCATTAGAACTGACTTACCCCATCCCTGAAAAGAGAGCGGGGCAGACTATCTACCACAGCCTACACGCTGAGGACAGATAAAGGTATCAAAACCAGAGTCAGTGTAAGAGTTATTCTGGGGTTTAATTTTTAGAATCTGTATCTGGAAGTTGGAAAGAATACGTTGAGTTGGCAGTTACACCAACACTCATACGGTCTTGAGTCTCCTCAACTCCGAATCGTTTTGATGTTTTGCAACATATCTATAAAGAGCCCCTGAATGTGAAAACGCACGCACGCACGCACGCACGCACGCACGCACGCACGCACGCACGCACGCACGCACGCACGCACGCACGCACGCACGCACGCACGCACGCACGCACGCACGCACGCACGCACGCACGCACGCACGCACGCACGCACGCACGCACGCACGCACGCACGCACGCACGCACGCACGCACGCACGCACGCACGCACGCACGCACGCACGCACGCACGCACGCAGATATATATATCTGAGTGTATATATATAGGGGTCTGTCGGTGGCCGAGTGGTGTGCGTGGTTCAGTGCAGTTTTGCTGGGCGGTTTGTGCCGTAGGAAACTCTCTCGGCGTGGGTTCGAAACCCCGCCATGCCATTTTAAGCACCTCCTGTTTTTTCACCGTGGTGTTAATAGAAACTTTTATTACTTTCATGTTTTCCTTAAGATGGCCAAAAGTGATTGTTTGCCGAAAGAATGGTCTATCGACAAATGAGCGACAACACAATGATGAAAATATGCAGTATTTTAATGGCGCAAATTACGCATATCTGTCACTATTGTTTTTGATGGAAAAATGTTCTCTCGACAAGTGTGGTCGTGCCATACATCGCTCCGGTTGGACCCCACAACTACCTAAAATGATCAAAACGAATCCGAAAACCTGTCAAGTGACTTGTATCTCGCAATACGGGGAGCGCGGTGGCTCAGTTGGTAGAGGTGCAGGCGGCAAGCCGAGAGGTCCTCGGTTCGAATCCCACCTGTGGCAACCGCGTTGTGTCCTTGGGAAAGACACTTCACCCCACACTTCCCACGCGGGGGCACGGTGACGTTGTGTACTAAGGCGTACTGCGCGTCGATGGTTCACTTGTCTTCAACAAATGCTAACCCTGCTTGTGTGGAGTTAGTATGTTGGGAAGCAGACAGTTGCTCGCCGTTGCTCGGCGGTTCTCTCCGGGTATCCCGGCTTCCTCCATCCGTAAAACTGCCGTGGTCATGATTAGCCATTGTGCAGAAATATGTGACCTTAAACACCAATAAATAAATAAATAAGTTTCGCAATACGTTGTCAAAACCCTGCTTCTGATTCTCCGGTACTCACAGGAGAGTAATGGGGATATTTTTATTATTTTGAAAATATTTTGGGGAATGTCGTTTATGCTCTTGTATTGTCTTCCCCTTGCCAGCAGCGCCCAAAGGCACCACAGTGAAAACATTCACTTCTTTCTTTCATCTCCATGTTAAAAAAACCAGCCCTTTCTAGTTCTCTGGGACGCTTTAGACGCAATCAAAATGAAAACTTTTGAAGCTATGTTTCCAAGTGAATGTGTGGAAACTTTCAGAACTAGCAAGGGCTGAATTATTTTTCTACCTAGAAACTAGACAGAGTGGATGTTTCACTTTGGTGTCAATGTGCGCTGCTGGAATGCAGAAGACAATATTAAAAAAGAACACAAAAGATGTTGTTACAGTCATAACTTGGCCAAATGAGTCGACGACAAAGTGGGCGAAGAAAACAACAAAAGTTACAAGATCTTAAATTGTTGAGAATGCTTAATAGCAGAAGGAAATGTCGCTCTGTGACCATGCCATTATCTGTGCCGATGCAATTACCGCTGTAAAGCAATTTATGTGGGTCGTTTTAGATATTTGTCGCGTCCATTTGTGTAATTTGTATTTGTTGTCGGATCGTTTGTGGTAGTTCGATACACTCCCGTTCAATCGAACATACATTGAGAACAGATCTCGTCCTGCTCGAATCCTTCCAGTACATAGTAACTACGTGCTACCATAGCAACCAACATGACGGCCTCCATCTCACGAAATGGACGTCGGAAACACCTGTTAGCCTAACAACACGCGCTGCGCATGCCTACACACTTCAACCGACGTCATGCCAGTGAAGTTAAAACATGGCTGCATCCGCGGGTTACCATGACAACTCCGTGATGCCCATAATGCATCGCGGTATGACGTTACATCCTAGATCCAGAAAATGAGAACCAGAAAATCAGGCACCTCTAGACCCTTCTACTACAAACGAATGTTAATGATGTATGTCCGTATTTCTCCCCATTTCAAATGAAGTCTTGAAAATATGTGATGCACATGCCGATTCTGAGTTCCTGTCATTAAATTACGAGCCAAGTTGGAAGTTTGGGAGGGAACAGCTGCCCTATCATTAAATCTAACAAACTTCTGTTGTAGTACATACGCCACAAATGCGTCAGATGTAAGAAAAATGCACCAAGATGGCCGCAATCCACTTTTACTCTCACAAAAGTCACTGCACTGCTCGATGCGGACACATTCCTACTTTTTCACACTTTCCATTATCCCAATAACTGTCCGTCGCGATTTCATCTAAATTGTTGCTATAAACCCATCAAAGCTATGTCAGACAAAATAAATCAACGAAAATATTAACGAGAAAAGGATGCTAAAGATATAAGCGTGACCCACTTCTTTGAGTTTAAAAATACGTGTATGAACTTCGGGAATGAATTCTGGGCTCATAAAATGCGATTTCCAGCAATTCTAAAAAATGCACTTAATAACCTCTGGTGAACTCTCAGTGACCGTGACCTATATTTTGAACCTCCATGGAGTTTCGACTTACCTGGTGTTGGTTCTAGGCCCATAGGTTATACCATGCTTGAGATATGAGCTTGCCCACTTTCAAAATGTTTGGCCTCGTCAACTTTTTTAGTGTAAAAATACATGTATGAACTTCGAAATGCATTAGGGACCCATAAAATGCGATTTTCAACCATTCTGAAAATTGCACCCAATTACTCCTCGTGGCCCCAGTGACCTTGACCTATACTTGAACCTCTACTGAAGTTCGACTCATTTGGTGTTGGTCCCAGGTCCATAGCCATATTATTTCTGAGATATGAGCGTGGCCCATTTTCAAATTGTTTGGCCCCGACCATATTTTGAATGTAAAAATACATGTTTAAACTTCGGAAATGCATTAGTACATGTCGGTCATAAAATGCGATTTCCAACAATTCAGCAAAATACACTTATTGACCCATCGGTGACCTCAGTGACCTTGATCCATATTTTGAACCCACATTGAGGTTCGATACATTTGATGCTGGTCCATAGGTCATACCATGCTTGAAATATGAGCGTGATCCACTTTCAAAATGTTTCACTCCACCCGTTTTTTTGAACTGACGACATTCACCCGCTTACTATTTTGAGTGTGGAAATATATACTAGAAGTTTTTTTCTGTGGTAAATATTTCAAATGTGTCATGGGTGATTATTTCTGTCTTTAGATTTTGATGTTAATTCTGCATTACTGATTAAATTTTGACGAGTTTTGTTTCCTCAACACAGACGGCGTTTGCATGGATAAAGTTCAAACGTGGGTATCCTACGCCACTTCCTAATCAAAATCAATAGCGGGTGTGCCCACCCCGGGCTTCGTTAGCGGCTCTAACGTTCAAGTTGCTTATTATCCTTTGCGGGATATTATTCCACTCCGCGTGAGCTAAGCGACGTTGTTTGGAACGCAGACGCGCTTCCAGACCTTCCTGCCGACAAACGATTGATCGGGGAGAAATCTGGACTGTTTGGTGGCCAATCGAGAACTGGGACATTGTTTTGGTTGAAGAAGTCACGATAAACCCTAGTAATGCGCTGCCTCGCATTATTCTGCTGCAACGTAAGGTTACGTGCATGGATAAGTGTAAGAACGTGAGGCATGGGGACCTGATCCCGATGTCTTACGGCTGTAAGATTGCCCTGGGTGACCACGAGAGGTGTTTTTACGACAAGAGTCCACCCCCTCCCCAAACCATAACAGACCCTCCCCGAATCTGTCGTTTCCTTAACGCTCGCGTCGGAATATCGCTCACCTCGGCGTCGATAGCAACGTTGTCGTCCATCTGACTTGTAAACAGTGAACCGAGACTTGCCAGTGAATAACACAAATCCCCAGTGGGCTAAGTGAAACCGATTTGGTGCATGTGCCCGCAGTCGTTGAAATCGACGTTGACGTCGTCTGGGTGTAAGTTTCGGGACAACGTAGGGACGTCGTGGCCTTAAAATGAACACTCGCAACCAAATTCCTAATCAAAACTGTTCTTGGACACTCTCGGCGACCATGAGTGCCTATAACCGTGTCCGTCTGAAATCGGTTACGGAGTGTAAGAGACGTATGCCTCTATCTTGACTTCCGCTCCTGGGACGATCAGCTAATCTTCCCGTGGCTCTGAGATGTCCAACTAAACGAACTATCGTTGACTCACAGACCCCAAATTGCTGGGCGACGTACGATGCGATTGGCCCTGCATAATTAGAGCAATAGCCCAACCCCTATCAACTTCGGACATTTGCAGCATTTTTCTTTTCAATCGACTTGAAATGAAATGTTGTGCAATCGATGTGTACTGGTCAAAACGTCGATTTGACATGGTTTTTAAGCCCATAGCACGTGGGAGTGCCCTGGGTGCACTCTTTGTTGAAAGATGTGTTGAAAGCATGAAGCGTTGCACGTGGTCATGACTGCCTGCATTTTAACCAAAGACTCTTCAGACAGTACACTGAGGTAGCTATGTGTCAAATTTTACTACATTTGGTCTACGGTTAAAAAAAATATATTACCAAAACTGAACTTGCATTTCTTTTTTCTGTCAGTATATTTATGGACTTCGAAAATGCATTAGGGGTGTCGTAAAATGCGATTTCCAGCAATTCTAAAAAATGCACACAATAGCCCCTTGGATGACCTCCTTGACATTGTCCCATATTTTGAACCTCTACTAAGTTTCGACTCATTTGGTGTTGGTCCCAGGTCCATAGATGATACCATGCTTGATATATGAGTGTGAGCCTCCTTCAAAACATCTCCAATGCCCCATGATCCTGAAATCAGAGATTGTCCAGTATTATTGACTGAAGAAGCCGAACAGAAACAACAGTCTGTGTGTTTCACACAAACTAATTATCGCGTCAGCTTGTGTGCGCTAAAACGCCCATTTTCCGAACAGAGTAAAACTAAACATTCTATCGATTAACTTCATAATCGCTGTGATGGCATTTCTCGTACTGCAGTTGTATTCTGGAACTTTGGGTATATTATTCAAGTAACAAAGGAGACAAACCTGGGCGTGTATTAGTTATACAGTTATGCGTGCACGATGAATAGTTTCCAAGTTACATGAATACTAACTCAGACCTGTCCTGATCCTGTACAGAGGCAATGACGTAATTTCTCCTATTATGGGGAAAACGCAACTGGTATGGTTTTGGGCATTTAATCTGTTTTTTCCCTTTGTTTTTGTTGTTAGTAGTATGGTTGGTCGGTTTTGCGTTTTGACCCTGTTCTAGTGGTAGCCAGGATGTTGCCGGGATGTAGCCAGGGTGGATGACGTCATCTTAATTAAAAATGTTACGTGAGGTAATTAACATGACGTCACTTAATGATTATTTTTTTCTAATCACTTTAATAAGTGTTGCTTAATTAATTTTAATTAATGACTGTTGCATAATTAATGTAATTAATGTAATTAATGAGTGTAATTAGGGTTGATTATAATAATTAGTATATTAATAAATGAATTAATAATGTCGATTAGTACATATTTTTTTTTAAAGTCATAATTTGGGATAGATATTATTAGATAAAAAATAATATATTTAAAAATAATATTGACGTATTGGACATATATGTGAATGCTATCGACTGACTTTGAACTGGACACGTGCTAAGGTAAACAGTTCATTGCGTGTATTGGTGTCATTAAATCAATTTTTTCTTTTCAAACGCCAACTACTTTACGAGAGTGACAGATTTTGAGAACATAATCTGTCCTAAATATCATTAGACTGGACATGCTATCATGTATTTAAAAATCAATGATGATCTCACGCGACAAGATGTGTCTTGCTTTAACTGAAGACGTGTAAACGACTCCATTGTGTCTATTTTTATGGGTGTAATTAGATTTAATAACTTGGCGTGATTCTTACATATTAATAATGCAAGTTTATTCATCTCGTTTTTATGGCGGTCGAAAAACTGTCATAGACGAAGGTATTCTGATTTTAAGCCTCACGCGATAAAGTAATTTTTTAATCCGATGACCACATGAACAAATAACGTTTCGGTTATTGAAAAGCGGGCGTGTTTTTTTTCCCCCTATAAAGTCCGACGATTCGAACCTCACTCTCATTAGAAACTGTGTCAGAAAAGCCAAGATGACAAGCATCAACTATACTTCCAGGAACAGCTATGAGCGTACCAAGAAGCAGCGAGCCAATGAAGAATTTGCATTAGCATTAAAAAGTGGTGGTCAGTGATGCTCCCCATGAAAGAACAAGAAAAGAGACTTAAAGACTATCCTTTTGTTGAGGCTGCCAGACGTCCTTTCGGGGAGATCCAGTACAAAAATCGACCCAAACACTGGTTCGATCTTCCCGTTCACATGCAGGAGGAAGCACTATTAGGGCCACCGGTAACAGTCGATGAAGATTGGGAGAAGGAGTTCTTCACCGAGGTGGAGATGGGAGAAAAAACATAGCTTTCTATGGAAAGCAAAAAAAAAATGGCCCTTTTCAGGGCCACCATAATCTTAAAAAGAGTTGCTTTGTCACAAACACACACTTTTGTAACCAATCAGACACCTCCATTATCCCACGCCCTCACCGCCACACCCCTGTATCCCATCACAGTACCTAAAACTTTCATGAACTCCCCTCCTCCAGGTCATCCAATACCAAAAAACTTTTGGAAACCTCTCCCCCCTTCCCCACCCCTCACAATTGCTAAAGTATCTCGAACCCCAGTCCAGTTCTCTAAATGTAATGGACATGTCAGGCTCCGGATACCCCTTCCCCACAATTTGAGCGATCAAATTACCCCGATTAGTCTCCTCTCATAACTTACCACACTCTTAACCCTTATTTACTATGAGATTGTTCCCCTAATAAATAGCGTATATTCATTTAATATAATATATTAATAATTTTCGTTAAATAATTTATTCCACAAGACACTTCTCGAAAAAAGAAAATGGTGGATTAGTTTGACAGAAATACTTGTATCGATTTATTCATGAGTGTCTGTCGGTTGTGTCCTTGGGCAAGACACTTCATTCCCATTGCCCATGTGGGGGCATGGTGACGCTGTGCACTAAGGCGTACTGCACGTCGATGGAGCACCTGTCTTCAACCAATGCTAACCCTGCTTGTGTGGAGTTAGTCTGTTGGGGAGCTGACAGTTGCTTGCCATTGCTCAGTGGCTCTCTTCGGGTACTCCGGCTTCCTCCACCCATAAAACTGTCGTGGTCATGTTTAGCCATTGTGCAGAAATATGTGACCTTAAAAACCAATAAATAAATATAAATAAATAGTCAGTTATCAAAACAGCCCTTAGGTGTTTAACAGTTAATTGGGGACCAGTGCGTTTAAAAATGAAAAATTTGGGTGATAACACTACGGACTGTGTTTAATCATAGAAAAATCGCACCCACGCTATTACTAACCCATATGGTTTATTTTTTAACGTTTACTGAAGAATAACCCACCCATCTAAGTAAAAGCATGAAAGAGCTACCATTATCTAATTACCCATGTGGGGTGGGGGTGGGGGTGGGCGGTAACGTTGTGTACTATGGCATACTACCTTCAGCCAATGATAACCCTGTGTAGAACTTTGACAGTTGTTTACCTCTGCACGATGGTTCTTTCCAGATTGCTCCAACTATCGTTAAATAAATAAATAAAAAAAACTACAATTCTATAATAATAGGTCCAGCCCTCTTCGTTTTACATGTTTTGTGAGGGGGAAAATCAACAGTACTTTCACTCCCCTCATTTTAATAGTTGAAAAGCGCCGTTACTCGATCAAAAAAAATGGTAAAAGGATACGCGATTCTGTATTAACCACCCAAAAGTGTAAAACTTGGAAAAATATAACCCACCTAGATCTGCACCAAAGCTACGTACACTACTCGAACTCCCGCATTGTGTCCTTGGGCAAGGTAATTTACCCCGATTATCCACATGGGGGCACGATGATGCCGTGTACTAAGGTGCACTGCACGTCGATGATACGCATATTTTCTAACAATCTAACCCAACCTGTGTGACAGTGCGGATTTACGACGTTGGTGAGATGACAGTTGCTCTGTGGTTCTGTTTGGATATTCCAGAGTCTACCCATAAAATTGTCACGGTTATGATTAACCATCATGCATAAGTATATGACCTTAAACACCAATAAATAAATAATGATACTTAGGATTTTAAATCTATTAAGACCTGAATAATTTATGAATCGGTTCATGTTATTTGATTTTAGCCAGTGGATTGACAATGACGTCTGAACTTCGAGCTGGAGAACTCCGTGTTTTGTTTAGAATAAACTGCGAATGTTTAATTATAACTTGAACTTGATGTCCGGGTGTAATGAAATAGAGTATTCTCTGCAGACATTCTAAATAAACGCAGCTGGTTTCCAGACCTGTACATCTTTTTTTTTTCAATTGAATAAAAATATATGATAGTTACTGATGTAACACACTGATTAGCATGTTTAATGAATCTAACTACGCCAGCCCGACTGACCCTTTGCCCACCATGATCACAACAAACGTTTCAATTGTCTCTCTCTCTCTCACCAACCAGAACAGTATGGGTGGAAACTAATTGCGTTCAAGCTGTTGTTTTTTTTCTAGGTTTTACCACCCCCCCCCCCCCTTACAGCGCAAATCAAAATGAAATCTAATTCATTTAACCATACTACAGCGTATGTGCTAAAACGATTATTTTTGTACAAAACTCAAGACCTTTCCCTCACAAATACCTATATAAAAACCAGATAATATGCGAGAATGCGTTGTGTACCAGCTTTTTGTTGATAAAATATTCCCTGTATACATTCCCGAATATTATTAATGTACCCGCTTAATAACAGCCAAATTTTTATTGGATCACAGAGTTTGAATAATTGCTTAAATTTCGTAAATAATGGAAATATCCTGAAGTTGGCGAATGTCAAGAAAGTTTAGGAGACACCATAAATAAAACAAAATCAAAAATCTGAGATATATTGCATTTATTTAAATATCGATATTAACCAGAGGTCGAAACTAGTCAAATTGATTAGTATTAAATTACAAATGAGTATGAAATTTGCAGTAAAATGAACACCGCCCTATACGGCTATTTGGAATGACACCCTATTGGTGAGAGTTTTCGTTTTTTTCTATCCAGTTTCATTAGAGCTTCCACGAAGTCCATTCCACATTCACAGTCTTTTCCAGGGGATTTTCTTCAAAAACGGGTCCATCGCAGCTTTGCAGAGATATTGTTTTCTGGAAGAAAAAAGTCCATGCGTGCCAAAATTTTCCAGCCTGTCGGTTGAAAATCTTTTCTTTTTCGCCGCAGATCATTTATTAGACCACACATATTGGAGCCTGAAATTGTAATGCGATTATACACGAGTCGATCTTTCTCATCCCAGGATAAATTGGGTATGTTCTTTATTATCTGGAGTAACAAAAGCGCCTTCTGCTGCATGGAATCTGGTATAACGGTTAACCAGTCCGGATGATTTTCAACTGGAAAAACTGGTCTTTAAGGAGTGTGGTTGAAAGATTGTCTTGTAGACCATCCCTTTCTCTTCAGAACTCGACGCTGAAGATTCAGTAATTGGTCTCATACCCTGGTCTATGGGCGGGACAGCTACAGCATTCGGAGGGCGGGGGGGGGGGGGGGCGTATTTCCTGCAACTGTTCACACCCCACGGTTCAATACACCGAATTCTGCTTGAGGGTAGGCTGGTTGAGTCATCTATAGGTTTTTCCCTCAGTGATTCCCCCATCACTAGCAGTTTTACTGGCTCTAGCTTATTTGCAAGCCCCAAAATATTTCCACTTGTTAATGCATTGTTCCAACTAAAGGCTGATTTCATATGCACTGGAAGATAGGATAGCTGGTTACAGACAGATCTGGTTGTTAACTCGGCTGTATTTGGGTTCGCTCCCCCTATAGTGTGTTTAAAATTTACATTGTTTTGTAATTTTCGTCTCTGTCGATAATAATGAGTTTTATGAGAGTAAGATTTTTGACACAATTCAGAGACATAGCATGAATTCATCCTTTTCAGAAATGAGTTAATAGAGTGGCAATACTGTTCCAACACTCTTCCATTTATATGTATGAATAGGATGGGTCCCACCCCAACCTGCCAATCACTGATTGGGTAATTATATACCAAGATAAGGTGGGTTCTACCCCAACCTGTTGATCATTTGGTTACTTCAAATTATCACACAGGGCATTGTGGAAAATTACAGTGATAGAGCTCTGGGGTAAAATAAGTTTTTGCTCAACTTCACACAAATTGATATAGTTTACTTCAAAAAAGAAACATCAAAGTCACATTCATGACAAGCCGAGGTAGCACGTCTGAACCACCCACTCCACACTGTTTAATCAGATAATCCATTTAATCAGATAATCACATGTGCACATCGGTTTTACACATGTGCACATCAGTTTTTCATCGGTTTCCATCAGATTTCATCATTTTTTATCAGTTTTACGCATGGCAACATCAGATTTTATCGGTTTTACACATGGGCACATCAGTTTTCATCGGTTTTTATCAGTTTTCATCAGTTTTAAAGCATATTTAGAGACCATTTAATCCTACATGTTCACCAAATTGGTCTCTGTGACCATTTAATCCAACGTGTTCACTAAATTGGTCTCTGTGACCATTTAATCCTACATGTTCACTAAATTGGCCACAGTGACCAAATTGGTCACAGAGAGTCACCAAATTGGTCACTGTGACCATTTAATCCTACATGTTCACTAAATTGGTCACAGTGACCAAATTGGTCTCTCTCTGTGACCAATTTGGTCTCTTTAGTTCCTACATGTTCCTACATGTTCACTAAACTTGGTCTCTGTGACCATTTAATCCAACATGTAGGATTAAATGGTCACTAAAGAGACCAAATTGGTCACAGAGAGAGACCCATTTATTGAACATGTAGGATTAAATGGTCACAGTGACCAATTATTAGTGAACATGTAGGATTAAATAGTCACTAAAGTTTTTATCGGTTTTACAAATGGGCACATCAGTTTTCATCGGTTTTTATCAGTTTTTATCGGTTTTCATCAGTTTTAAAGCATATTTAGAGACCATTTAATCCTACTTGTTCACCGAATTGGTCTCTGTGACCATTTACTCCCACGTGTTCACTAAATTGGTCTCTGTGACCATTTAATCCTATATGTTCACTAAATTGGTCACATTGACCAAATTGGTCTCTCTCTGTGACCAATTTGGTCTCTTTAGTGGCCATTTAATCCTACATGTTGGATTGAATGGTCACAGAGACCAATTTTAGTGAACATGTAGGATTAAATGGTCACATTGACCAATTTGGTCACAGAGAGAGACCAATTTGGCCACTGTGACGATTTAATCCTACATGTTCACTAAACTGTCACAGTGACCAAATTGGTCTCTCTCTTTGTGACCAATTTGGTCTCTTCTTTGACCAGTTTGGTTTCTTTAATGATCATTTAATCCTACATGTTCACCAAATTGGTCTCTGTGACCATTTAATCCAACGTGTTCACCAAATTGGTCTCTGTAACCATTTAATCCTACATGTTCACTAAATTGGTCACAGTGACCAAATTGATCACAGAGAGTCACCAAATTGGTCACTGTGACCATTTAATCCTACATGTTCACTAAATTGGTCACAGTGACCAAATTGGTCTCTCTCTCTGTGACCAATTTGGTCTCTTTAGTTCCTACATGTCCCTACATGTTCACTAAACTTGGTGTCTGTGACCATTTAATCCAACATGTAGGATTAAATGGTCACTAAAGAGACCAAATTGGTCACAGAGACAGACCAATTTAGTGAACATGTAGGATTAAATGGTCACTAAAGTTTTTTTCAGTTTTACACATGGGCACATCAGTTTTCAGCAGTTTTTATCAGTTTTCATCAGTTTTAAAGCATATTTAGAGACCATTTAATCCTACTTGTTCACCAAATTGCTCTCTGTGACCATTTAATCCCACATGTTCACTAAATTGGTCTCTGTGACCATTTAATCCTACATGTTCACTAAATTGGTCACAGTGACCAAATTGGTCACAGAGACTGACCAAATTGGTCACTGTGACCATTTAATCCTACATGTTCACTAAATTGGTCACATTGACCAAATTGGTCTCTCTCTGTGACCAATTTGGTTCTTTAGTGACCATTGAATTCTACATGTTCACTAATAATTGGTCTCTGTGACCATTTAATCCAACATGTAGGATTAAATGGCCACTAAAGAGACCAAATTGGTCATCAAGAGAGACCAATTTGGTCAATGTGACCAATTTAGTGAACATGTAGGATTAAATGGTCACTGTGACCAATTTGGTCCATCTCTGTGACCAATTTGGTCACTGTGACCAATTTAGTGAACATGTAGGATTAAATGGTCACAGAGACCAATTTAGTGAACACGTTGGATTAAATGGTCACAGAGACCAATTTGGTGAACATGTAGGATTAAATGGTCTCTAAATATGCTTTAAAACTGATGAAAACCAATGAAAACTGATAAAAACCGATGAAAACTGATGTGCCCATGTGTAAAACCGATAAAAACTGATGTTGCCATGCATAAAACTGATAAAAACTGATAAAAACCAATGGAAACTGATGAAAACCGATGTGCACATGTGCAAAACCGATGTGCACATGTGATTATCTGATCAAATGGATTATCTGATTAAACAGTGTGGAGTGGGTGGTTCAGATGTGCTACCTCGGCTTGTCATGAATGTGACTTTGATGTTTCTTTTTTGAAGTAAACTATATCAATTTGTGTGAAGTTGAGCAAAAACTTATTTTACCCCAGAGCTCTATCATTGTAATTTCCCACAATGCCCTGTGTGATAATTTGAAGTAACCAATGATCAACAGGTTGGGGTAGAACCCACCTTATCTTGGTATATAATCACCCAATCAGCGATTGGCAGACTGGGGTGGGACCCATCCTATTGATACATATAAATGGAAGAGTGTTGGAACAGTATTGCCACTCTATTAACTCGTTTCTGAAAAGGATGAATCCACGCTACATCTCTGAATTGTGTCAAAAATCTTACTCTCATAAAACTCATTATTATCGACACAGACAAACAGTACACAAAAATGTAAATTTTAAACACACTATAGGGGGAGTGAACCCAAATACAGCCGAGTTAACAACCAGATCTGTCTGTAACCAGCTACCCTATCCGCCAGTGCATATGAAATCAGCCTTTAGTTGGAACAGTGCATTAACAAGTGGAAATATTTTGGGGCTTGCAAATAAGCTAGAGCCAGTAAAACTGCTAGTGATGGGGGAATCACTGAGGGAAAAACCTATAGATGACTCAACCAGCCTACCCTCAAGCAGAATTCAGTGTATTGAACCATGTGGGAGTGAAGAGTTGCAGGAAATATGCACACCCCTGAATGTTGTAGCTTGTCCGCCCATAGACCAGGGTATGAGACCAATTACTGAATCTTCAGCATCGAGTTCTGAAGAGAAAAGGATGGTCTACAAGACAATTTTTCAACCACACTCCTTAAAGACCAGTTTTTCAGTGGAAAATCATCCGGACTGGTTAGCCGTTATACCAGATTCCATGCAGCAGAAGGCACTTTTCTTACTCCAGAGAATAAAGAATATACCCAATTTATCCTGGGATGAGAAAGATCGACTCGTGTATAACGGCATTACAATTTCGGGCTCCAATATGTGTGATCAAATAAATGATCTGCTGCGAAAAATAAAAGATTTTCAACCGACAGGCTGGAAAATTTTGGCAAACATCCTTAAAAATCAACATATCCCAAGGCGTCTGATTGGAAATAAAGAACGTATGGACTTTTTTCTTCCAGAAAACAATATCTCTGCAAAGCTGCGATGGACCAGTCTTTGAAGAAAATCCCCTGGAAAAGACTGCGAATGTGGAATGGACTTCATGGAAGCTCTAATGAAACTGGACCAAAAAACCCCGAAAACTCTCACCAATAGGGTGTCATTCCGAAAAGCCGTATATGGCGGTGTTCATTTTACTGCAAATTTCATATTCATTTGTAATTTAATACTAATCAGTTTGACTAGTTTTGACCTCTGGTTAATATCGATATTTAAATAAATGCAATATATCTCAGATTTTTGATTTTGTTTTATTTATGGTGTCTCCTAAACTACAGAGTACCTTTCTTGACATTCGCCAACTTCAGGATATTTCCATAATTTATGGAATTTAAGCAATTATTCAAACTCTGTGATCCGATAAAATATGGCTGTTATTAAGTGGGTACATTAATAATATTCGGGAATGTATACAGGGAATATTTTATCAACAAAAAGCTGGTACACAACGCATTCTCGCATATTATCTGGTTTTTATATAGGTATTTGAGAGGGAAAGATCTTGAATTTTGTACAAAAATAATCGTTTTAGCACATACGCTGTAGTATGGTTCAATGAATCAGATTTGTGCTGTAAGGGGGTGGTAAAACCTAGAAAAAACACAACAGCTTGAACGCAATTAGTTTCCACCCATACTGTATCGGTTGGTGAGAGAGAGAGAGAGAGAGAGAGAGAGAGAGAGAGAGAGAGAGAATTGAAACATTTGTTGTGATCATGGTGGACAAAAGGTGAGTCGGGCTGGCATTGTTGGATTCATTAAACATGCTAATCGGCGTGTTACATCAGTAACTATCATATACTTTTACTCAGTTGAAAAAAATGATATACAGGTCTGTAAACCAGCTGCGTTTATTTAGAATGTCTGTAGAAAATACTCTATTTCATTACACCCGGACATCAAGTTCAAGTTATAATTAAACGTTCCCAGTTTATTCTAACCCACCGGCTAAAATCAAATAACATGAACCGATTCATAAATTATTCAGGTCTTAATAGATTTAAAATCCTAATTATCATTATTTATTTATTGGTGTTTAAGGTCATATACTTATGTGTGATGGTTAATCATAACCGTGACAATTTTATGGGTAGACTCCAGAATATCCAAAGAGAACCACAGAGCAACGATGAGTAACTGTCATCTCACCAACGTCATAAATCCGCACTGTCACACAGGTTGGGTTAGATTGTTCGAAAATATGCATATCATCGACATGCAGTGCACCTTAGTACACAGCATCATCATACCCCCATGTGGATAATGGGGGTAAATTACCTTGCCCAAGGACACAATGCAGGAGTTCGAATAGTGTACATGGCTTTGGTGCAGCCCTAGGTGGGTTATATTTTCCCAGGTTTTGCACTTTTGGGTGGTTAATACAGAATCGCGTATCCTTTTACAATTTTTTTTTGATCGAGTAACAGCACTTTTTAACTATTAAAATGGGGGGGGGGGGGGGGGTAAAAGTACTGTTGATTTTCCCCCTCACAAAACATGTAAAACGAAGAGGGCTGGATCTGTTATTATAGAATTGTAGTTTTTTTTTATTTATTTATTTAACAATAGTTGGAGCAATCCAGAAAGAACCATCGTGCAGAGGTAAACAACTGTCAAAGTTCTACACAGGGTTATCATTGGCTGAAGGTAGTACGCCATAGTACACAATGTTACCACCCACCCCACCCCACATGGGTAATTAGATAATGGTAGCTCTTTCATGCTTTTACTTAGATGGGTGGGTTAATCTTCAGTAAACGTTAAAAAATAAACCATACGGGTTAGTAATAGCGCGGGTGTGATTTTTCTATGATTAAACACAGTCCGTAGTGTTATCACCAAAATTTTTCATTTTTAAACGCACTGGTCCCCAATTAACTGTTAAACACCCAAGGGCTGTTTTGATAACTGACTATTTATTTATATTTATTTATTGGTGTTTATGGTCACATATTTCTGCACAATGGTTAATCATGACCACGACAGTTTTATGGGTGGAGGAAGCCGGAGTACCCGAAGAGAGCCACCGAGCAATGGCAAGAAACTGTCAGCTCCCCAACAGACTAACTCCACACAAGCAGGGTTAGCATTGGTTGAAGACAGGTGCTCCATCGACGTGCAGTACGCCTTAGTGCACATCATCACCGTGCCCCCACATGGGCAATGGGAATGAAGTGTCTTGCCCAAGGACACAACTGGCAGACACTCCTGAATAAATCGATACAAGTATTTCTGTCAAACTAATCCGCCATTTTGTTTTTCCTAGAAGTGTCTTGTGGAATAAATTATTTAACGAAAATTATTAATATATTATATTAAATGAATATACGCTATTTATTAGGGGGACAATCTCATAGTAAATAACAGTGTGGTAAGTTATGAGAGGAGACTAATCAGGGTAATTAGATCGCTCAAAATTGTGGGGAAGGGATATCTGGGGCCTGACATGTCCATTACATTTAGAGAACTGGGCTGGGGTTCGAGATACTTTAGCTATTGTGAGGGGTGGGGAGGGAGAGAGAGGTTTCCAAACGTTTTTTGGTATTGGATGACCTGGAGGAGGGGAGTTCATGAAAGTTTTAGGTACTGTGAGGGGATATAGGGGTGTGGCAGTGAGGGAGTGGGATAATGGAGATATCTGGTTGGTTAAAAAAGTGTGTGTTTGTGACAAAGCAACTCTTTTTAAGATTTATGGTGGCCCTGAAAAGAGCCGTTTTTTTTGGTTTCCATAGAAAGCTATTTTTTTCCTCCCATCTCCGCCTCGGTGGAGAACTCCTTTTCTCAATCTCCATCAACTCTTACTGGTGGCCCTAAAAGTGCTTCCTCCTGCATGTGTACGGGAAGATTGAACCAGTGTTTGGGTCGATTTTTGTACTGGATCTCCCTGAAAGGACGTCTGGCAGCCTCAACAAAGGGGTAGTCTTTAAGTCTCTTTTCTTGTTCCTTCATGGGGAGCGTCGCTGACCACCACTTTTTTAATGCTAATGGAAATTCTTCGTTGGCTCGCTGCTTCTTGGTTTGCTCATAGCTGTTCACGGAAGTGTAGTCGATGCTTGTCATCTCGGCTTTTCTGACACAGTTTTTAATGAGAGTGAGGTTCGAATCGTCAGACTTTATAGGGGGAAAAAAAACATGCCCGCTTTTCAATAACCGAAATGTTATTTGTTCATGTGGTCATCGGATTAAAAAATTACTTTATCGAATGAGGCGTAAAATCAGAATACCTTGGTCTATGAGAGTTTTTCGACTGCCATAAAAATGAGAAGAATAAACTTGTGTTATTAATATGTAAGAATCACATCAAGTTATTAAATCTAATTACACCCATAAAAATAGCCACAATGGAGTCGTTCACACGTCTTCAGTTAAAGCAAGACACATCTTGTCGCGTGAGATCATCATTGATTTTTAAACACATGATAGCATGTCCAGTCTAATGATATTTAGGACAGATTATGATCTCAACATCTGTCACTCTCATATAGTAGTTGGCATTTGAAAAGAAAAAAATCGATTTAATGACACCAATACACGCAATGAACTGTTTACCGTAGCACGTGTCCAGGTCAAAGTCAGTCGATAGCATTCATATATATGTCCAATACATCAATATTATTTTTAAATATATTATTTTTTATCTAATAATATCTATCCCAAATTATGACTTTAAAAAAAAAACTGTACTAATCGACATTATTAATTCATTTATTAATATACTAATTATTATAATCAACCCTAATTACACTCATTAATTACATTAATTACATTAATTATGCAACAGTCATTAATTAAAATTAATTAAGCAACACTTATTAAAGTGATTAAAAAATAATCATTAAGTGATGTCATGTTAATTACCTTATGTAACATTTTTAATTAAGATGACGTCATCCACTTGGCTACATCCCGGCAACATCCTGGCTGCCACCAGAACAGGGTCAAAATGGACCAACCATACTACTGTTGTTGTTATTTTATGTATTTCTGGACGGGGCGGGGTGGGGATGGGGGATGGGAAGTTCTTAAAGGGCCAAGATGGAGTCATCTTTCCCTTATTATTCCGTTTTCATGTCCTTTCTTCCCTTAACTGTATTGTACCTTTCAGTACTTTCTAGAAATGCGTACGTGTCATTCCAGGGGATTAATATACGAAACTAAAAGACATTACAAGTTTACATGCTTCATTTGATGAGAGCGATGCGGTTATAGTACCAAATATCTTTTCATTTTGCAATTCCGGAATAGAGTGTGTAGTGCATTTGGTATGAACGTCTCTGTAGAGCAAACACAAATAGTAACTGAAGTGAAGAACAACCAGATGGTAAATATATTGGGGGCGGGGCGGTGACAACCCCCCCCCCCCTGCAATTCTTTTCCAGTCAGGAAATTTTCATCTGGATTGGATTCATAGATATCGATTCGCTCTTGCTGGTAAGTGTGCACTTTCTTACGGGACTAGATTTTCTTTACGGAGTTATGTCAAACACGCGGTCGGTCTCATTACTCTCATATAAATAAAGACGTGTCTGGTTGAGGATGATGGGATAGGTGCACGGCCAATTTTAAATCTGGTACATGTCGATTAAATAAGTTGGGGAGCCCAGCAATCACGACTAATAATAATAATAATAATAATAATAATAATAATAATAATAATAATAATAATAATAATAATAATAACGTTTGAGCCTGAAATCCGCAATATGCCCTCTTTACATTCTTAACACACACACAGTCAAACAATCAAACAACTATGTGTACTGACCAGAGATCACAGAATTAACATGTAAAGGCCTGTTTCTAATAATAATAATAATAACATTTTGGCAGGCCGCTGATTTGTCGTAGTTCTCAGCCGAGAAGGCCTTCCTTAGCCCTGTTCTCCCAAAATGTCTCCTTATCTCTCCGCCTCTGCACTCCTCCCGCATTCTGACATCTCGTACCCCACTCTTCCCAATCTCTCCGATAAGCATACTAACCATCTCCTTTGTCCGAATATGTATGACCTGCCGTTATAGAACATTTCCTTAACCGTAAGAGGCCAATTTGCAATCATAATGATCCAGAGTTTTGTAATGACGTCGTGTGGTGTTTCACATTTCATTCGCGATTGATTCGATTTCAAAGATGGCTTTGGACACAAGTCATGATAAACACAGTTTATCTTACAATAATTATGCATTGGATCCGACATTACCCGAATACAGCGTTATCAGGCCCCTAATACAAAATCTGTCCTTGTATCTTGCATCTGCAAAACACCACCACGTGCTTGGTTACGATTTGTTTACTTTCCAATTTATAGAACACTGCAAGCTTTCGAAACGCGTTTCCGGGGGACTGTACGTTTCTGTCGCCGGAGGTGGTCGGAGAGGAAAAAAAAAAACACTTCTCAAAAGTTGAAACAACAAGCAGTTATTTATACTGTTAAGGCCACAGTTTTTTCGAATGTTTATCCAAGTCTCGGAAAAAAGTTCAAGGCAGCCGCATACAGTTTCAAACGTAACGACAAGTATTTTTATGAGACTGAACATGAAATCTGAAACAAATTGTTAATATCACAATTTAGTATTTTATCTTTTGTAAAATATATTTTTCAAAAAATTCAACAAAATCATATCGTATGACCTCTCGTTGGAACGAGATCGTCAAGCTCGTTCCAATGAGAGGTCACGTGATATGATTTTGTAGAGTCTTTTGGAAAAATCATGTTTTTTCAACTGCTCAGTTTGTAAATTACGTGGAAGGATGCGGTCGATTCGTTAGGTAAAGTGTTAAGGGCCAATAAAAGTAATGGAATTTTGTTTATTTTGAAATTCTCACCAATCATATTTCTTAAATTCAGATTAAATATACACAAAGTATACATCAAAATGAAGGTTGGGATGTATAGAACACGAATCACATATGTAATCGACTCATAGAGTCGACTGTAGGCACCACTGGTTCCTGGAAGTCTGCTACCGTATTCGCACCAGAACTGATAATAAAATAATATTTCATCAGAACAACTTGTGGTCAAATGTGCTTCATATATCCAAGAACAAAGCTAGGCATTCAAAACACTTTCGAATACAGCGATAGGACTGCATTTTGGAAAAGGACAACACTGTCTGCATTTTTTTTATTGAAGATGGTTTCCATGCTCGACAGACATGCGCAAATCATTCGTTACCACGAATTTCCATCGAAAAACAAAATCGTAATTCTAAGAAATTACAACAGGTATCATGATACCTTGCATTGAAATGGCAACTGTGCAATATCTATCTAACAACAGTATACTGTATGAAGGCGATCTTTTTCATTATTTGATTTTAGACGGCGTTGTTTTTACATGCTTTTTCTGTCCGATGACGTCGACCGGAAATCGAAAGTATACTCATACGTAAACAAAAGTAAAGGCTTTGGAATTTTCCCCAATGCTGCTCTGTCGACGCGTTTTGAAGAATTTTTATCCCCTAGCTTTGTTCTTGGATATATAAAACACATTTGGCCACAGGTTGTTTTCTTGAAATATTATTAAATTATCAGTTCTGGTGCGAATACGGCAGCAGACTTCCAGGAACCAGTGGTGCCTACAGTCGACTCTATGAGTTGATTACACATGTGTTTCGTGTTCAGTACCTCCCAACCTTCATTTTGATGTATATTTTGTGTATATTTAATTTGAATTGAAGGAATATCAGAGGTGAGAATTTTCAAAATAAAAAAAAATTCATTACTTAAAAAGGCCCTTAATCAGATTATTACAGTTGAGAATTGTACAAGATAAATATATCATCACCATTATGTTTTTGTAGAAAATGTTGTATAAGTGTCGCGCTCTTGATTCTGAGGCTTTTTCTCAACTCCATCTTCGATTGGAAACTAGAACTTAACTTTATATATATATATCGGTGATAATATATATATACCAATAAGACACATGAAACAAAACATATATTGTAATTTTTAATGCTTATCTTGTCATCTGACTTTATATTATTATAGTATAGTCCTTATATTATCAAGAACAAAAGCTAAATGTTTGGTTGTTGAATAAAAGTGGAGAACAAAGTACTTTCCTTCGTAACTAATCTGTTTTGTGTCAGAAGTTCTTCAGCTGTTTCATGATGCCAAAACTGTGTTAGAAATTTGAATCTTATGCAGAATGTTAAAGAAATGATGGCGCCGTTTCTTTCAGTTTACAACACACAGAATTATCGGCTACACAAGTATATCCATCTTTTCGCTCATACTTGTCGGTAGTACACTCATGGTCTAACAGGCATTTAAAGTCAGACTCAATGCAGTCACCTGAAAGATTAGAGAAAAACATTCATTGTTATTTGACTCATTATCAACAAACACGATATCAAATTTTTTTATTTTAATTATTTTAAAACATTTTTTACAAAATTTCAGTAAACCGTATCGTGTGACCTGTCTTCAGAGCGATCTCGACGAGCTTGTTCCAGGGAAATTGTTCTGTGGAAATTTAAAATAAAAATTGAGCTGCTCAATATACAGTGTCCAGGCTGGACCGAAACTGTCCGGTGCCACATTTTTAGTCATTTTGGATATTTTAGTGCCAAACAAGGTGTTTTCGTGTCAATAGGTTAATGGGAGAGGAGGGGTTGTACTTCGATGTCTGATCCAAATAAACTGACCGTGGTTTGAAAAATGAACTGGCAATTATTTCAAGAGTGAACGGACAATTGGTCACGGAAAAATGCGACAGAACACGAAAGTTCTGACGAAATCCTCGGAAGACGAAAAGGGCGGTCCCCTAGGTTATATCTATGTCACTGATTCAGTTAATGGACAGACTGAATGACTTTGGTATATATACCTGTTTTTGCACTTAGATAATAACACATTAATTAACACTGATGACTGTTAATCCATGTTAATCCACTGGACTTAGCGGGTGGAGAGTCTTTATAAAAGGTAGTATTTAATAAGATAAAAACTTCATACTAGCGCAATTCACTCGCAGGGACGTGGCGACAGGGTGGGGGAGGGGGAGGGGCCAATCCTGGCCAAAATTTCCTATAGTTGGAAATTCGCTGGGCAAGTCATGAGTAGTTGGAAATTCCATCTATCTGGATTTTAGAGCTTCTTTGGTGAAACTGATGTCTCCTTTTCTTCCCAAAATTCCAACTCGGTTTCAAATCGGCAAAAATTCTAACTGTTACTATTTATAACTACAGTGTACGCAATATCGAGATTCATAAGTGTGTATGATGTCAGTCGGTACGAGATTTCTATAGTACGTTTACTTATCGTAATAAAAAAAATACTCGAAATGCACTTCAAGAAAATCACATCATGTAAAATCGTTATCCTGAGTTAATTTCATCATTCATTGTTTCAAAATGATGAAACATCGAAAATTGATCATTCCTGCATAAGATCTGATTTAATGTTAGGACAGTGTGAATTGCTCAAAGTTCTCAGCTTGAGCAATTGTTTAGCACATATTCAATTCCCAGAATAATACCAAATAATAATAACAACCTGATAATTCTATCATAAATGTGTTGGCATTTCAGTTACTAGAACAGATTTTATGTCCCCTTTCATGGCTGCATTTTCAAAATTTTTCTCGGTAGTGAATTTCCAACTAGGGGGATGGACCGGGAGGGGGTTGCCTCACCAGCCCCCCCCCCTAGTTGGAAATTTACTCCCCTACACACACCTCAATCGGAAACCTCTAGCCACGCCCCTGTTCACTCACGACGGTATGAAGTATTATGTAATTAATTGGGAATATCATATGTTTTTAGATTGCAGTGCAGATGAGGGTTAAATCAGTTGAGATAAAAAATCTAATGTGGTGAAATAGCACTAATGAAGGAACACCCCAACCTTCATTTTGATGTAACATTTGTGTATATTTATTCTGAATTTAAGGAATATCAGAGGTGACAATTTCAAAATAAACAAAATTCCATTACTTATATTGCCCCTTAAAGTAAATAGATGTGTAGCAGGAGGAGAGATAAGCGCGGGAGTCGGGATTCGAGCAGTCGACCTCTAGCACACACAGCGACCGAGTTACTACGAGACTAAGAGATCCGGACCAACCAGGCCGCTACACTACTCTCCCCTTCTTTTGTGATTCACCCACCGTGAATCTCACCCCAGATTCCACCTCAGAGCGGTCGAAACATCCACCATGCTTCACCACAGCGTCCACAACGCCACCAACTGCTGAGGATCGGATGAGCCCCTAAATGTAACAGGAAGAGAGAGAAATGCGGGAGCCGATGATCAAACCCACGATCTCCAGCACACAAGTCGACCGATTTACCACGAGACTAAGAGATCCGGACCAACCAGGGTGGTTGGTAAATGGCCTTTATACCTCGACCGCTACAAATTTCCAAAATACAGCTTGGCCCTCATGGGAACCACAGGAAAATAACAGAGCTTGTTTAACGAAGTAAACAGCATCGGTTGTACGAATATAATAGGACCCGATTACCGGATATCCTCTGAAATGGACAAATTAGGTATAAACGATTGGCTAAATTATATTTTAAACCGATGTTAACCTCATATTTAGACAAATTTATAGAGAAATGTGACCTTAGGCATCAATAAATAAAGAAATAACTGCAGCCTGGAGACGTTTTGTGTGCTGATTAATAATTATTTGTTATCAACCAGCACCAGTGTATCTGCTGAACGACTTAGAGCGTGTGACTATACATATAGAATTTTTCCACAAAATAGCCATTCAACAACCAAAGCTCATATCCACTTCATATTAAACATGTGTTTATATTATACAATTTTTATTTTTGAAATAACATGCACATTTTTAATTGTACATTTAGATGAGATACTGACAACTACATTTGTTTCATTTTGTACTGTTCTTGTGAATGAAAAGGCAGCCAAGTGCAGAACACTTCCCGAGACTGGATGCGAGCGCTCATTTAACTCCAACGAAAATCGTGATATTTGGCTTAATGGCGATCGATATAGATGCATATCGTGAAAGGATCGGTCGCTTCTGTTTCGGAGGGGTTGCGTGCCGAATTAATAGGTCGGCAAGATTTGAGAAAATAATGACCTGCTGTTTTGGACAGAAAGGTTTTGTGTTGATGGTTTATTTAATTTTACTCTTGGGTGGCGATGTCGAACTCAACCCAGGTGGAGTAAATCCTCTCACTACTGCCAATTTAAACGTCAAAAGGGTTACGTAATAAAGTTGACATTATCAATGCCGAGCTAGATGAATTTGTCATTATTGCTCTGACAGAAACTTTCCTCTCACCAGAGGTACCTATGAAGAATATTGCAATTCCTGGTTTCCATTTTCCACCTATTCGGCACGATCGTGAAAACGGCGCTGGAGGTGGTATACTTGTCTATATTAAAACTGATATAATCTTTAAACTCGTAGTAATTTGTATGTTCCGGGGTTAGAGGCAGTATGGACTGAAATACGCAGCAGCAACCAGAAATATTTGCTCCGTGTTTTCTATCGTCATCCATTAGCTTTTACTGACAATTAATCAATGACTCCATAGGAGCAGCAAGAAGTGATCACACACTCAAGTGTATCATTGTTGGAGACTTCAATAGCAATTGCTTACCAACTACTCATCCAAAAATAAGAAAAAAAATATTCACGGTGTGGTTCAAATCGTAAAATCTCCAACAAGAATTACCGAGTAACATAGTAGCTTGATTGATCTTGTTTCAACATCCTCCCCCAACTTGGTCTCTAAATGTGAGAATATCCCCCCATTATGTAGTGACCATCATGCTGTCATGGTTCAGTTACGTGTTAGGCAAACTTCGCCCAAAACCTTTAGCCGTTTGATTTGGAATTATGATAGTATGGATATCGCCGGAATGCATTCGGCCCTGTTAAATTCTAAATGGGATTCTGTTTTCGAATGTGAAAATGTAAATAACGTGGCCGAAAGCATTACAAATCGCATAATGAATGCTGCTCAACAGTTTATTCCTCACAAAACCATCCAAGTTAGAATAAGGGACAAACCTTGGATGACTGCCGCCACTACGAGACAAATGAGGATTCGGAACAAAGCGTATAGGAAAACCAAATTAACCAATAGCCCAAATGACTGGAGAGCTTTTAGGCAAGCTCGGAATGAGACAATTTCTAGAATTCGAGCGGCTAAAAAAGAATATGATGACCGAATGGACTCATCGGTCAGTACTTGTGATTTCAGCTCGAGGAACTGGTGGAAAACTTTAAAAAACTTTTCAAAACAACAATGCACCGACAGTCACATATTTCCACCACTTCTTGAAGGAAATGAAGTTATAAGCGACCCCAAAGTAATAGCCGATACCTTAAACACATATTTTATTAGCCAAAGCAACACTGTGATCGATAAAGAATTGCCCCAAATCCCCTTTACTGAACATCAGTTAAACTTTGTTGAGGTTAGTCCAGCCGAGGTAGAAAATCTGTTTTTAAACCTTGACCCCCAAAAGGCTAGTGGTCCAGACAAAATTAGCAATATTATCTTAAAAGCATTCTCGGCATAATTAGCAACACCTTTTAGTAAGTTGTTTAACTTGTCCCCGTCTCAAGGAAAATTTCCGTCTGTTTGGAAGCACGCCAATGTCATTCCAATTCACGAAAAGTCCTCTATCAATTTAAAGGAAAACTATCGACCCGTGTCTTTAACAAGTGTTTGAGAAAATCATATTTAAACACGTTTTTAAATTTCTCGTAGATAATAAATTGTTGACCGATTTGCAGTCTGGCTTTGTACCAGGCAATAGCACTGTTTGTCAACTAATTTAGACAATAATATAAGAGTTGCGTTGGACGAAAACAAGGAAATTCGCTTTGTTTTCTGTGACATAGGTAAGGCCTTTGATAGAGTGTGGCACGCTGGGCTTATTTACAAACTTAATACTACGGGAATAAGGGGTGGGGTGGGGGGGTATCCTGGTTTGAGGATCATATAAAAGATCGAAGTCAGGTGGTAGTTGTTAATGGGCAAAATTCAAGTATCGAAGCAATTCAAGCAGGGGTTCCACGGGGATCAGTCCTCGTTCCTCTACTGTTTACTATTTATATAAACGACATTATTGAAAACATTCAGTCGAACATCCGTCTATACGCTGACGATACGTCACTATCGCTGATCGTAGAAGATCCTTACATGGCAAGTAGAATTATGAACTCGGATCTTGTCGAAATTGGGAATTGGTCTAAAAAATGGCCGGTAATTTTTAGTCCTGAAAAAAACAGTTGCCTTAAGTATTTCACGAAAAACTAATCCCAATCCCCAACCCCAGCTATATTTACTGGATAAAGCTATTAAAGAAGTTACCCATCATAAGAACCTGGGAATTACTTTTCAAGGTTCGGGTTCATGGGCATACATACTGATAGCATAGTAAGTAAGGTAAGTCCAATGATTAACTGCTTTCGAAGCTTAAAATATAGACTATCGCGTGCATCACTAATTGCATCGTATAACCACTTTATACTTCCTTTATTTGATTATGCTGATGTTATATAGGATAACTATACAGAGGAGAAAGCAAAGATTTTAGAAAATCTTCAATTAGATGCTCTACGTACAATTTGTGGTGCACCTCGCGGTACAAGTCATGAACTTCTTTATAGAGAAACCGGTTTTATCTTCCTGAAAACACGTCGAATCCGACATAAGTTAACGCTCTTTTTCAAAATGAAAAATGGTCTAGCACCAAATTATCTATCGCGGCAGTTTCCCCGAACAGTTGGACAACGGTCTGCATATTCTCTTAGAAATGATGAGCAACTTCGTACAGTGTTCTGTAGAACAAAACAATTATTCAGACTCATTTTTACCATCGGTAGTTAGGTTATGGAATGAGCTGGATTCTGAAACATGCAACTGTATTACAGTACAAGCTTTCAAACGTATGATAAAACGCGATGACTGGAGTGTCCCTAAGTAATACCTGTCGGGCTCTCGAGCAGGTCAAGTTCTACACGCGAAATTCAAGTGCGCATAGGATGTAATAATCTGAACGCACATAAATTTGACAGATTTCTTGTAGATGATCCAAAATGTGATTGTGGTTTCTGGTATGAAAGCATTGAACACTATGTCCTAAATTGTCAGCTATATATGACACAGGGAAATACCTTTGTAAAGAAATTGGATAATGCTGATGTATCACTAAATACTCTTATGTTTGGAGATCCCCAATTGTCAGATGAGGCTAATATTGAGCTTTTTTGCCGTTCCAGCAATATATACTCGACGCTGGGAGATTCAACAGTCGTTGGTGGTGATGTGAGTTGTTGTCGACTACTCACATGTCCTGCTTGCTACTGTTGAGACTCTCTGTTCACTTACAATTTTGTATCCGTTGACTTCTCCTGCGGAGCAGGCTGTCGAAAATAGACATAAAAGGTATGCTTACACGTTCGAAAATCTTGCCAGACGTTAAAATGCCCAACATTCATTCTACAAAGAAGCTGCAGCTAGTTTCTCTCCAAACGTACAATTTATTTCAAGGAGATGACTTTCAAATACTTACATTTTACTGTACGATCATATTAATGTACTACGATGTGAAATATCACTTCAATCTATGCGTATGCCACTCCTTGTCAGCACCTGCAGCCGTATCAGTATTAAAATTGAATATTGTTGTAGGGGGGGGGGGGGGGCGTTTAAATAGGCTCTGCTTGTTCGCCAAACCCCATTTCATATTTTGAATGAAATAAAATTACTGTTTAAAAAAAATCTAATTAAATGCAGCCTTTTGGAAAGTTGATAACTTACAATACTGAAGAAAACACAATGCTTCATTACTTCTCTCTTACAACTAAGGCAGAAAGTTTGTCCAAACATAATTCCCAACATGTATGGCATTTGCAATTTCATTACACTTTCCTGGCTACGCCCAGGTCTCTGCGATTTGCGTTTAAAAGACTTACAAAATAAATAAACAGAAAGGTCTGGGTGTGGAAGAATGAAGTCTATGCACTGCACTTATTTTGTATAAAAGATGATCAGAACGAACGTTAGTCAGGTATGGTAAATGGAAAGCATTCTCCACTATCAGGAAAACGTTTTTTCTTTAAATGCGTATTGTCTTGGGAACTGCGCACTCACCACGATGGTTGTTTTATTTATTTACACGCAGCTCGTGTTGTTCAACAGTATCTGCAGCAACAACAAGTGGATGTTCTTCCCTGGCCCGCAAATTCGCCCGATATCTCACCCATTGAGCACGTATGGGACGAAATGAAACGTCAGCTACGCCGGCTTCCCCATGCACCGTCAACGCTTGTGGAACTCCAAAGACAGCTTATCAGAATATGGAACAACATCCCACAACACTTCCATGCTAACTTGTTCGCTTCCATGAGGCGTACATGCACAGCAGTAGTCGATGCAGACGGAGGTCATACCAGATATTGAGTGTGTGATTTTTGTGTTTGACCCTTAGTGTCTTTGACTCTCCATGGCACCAAGAGTATTCGTCGTAGCGTAATGAAATTTCTCGTGTTGATCACAAATTGATTCATCTGTGATTGAATAAAATTTCCATGAATGAAAATTATATATATATCTTTTTTTTTAGTGTTATTTTTTAGCATGCACACTTTCTTTTTTGGGAGAGTATATTTTTACCACACATTGAGTCCCACGATATCTTGGGTTAATTTTTTTCATATAAATCAAATATCTGCTTCCCACTTATGCTGCATATCAGATTTTGTTAAAATCGGACTGAGAGTTCTGTGAACTGGAGATGTTGTGTACCAAATATGAAAAGAAGGATGAATTTTCAACATAATCCACTAAGTTGAAATTTTGGGATACAATAGAGAGCTCAAATATGAACCCAGAAACCCGATTTGAACAAACTTAACTCTGCCCCCCCCCCCCCCCCCCCCCTAGAGATGTAATATACGAAATATGAAAGCGTTCTGACTGGTGGGGCTGAAGAAGAATATTTTTATAAAGATTATTCCCCATATTGTACTAAGTTAAAAATTCGGGCTTCTGCATTGAGCCCAGATATGAATGAAGGGGCTTCATTTTTAAACAAAACATATATCTGACCCCCTTATGGATGCTGTATACCAAATATCAAAAGATTCTGATGATTGGGTTTTTTTGTTTTTTTTAAATTTTTGGAAATATGCTGACTCGGCATTTTTTCGATGCCCCCCTTCAGAACACCATACAGGATTCTTCATACCAAATAACTGTTCTCTGTTCCGTGGGGTTTGGGAAATATTGGAGTTTGAAAATATTTCTATTTTTAGCTCCTGGGGTTTCCACAGGAACACGGGAGTTTTTTAACATGAATCAAGTACTTATGACCCATAATATCACAAACCAAATTTGCCTTAAATCGGACCGTTGGTTAAGAAAATAGAAATTTTGGGCGGGGCCAAAAATCTTGCCCCTCCCATTACAAAGGCAAATATTACTTCACGGACCTCGTTTGAACAAACTTGTATCTGCACCTCAAAAGGATGCGCCATACCAAATATCAAGTCATTGTACACACTGGTTCATGAGAAGAATTAAAAAAAAAAAAAAATTGAGCATTTTCCCCACCCCCTCCCTATGGGGCTGGGCATGCTGTGTTGAACAAAAACGGAATGCCCCCTTAGCACCATCACTCACACAAGCTTTCACTTGAATTGGCCCTGTGGATTTGGAGGAGAAGGCTGAAGCCCAAAACATGGTGTTGACGGACGGAGAGCAATTAGATAAGCTCAGCTTTACTTCGCCAAGGTGAGCTAAAGAACAAAAACAAACTGGAGCCTAATACACTGTTTTGAAGTGAACACGTATGAAACAATGCGAATTTTTACCCCGAAAGTAAGAGAGGCGAGTCACAATTCAATCGCAATTTATTCTTCAGACATTTTCGTCTATTAGGTAAGAAGGGCTGTCAGTTGTATTTGGAGGAGGATTGGGTCGTTCTTATCTTATTTAAACAAAATCAACAAAAATGACTTTTATCAAAAAGCAGATGATAAAATATAAGAAATCATTGTTTTTCAGGCGAGTTCACATGACTGTCGTAAACGTCATGTGACTTTAAAAATGACGCCTGCTGCTGCTGGACATCAGTAATGGAACATATCGGGGCCAGGTACGAGACGAAATTTACAATGCACCGACTTCATGGAAGTGTTCATTACCCACGTCCAGAGGCGACGGAAGAACAACCAAATTGGTTGAGATAGACACAAATGTTCTTCACACACTAGACCTACAAGATATGGTTCGGTCCGGTCGAAAAAATGAAAATTAGATCCACAGACGTGTCATTTTCTTGATTCTCATCTATTAATGGATGCGGCGGAAGGTGTTAGGAAGTATGATTATCAGGGGTGAGGGTGAGGATTGGGTCACCGATTAGAACTAATCTTCCACCGAAACAGATGACCATGCACGTTCTTCAGTGTTACGACATATTTTTAATTTTACATCAACAAATGTAGCAAAACGCGTCTGCCGTTATTTTTGGTGGGTGTGTATGTTACGATCTGGTCATGGTTTGATCTATTTCTTCTACCTCACCATCTTTCAACCCGAAGGCTAGCCTTCAGGTTGAGAGTGGTTGAAGAAGACGAAATGGACAAAATTGGCTGAAGGTGTAGCAAGTCTGAGTAAAAAGGATCTTCTCTGATAATCAACGATGCTTTAGACGCGTTTTACTTTTTCTCGAAAGCAATGGAATCACGTGGCGAGGTTGGGCTTATTCGGTAGGAATCGTGAAACCCACGTGTAAACGGAATCGTGTAAACCTCATCGACATCCCATATCCGAACTCCCTGATACTGGTTAAAGTACTGTTGCCCTGATATGACTTAGGAAGTTTTGATATAGTTATACGTCTACTGTCTAGGTACCTAAGCATTAGTACTACAATTGAAAGAAAAAAATAAAAAGAAAAATTCCCGGAGAAGACTCTTGACCTTCAAAAAAAACTTCTTAACCTTTTGAGCTCTGGTGGTATATTCCATATTAGTTCAGTGACAGCTATCGGAAGAGTCCATTTTCATTATTTGGGGGTAGACCCATTAATATTTTCAACGTGCAGCCCGAAGACTGCAATTTGAAAATTTTGATTGGTGTACCCCACACATTCACTTAGCAGGCACCCAACTTAATGAAATTATGACGCATTTTCTTTCTAGACCGGAAAAGGGCCTCGTGTTCAAAGGGTTAACCCTGTACGAGATAAAAAAGGGGGAGATAAATATTTAGTTCTCCACTTCATTTAGCCTGGCTTTGCCACTATCTTTATCTGGGGGTTGTGAACTAAGACAAAAGGGGGACTCACACAAACCCAGTTCACAAATTGTTAGATCCCCAGTCTCTGCCTGAAAGTTCATTGCCTTGAACTGTTTTGTGTTGAGAGATATTATTATGGTTCTACCGAAAAGTGGAGGTACTGTTAGCAACGCTTCATACTATTTGGATGTGTTACATATCATTTCATCAGAAATTCTGGATTTCTGAATACAGCAGGGATTTCATGTTGTGCACCTGTTTTGTTGCAGTAAAAAGTGATCAATGTTATAGGGAACTAGGCCCCGGTAGGTGAATAGATATTCCGAGGTTGCAATACAAAAGATGCAATTTCAGAGACTCAGTATTGCAAACATGTTTCTTCAATGGGGCCGAAGAGCAACCAAATTGTCTCCAAATTGGACCAATCTGAAGGACTCAATATGCCAGTTTTTATACGTCCGTTTGAAAAACGGCCGAATTATGTAATCAGTCTGTCTGTCCGTTTGTCCGCCAGTCTGTCCGTCTGTCGGTTAACATTTTTGTTTTCCGACCGATAACTCCGGTTTGGATTATTTGATCTCAACCAATTGAGAAACAGGTCAAGTTCGAATATCAATTCCTTCCAATTATTTTTACATGAGTTACGGCCCTTTTTCGACTTAGAATTCGACAGTCTATTAACATTTCTGGTTTCCGACCGATAACTCCAATTTGGATCATTTGATCTCAACCACAGTTAGTACAATTCAAGATGGATATCGAGCATATTTAGCCACACTTGGAGGTGCTCTTGTTATCCTAGGTAAAACACAAAGAATGCTAGCAGAGAGTTTATTTCTCAAATTCTCATTGCTTTGCAGCATGTATGTTTGTTTGTTGATTGGGTTTTCACAACACTTTCAAAATCCTTGGTCATCTCGGGTCAAAGAGGGAACCGAAGTAGCCATATAGAACCACTGAGCAACGGTGAGTAACTGTCAGGCTCACTAACGTATTATCCGTCCAAAACAGGTTTAGCATTGGTTGCAGGCGAGTGTACCATTCACGTGCAGTACGCCACAATACACAGTGCCGCAGTACTTACACTTATATCAAATGGGATAAAATCTCCCGCCATGGATTCAACTCAGATAAGGCAGTTCATGATCGAACCACAGACCTTTTGATTTGAAGTCTAATGCGCCAACCAATGGGGCACTATGCTCCTATATATATATATTTATTTATTTATTGGTGTTTAAGGTCACATATTTCTGCACATTGGCTAATCATGACCACGACAGTTTTACGGGTGGAGAAAGCCGGAGCACCCGGAAAGAACCACAGAGCAACGGCAAGCAACTGTCAGCTCCCCAACATACTAACTCTACACAGGCAAGGTTAGCATTGGTTGAAGACACGTGCACCATGTGCAGTACGCATAAGTACACAACGTCACCGTGCCCCCACGTGGGCAATGGGGGTGAAGTGTTTTGTCCAAGGACACAACGCGGTTGCCGCAGGTTGGATTCGAACCGAGGACCTCTCGGCTTGCAGCTTGCACTTCTACCCACTGAGCCACCGCGCCCCCTCCTATATATATATATCGTAGGCATGATACAAATTTGTTTCATCTACAGAGTGCACAGGTGATTAACTCTTTTAATCCTGGTGGTATATCCCATATCAATTCAATGACAGCAATCGGAAGAGTCCATATTCATTATCTGGGGGTAAACCAATTAATATTTTCAACGTGCAGCCTTCGGGCTGCCCGTTGAAAATATTGATTGGTGCACCCCACACATTCACTTAGCAATCACCCAACTTAATGAAAGTATGATGTATCATGTTCCTGACTCGGAAAAGGGGTTTCTCGTGTTCAAAGGGTTAAGATCTTGGCCACGGGCCATGTGGACATCTGTTGACATTTATTTTTTGAAGTTTAACAACACTTTCGACTGCCAGGGTCACCTCGTGCCGGACAGTTGTACGGGTGGAGGAACCCGGAGAGAAGCATCGAACAGCGGCAAGCAACTGCCAGACACCCCATTGTACTAACTCCACACAAGAAGGGTTAGCATTAGTTGAAGACAGGTGCTCCATCAACATGCCTTACGCCTTATTACACTGCGCCACTGTGCCCCTGCGTGTGCAATGGGGGTTAAGTGCCTTGCACAAGGACACAACACAGTTACACCCGGCAGGGATCGAACCGTGGATCTCTCAGTTTGTTCAAGTTCAGTTTCGTAACCATTGAGTCACCGTGCTCCCATCTGTTGACATACTTTTTTCCTTGTCGGTGAGCTCTGTCAAACAATATTTTATTGGTTAAATTCCTAGTAACATTAACTGGTAGAGTGCTGGAAGCCCATATTTGTGCTTTATTCTGAACTGGAGGCACCACAACTTGAAGGCTCATATTCAGTGAATGTGCTTTGTATTATCATTGAAGTGATAATATTTAGTCTATTTATTTATATATGTATTGGTGTTTAAGGTCACATACTTATGCACAATGGCTAATCATGACCGTGGCAGTTTTACGGGTGGAGGAAGCCGGAGTACCCGGAGAGAACCACCGAGCAAAGACGAGGAGCTGCCAGCTCCCCAACATCGTAACTCTGCACTGCAGCACAGGCAGGGTTAGATTGGTTGAAGACAAGCGTACCATCGACGTGCATTACGTCTTAGTACACGGCGTCATCGTGCCCCCATGTGGACAATCGGGGTTAGGTGCCTTGCCCAAGGACACAACGCGGGAGTCCGAATCGATCGCTCAGACGGTCACCCATCCGAAGACTAACCGGGCTCGACGTTGCTTAGCTTCGGTGATCTGATGAGAACCTTTACCGCAACGCCACCGCGACCCAATTTAGTCTATAAGAGATTGCCCTTGTTACAATTTATGGGAGTGTGCCCATAGGCACTCTCCCATAAATTGTGACAAGGCAAAGACGTGTACAAGATTTGATGTCCAAAAATAATTTTGCACTCTACCAGTTAAGGGAAAATTTTGCAGAATGAAATTTTAATATTTTAAGTGTGCAGAGAGACAACCATTTACCTGACGAATCGACAGCATACGTCTGTGTAATTTACAAAATGAGAAAATTGGAAACAATTTCAACAAAACCATATCATGTGACCCTTCTTTAGAACGTGATACGGGGTTGTTGGCATTTCTTTAAAAAAAAGACATTAAACACATAATTAAAATAACACCTTTTGTTCTTTGGGTAAACCCTTTGCATACCGTAACGACCAAAACTGGTCGCAGCTATTCACAAGAATTGCCATTCAATTTTAATTATTTTTTTCATTTTTTGCCTCAAAAGCATAGCTAATGACCCCCTTATTGGAACGATCTCGTCGAGTTCATTCCGATGACGGGTCATAAGGTATGTATTTGACGCAAAAAATGAAGAAAATTAGTTATTGAGTAATTGTGTTTGCAATTGTCGTCTGCTTTCATGTTAGGTAAAGGGAGTGAATAGCAATATAGCCTCTCTGACAAAGACAGAAACATCGTAACGCGCAAGTCCAAACATCGGGTTCTAAGCAGGTTTGGAATTCGACATAATTGATTTTAGTCCCGCCCTACCCGACGCAGGGCTGGATTACGATTTTGTAGGCCCCTGTGTTACCGATACTGTGAGGCCGGGGCCCCAGTGATAATTAACAATGTATAGGAAAAGGTAAATTCAAATTACATCACAGAACAATGCTAAACTACCCTCTATCAGCACTTTTGTCTTTAGCGCAAGCACAACGGCAAAGCAGTGACGAAAGAAGAAGGAAAGTTTCGATGGAATGAGCGATTTCCTGTACAGGCCCTAAGCGAGCATGAGATCGTCTCATTGTAATCAGGGTTGCCAGTGTCAACGAGTTGGAATAATGGGCAAGAAAATAATTCCAGTATATTATACAGTGTATTAATTGAGCCTTTTTTAAAGAGATAATTCAGCATACTTATACTTTCATTCTGCATTTACAAATGAACTAACTTTTCAGAATAAATTAATTTCTCTTAATCTCTGCAGCCCAGAAAGCCCATGCCTTAATCCGGCACTGACCCCACCTCAAGACCCTCTTAACCCTTTACGGAACGTAATACCCCAAACCGGCCAGAGCTATTCTAAAAATCGCCAATTAATTTTCATTATTTTTTCATTTTTTGTCTCAAAAACATAAGTTATGACCCCTCGCTGGAACGAGCTCGTTCCAATGAGGAGTCATAACCTATGTTTTTGAGACAAAAAATGAAAATAATTAGTTATTCAAGAATTTTTTTTGCAAGTGCCGTCTGCTTTTCATGTTAGGTAAAGTGTTAAAATTCAGAATTTGTATTAGAGCTGGGCGAGCCCCCCTTGCCCTAACAACCATTGTGATAAACTAAATTTTGGGTGTAAAATTTGTTTAGAAAAACTCTTTTTCCATTGCAAAGCTAATTACTCTCGTCTTCTATAAAAAAAAAACCAATGTTTGCTTCAAAAGGTGGAAACTATTTTCTTTGTCGTATTTGAAGAGGTTTGGTATAGCATATAACGTACTCACCCTTCGAGGTAGTAGTAGGAGTCGTAGTGGTTGTTATAGGAGTTGTCGTGGTAGGGGTTGTAGTTGTTCCACAGTCGCTCGAGACCGATCCGCTGGAAAAGTAATCAGAGTCCTCGTCAAAATGCTCTGTTTTCTCGACACCTTCCGAAGATGCGTCATTGCCAAAGTCCGCTTCATCACACTATTCAATCGTTTAAAGATTCGGGGTGCAATCATCAGATTCGCTGTGAATAATACGAGATTCTCCAGGATTCTCTGCGAAAATCTTATATTTTTTGACGGACGCAAACTTAGGATAAGGAATTTTTACAAGAACGACCCACATATGGAAAGTTCGGTACCAATAAATTTCCCCTTATCCAGAAGTGTGACTATCCATCGAAAACCTGCTCGCAAACAATATCTGTTACTTTACATTAAATGAAAAAAATAGGCTGCACAAGATGGGAGGGACAGCTAAATTTTTGGCTTTGCTCTATTACGAGTAACGTTTTCCCAAAATTTCGGGTTTCTCAAATCGACTTTTATCCTTATCATCACATCTTCCCAATCCAGACCATCAGGTTACATTCTCTCCACTGCTCCGAAATTCGAAAATATGATGTTCCGAGGGTGGTGTAAAACAAGAATGGCTTTGCTGTGAGTGACAACAAGGTGTCGGGACGACATGGGAATTATCACGGCAGCTGTAGCCACTCTGGTGAGGTGGAATTCGTACCGCTTTAACGAATACCTAAACAGTATTTATTTATTTATTGGTGTTTTAAGGTCACGTACTTATACAAAATGGCTAATCGTGACCGTGACAGTTTTACAGGTGGAGGAAGCCGGAGTACCCGGAGAGAACCACCGAGCATCGACGAGCCAGCTCCTCAACATTCTAACTCTGTTCAAGCTCCGCTCAATCAGGGTTACAGCGGTGGAAGACATGTGCACCATCGACGTGCACTACGCCTTAGTACACGGCGTCATCGTGCCCCTGTGTTGGCAACCGGGATAAAGTGCTTTGCCCAAGGACACAACGCGGGTCGTCCCGGACGGGGATCGAACTCGGGACCTCTAGCACAGAAGTCCAACAGTCTACCACTGAGCCACCGCGATCCCTACCTAAACAGTATATTTCAGTTCCTGATAAGAGAAGATTCCAGAGAATCTCGTATTATTTACAGCGGATCCCATGATTGCACTGCGAATTCTTTAAATGGTTGAACAGTGTGTGTTCATCGCCCGCTACAGTGTAACTGCAGACACAATTTACAAACCTATAAAGTAAAAGGACGGCACAAACTGACAGCAGGAAAGTCACTTGCTTCATGGTGGGAATGTCTCCAAGCACGCTGCAAAGGTGGTTTCTCTGGAACCAAGTCTTTTTATACGTTTTACGGACAAAAAATATAACGTTTGCATTTAATTTATAGCAAGACATCTGTTTCAGTTCCTAAGAAAATTTTACAAAGACTTTTACGTAAATCGAAACTGAAAAGCATGCTACAGTGGTCTTCAAATTTACTAGTGAAGTTACTTATACGCAAGAGTAAACGAAAATAACGATAGAGCTCTATGCTACATCAGTTTGTTTCATTTTTGTTGCCAAAACCATTACATTCTAAAGGCAAAAGGTACCCCCGTGTTGAACTAAAAATATTTAGTATTTTTTTAATCAATACTACAATCTCGCACAAAATGTGCGTCTCTTAAAATTTTGTCTATTTATCACTTTGTCTGTTTGTTTCTCATGCAGTGTATGCACTCCAACATGTTCAAAGATATTGAGCTGAAATTAGGCACGCATGGTTAATTTTTTAAACAGCTCTAACATAGGCATGCTGAAGTGCACGAGCAGCATCGCTTTACGGTGTCACTGGCTTCGAATAACGTCAGGTATGGTCACAAGCTAGTTTATCATAAAATGAAGTTATAGCTGCCGAAAAGTGCCGCTCCACCACGTTGCAAAGCTTGCCTGTGTTTTTAGAATGGTGGAAATAAGAAATTACGGAAGTGTAGTAGAAACAGAAGATATACTATCTACTACGTGGGACTCTTCTCCTGCGCAGGCTACTTACTACCTCCCTGGACTTATCTCCTACGTTATGAGTTATTATACCATTTGTAGGAAATCAACCCTTTAACCAACGAATCGGCCAAATCCGGCAGCGTAATATGCAAAAGCAGCAGCTGAAAAAATGTTATTTTTGAAAATATTTCAACAAAACCATATTATGTCATAATGTAACCCCTCTTTGGAACGAGCTAGTCGAGCTCGTTCCAATGAGGGCTCACATGATATGGTTTGGTTTAAATATTTTGAAAATTTTTAAAAACTGATATTTGAAATAATACATTTTGATATCGCCTGCGTTGGGTAAAGGGTTTGGACAGAACACAACGGTGTGGAGTACGGAGAACTAAAATCAGCGTCCCGAAGGCGTGCGTGAAATACAGGGAAAACTCCACCAAGGGTCGTTGCCTGCTGTCTCCGGAACTCTACTCGAGTTTTGTTCTGTATTTATACCACAATTAAACTTGAAGTAAATGAATGAAGCTGATATTCTTAAAGACAAATATAACATTTGACGATCTGATAACTTTCTTGCTTTTTTTGTGCCGAAGCATTTCATTCACGCCATAACGTCACTCAGACGCGTAACATTGAATCAGATGCGTTCTTACGTGACGTTCTTACGCGTAACCCAAATTATCTAGGTTCCACACCACAGTTTCGCACTACTGCACTAAAATTCTAAACTAAGATCATGTGTTGAAAGTAATGCCATTGGAGATGTATTTTCAGTATCGGATATATCATTATATTAGGCTATTTGTTGAGCAAGAGAATTTAAAGTTTTGGTTACAGTGTTGGAGTCTGATGCGAAGGGGTAAATTACCAGAGGAATTATGGGAAACAGTGGCTTTGAAAAATTGACTACTTGTTAAAATGTCACCAGGCATGTAACTAAAAAATGAGACAAAAACATATCATTTTTTTCACATTTTAGAAACAGGCGATGATGTGCTTCTGTGGTAGGTAAGTGGGAGTGTGTGGGGGGGGGGGGGGGGGGGATTCTGCTTTTGAGGTTGCTGAGTGGCTAAAAATGACTGGTTTCGGCATTTTCCATGCAATTGTCCAGGTTGAAGCCTTGTATTTGACAGTAAATGATTTCTTCACACAATTTTGATTATTTCAACATGATCATGCAGTGCTGTATGTTGTTAGAGGTTTTAGAAAATTTAATACATGTTATGTAAGTTAAAGAATATTCGCATATAAGTAGTATGGCATGCACATTTCGAGCACCATTGGCCGTACCCCGGTGCCGGTCCCGGAAGTGACGTCATGTCACGTGACCCAATGGCCCCATGTTGTGAGCGGCCATGTTGTGACGTCATCCTCATAGTGATACGTGATGTTAGTGCGTGCAGCGCGTGTTCCGTCGTCAACTTTGTATACTGGAGGCAGTCTTCTTGGTTTCTATGGTAGCATGTGGTTGCTATGTTACCCAAAGGCTTCTAATGGGACAGGGGTATGTTCGGAGGGTGTGTTCGATTGAATAGGAGTAATTTTCTGATTCGTAGATTAAAACAAACAACCCGACAATCCATCGAAATCACCAAAATCCACCCCAAACTACCGAAATTGATACGGATTGCTCTCAGAATCCTATTTAGGACCACCATACCAAGGTATCGAGAGGCTCCTAGGTACCGAGGCGGGGAGGGGGTTAAGTTCGATTGAACTAGAGTAGTTTGTCTGGCCTAGATTCCCCAAGAATCCCTTTCCAGGCCCGCCATACCATGGCTTATAGTAGTAGCACGTAGTGCTATAGTACTGAGGGACCCCTTTGGATTATAGCCAACTGATACACAACCTCCATGAAAGCCTATATCATTCCTAATGCCAAGAATCTATCGAGTAGTTACTGATAAGTCATTGCGAAAGACTTGAATCCCATCGAGCAAATGTGCTTTAGAGCAATTGCTCGTTCGAGTGACTCGCACATATGACTCTTACCCTCATTTCAGAAAAAGGGTGCCAAAGTCCACTGAAAGGGATTCCAAAAAAAGGATTCCAAAAGTTGGATTCCGTCTTACCTCGAGTGACTCGCACATACTGCTCGAACGACTCGAATCTCATCAAGCAAATGTGCTATAGAACAATTGCTCGATCGAGTGACTCGCACATACGACTCTTAGCCTCCTTTCAGAAAAAGGGGTGCCGAAGGCCACGAAAAGTGATTCCAAAAAGGCATTACAGAAAAGGGATTCCATAAGTGGGATTCCGTCTTACCTCAAGTGACTCGCACATACTGCTCGAACGACTCGAATCCCATCGAATAAATGTGCTTTTCAGCAATTGCCCGTTCGAGTGACTCGCACCTACGACTCTTAGCCTCATTTTAGAAAAAAGGGGTGCCGAAGGCCAGACGTTTTCAAAAAAGGGATCCCACAAATGGAATGCCAGAAAAGTGATTCCATAAGCGGGATTCCGTCTTACCTCGAGTGACTCGCACATATTGCTCGAACGACTCGAATTCCATCGAGCAAATGTGCTTTAGAGCAATTGCTCGATCGAGTGACTCGCACATACGACTCACAGCCTCATCCGACTAAAAGGGGTGCCGAAAGCCAGACGTTTCCAGAAATGGGATTCCAAAAAAAGGGATTCCATAAGTGGGATTCCGTCTTTCCTCGAGTGATCGCACATACTGCTCGAACGACGCGAATCCCCTCGAGCAAATGTGAAATCAGGGTAAGAGTCGTATGTGCGAGTCACTCGAACGAGCATTTGCTCTAAAGCACATTTGGTCGATGAGATTCGAGTCGCTCGAGTAGTATGTGCGAGTCACTCGATCGAGCTATTGCTCTATAGTATATTTGCTCGATGGGATTCGAGTGGTTTGAGCAATGACTTATCAGTAACTACTCGATAGATTCTTGGCATTAGGAATAATATAGGCTTTGATGGAGGTTGTGTATCAGTTGGCTATAATACAAAGGGGTCCCTCAGTACTATAGCACTACGTGCTACTATTATAAGCCATGGTATGGCGGTTCTAAAAAGGGATTCCGGGGTAATCCGAGCCAGGCAAACTACTCTAGTTCAATCGAACTCAACCCACCCTCCCCTCCTCGGTACCTAAGGACCTCTCGGTACCTTGGTATGGCGATCCTAAATAGGATTCTGGAGGCAATCTGGGGGTATCAAGTCAATAAAGTCAAATTCGGCAGTTTGGGGTGGATTTTGGTGATTTGGAGGGATTGTCGGGTTGTTTGTGGAAATTTATGAATCGGGAAATTACTCCTATTCAATCGAACACCCCCCCCCAAACCCCCCTGTCTTATAAGAAGCCTTTGGGTAACATAGCAACCACGTGCTGCCATAGAAACCAAGATACCGGCATCCAGTATACAAAATGGACGACGGAAACACTATCACCCTAACAACACGCGCTGCGCATGCGCACTAGCACCACGTATCATTATGGGAATGACGCCACAACATGGCGGCTCACCATGACAACACCACATGGCGCCAGTGGGTCAAGTGACATGACGTCACTTCCGGGGTCCGGCACCGGGGTCCGGTCAATGAGGCTCGAAACGTGCATGACATACTACTTTCGCATTCGAAAAGAGGGTATGGCATGTCATTTTTAGCTTAACTGCACATAGTCAAGATAAGCTATTGCCATCACGCGTGCGGAAGTCTGTAAGTCTGTGAGTCTGTGAGTCTGTGAGTCATTTTCCTTTAGCATGGGCTACACCCCGCAGTTCTTGTCTGATCGTCACGAAATTTCATATGCAGATTTGGGGTCATGTCTAGATGAGAACGTCCCCTTTTGGTCACGATCGGGCAACCGGTATGGCTGCCCGAGCCCAAAACCCGAAAACCATTAGCACAGTCTACAGGTCGTATTTATGAAGGGATTACATTGTAACTTGGTAGGATGCCTCTGTATAATGCCTAGATGAGAACGCCCCCTTTTGGGCATGATCTATCGACCGTGGTGGCTGCCCAAGCCCGCAACCCAAAAACTCTTAGCACAGTCTGCAGGTCATGTTTAATATGGAGGGATTTCATTGTAACTTGGTAGGATGACTCCTTATGATCTCTAGATGAGAATTTCTCCATATGGGCGTGATATGCCAACCGTGACGACTGCCCGAGCCCAAAACCCGAAAACCTTTAGCACAGTCTACAGGTCATATTTATTGAGGAATTTCATTGTAACTTGGTGGGTTGACTTCATATAATGTCTAGATGAGAAAGTCACCTTTTGGTCCTGCTTGGGCAACTGTGACGGCTACAGGGGCCCGAAGTCCGAAAACCATTAGCACAGTCTACAGGTCATATTTATGAAGGTATTTCATTGTAACTTGGTAGGATGACTCCAAATAATGTCTAGATGAGAACGTCCCATTTTGTTCGCGATTATTCAGCCTTGATGATTGCCCGAGCCCAAAAACCTTTAGCACAGGCAAAAGGTCATATTTATGGAAGGATTTCATTGTAACCTGTTTGGTTGACTCCATATAATACCTAGATGATGACATCCCCTTTTGGTCATGATTGGTCAACTGTGATGGCTACAGGTGCCCGAAGCCTGAAAACCTTGAGTACAGTCTACAGGTCATATTTATAAATGGATTTCAGTGTAATTTCGTAGGATCACTCCAGATGATGCCCAGATGAGTTTGTCCCCTTTGGTTGTGATCATTCAACCATGATGGCTGCCCGAGCCCGAAAACCTTTAGCACAGTCTCCAGGTCATATTTATGAAGGGATTTCATTGTACCTTGGTAGGTTGACTTCATATAATGTCTAGATGAGAACGTCCCCTTTTGGACGCGATTGGGCAACTGTGACGGCTACAGGGGCTCGAAGCCCGAAAACCTTTAGAACAGTCTACAGGTCATAATTAGGAAGGGATTTCGTTGTAGCTTGGTAGGATGACTCCAAATAATGTCTAGATGATAACATCCCCTTTTGGTCGCGATCATTCAGCCTTTATGACTGTCCGAGCCCAAAGACCTTTAGCATATTCTACAGGTCGTATTTATGGAAGGATTTCATTGTAACTTGTTAGGTTGACTCCATATAATGCCTAGATGATGACATCCCCTTTTGGCCATGATTGGTCAACTGTGATGGCTACAGGTGCCCGAATCCCGAAAATCTTGAGCACAGTCTACAGGTCATATTTATGAAGGGATTTCATTGTAACTTCGTTGGATCACTCCAGATGATGCCCAGATGAGAATGCCCCCTTTTGGTTGCGATCATTCAACCATTATGGCTGCCCGAGTCCGAATACCTTTAGCACTGTCTACAGGTCATATTTATGAAGGGATTTCATTGTAACTTGGTAGGTTTGACTTCATATAATGTCTAGATGGGAACGTCCCCTTTTGGTCACGATTGGGCATCTGTGACACCTACAGGGGTCCGAAGCCCGAAAACATTTAGAACAGCCTACAGGTCATAATTATGAAGGGATTTCATTGTAGCTTGGTAGGATGACTCCAAATAATGTCTAGATGAGTACGTCCCCTTTTGGTCGCGATCATTCGGCCTTGATGGCTGCCCGAGCCCAAAAAACCTTTAGCATAGTCTATAGGTCGTATTTATGGAAGGATTTCATTGTAACTTGGTAGGTTGACTCCAAATAATGCCTAGATGATGACATCCCCTTTTGGTCGTGATTGGTCAACTGTGATGGTTACAGGTGCCGGAAGCCCGAAAATCTTGAGCATAGTCTACAGGTCATATTTATGAAGGGATTTCATTGTAACTTCGTAGGGTCACTCCAGATGATGCCCAGATGAGAATGCCCCCTTTTGGTTGCGATCATTCAACCACGATGGCTGCCCAAGCCCAAAAACCCTTAGCACAGTTTACAGGTCATATTTATGAAGGGATTTCATTGTAACTTGGTAGGTTGACTTCATATAATGTCTAGATGAGAACGTCCCCTATGGACGCAATTGGGAAACTGACGGCTCCAGGGGACCGAAGCCCGAAAACCTTTAGCACAGTCTACAGGCCATATTTATGAAGGGATTTCAATGTAACTTGATAGGATGATTCGTTTTGGAATAATTTCACTGTAACTTGGTAACTTTCGTTGATATACGTTAACTGTGAGGGCCACATACATTAACTGTGGGGTCATATTAACCCACCCCTCAGCTCTTTAGTACAGTGTACACCTCATATTATTTTTTATCAAAAACATAGCATACAGTGGACAGAAATGAACATATTCCCAATTATCGCAATTCTTGTCTTTTTTCATAATCCTTTCATAAACATTGAACATTATCCTTTTCATCAAACACAACACACAAGTTAAGCTACAGTGTCATTGACACTTTCATTGGAATTGCCTGGAAGATATGTAGAGAGGAACCCTAGCACATTTTCCAATGACTGTGTTGTGTCGCGTAACGTTGAATACGCACATCAGACGTGGTATAAAACATGGCTCACGCAGGTATTAGCATCAGAGTAGAACATAATTCAGAACTCATGTGCTGGAACCGAGGGAAACAGTTATAAACAATGTACATTTTCTTCCAGGAGTGCAAGTGTGATGCAGTGCATTCAGGGATGTTGCCATGGAGTGGGAGGGGGGGGGTGGACCCTCCCATGGTTCGTCAAATTTACATTTACAACAGTTGGTAAACTGGACGTTTTAAATTGGGAGGGGTGTCTTGACCACCCCCCCCCCCCTCTCCTGGTTCGTTAGATTTACAATAGTTGCTAAACTGGAAATCTTCGGTTGGAAAATATTTGACATTTCAGGTTGGGCGCTCGTGGAATTTTCCAAACACGTCTCAACCTTGGCCAAAAGACTGAAAAGTAGAGAAAGTCCCTCAAATATTCATTGAAAAGTAGTAAAATTCTCTCTCCCCCCACCCCACCAATATATTTGTAGTTGAAATTAGTGACTGTCGGGAACCTAAGTTGAATAATTCACAGTCGACGGGTTGTACAAATGGAATTCTGCATCTTAACCTGTATAATAATGTGATCATTGACGCTTTAGTTCTTTCTCATTTAAGTCATGGGGTTCGAACACAGCAGAACCAGGATATAATTTGTAGTCTGTGAGTATTTGTGTGAGAATGTGATGGTGATCGTAGCGGAGGTGGGAGGGGAAGTTCACACCCTAAAACCTCCTTAAGGTCCATTACGCAGGGCGATTTATTACATCTTTGTGCACCTAAATATGAAATATTTCGGCGCTGATCTTAGAAACAAAAATTGTAGAAAATTTCATTGGATGAGTGCAGCAATACCATATCGTCCTTGAGTTCCAATGTGTTCTATATGCCAGTAGGTACATAGAGCACACTGGAACTCAGGGGACGATATCTGGAGTTTTTTGAAAATTTCTAATACTATGATTAGCGATTTTCCCAATCTGCCGCTGGGCTCATTTGGAAACAAAATATTTTGTTTTATCGATTTATCTTGTAACAATTTATTGGAGAGTGCCTACACGCCGATGCTCGTTTTTCAATTCTTGTTAGGAAAGGAAATCCAGCTCGCAAACAGTTAACTGGATTGTCTTTCTGTAACAATTGAGTGGTCTAGCCTGCCAGGCTAAACCGAGTCGCATCCCACACTGCAAAAAATATAGGTTCTCTTTAGAACCAAAACTGGTTCTAATTTTGTCCCTGCGATGGAGCCAGTTTTGTTTAAACAGTATTTATTTCAAATCGAATAAATTTACCAAGATTAGCATTCAGTTTTAACAGAATATTACATGTACTGAAGAAGATTCAGCAGTAAACTTGGAGCTTATTCAACGCAGTCGCCAAACATTTTGAAACAAAGGAGATATGAACAGTTGGCATATCGAACCAGTTTTGGTTCTGAATAGAACCAAAACTGGTTCGATATGCCAACTGTTCATATTTCCTTTACTTAATAATGATTTGAGACAACCTCGTATAAGCTCTAAACTTACGACTGAAACCCTCTCAATTTATGTTTAATTCTGTTAATATTTAATGTTAATCTTTATAAATTTATTTGATTTGAAATAAATTCTGTTTAAACAGAACTGGTTCCATCTCAGGGGCAAGATTTGAACCAGTTTGGGTTCTAAAGAGAACCTATATTTTTTGCAGTGCACCCATCTGAAGATCATGTCACAACCCTGTTTCTCGCAGTAAATATTCTGAACACCTCATGATCTCATATCACAAGATATCTTTCTCATTTCGGGTTTAACTGTATTTGGAAAGTGTAATTATTCACGAAATTAATAATGTTTTCAAAGTGGCTCGTACCTACATTCTGGCAATCATTTATTCAAATCTCTGTTCTGTGTGGAATATTGGAAGGTTACTGGATACAAAGAATCTTTATTTTGTGTGACATGTGCGTTCATAGTACAATTTCGTACAAAACAAATAAAACAATTGCACCCGGCCCAGTGGGCCTATATGTCACCTATAACTTATTAACTCTATAATATGCGCATGCATATTGGAAGCTTTTGATTGGCAACAGGTGACTTTGTACTAATGTGGTCTTTTGTGTTGTACGATAGTTCCAAGCGTGTCATTAATTAACGCAATTTGCCATTTTAGTTTCAAAGTGCACTTATAACATAAGTTAACAATATGTGTCAATATTTATCCCGTTTCAAATTAAAGTCTTGTGTTCCATGTATCAATGCTGTATTCATATCCTGAAATTGAGAGCTGAATTGGAACTTTAGGATGCAACACAAGTTTCCGATATACAGTTTTATCTAACATACTTTTCTTCAATTGTCGCCCACACACAACAATGCGCCGGATAGCAAGGGTGCCCAAGGAAGAGATTGAGATTGTCTGCAAATATTTTACACACACTGGAAGAGGGTGGTTAGGGTGGTTCGAGCCCTGAAAAAGAGTTCTGTATTTTTTTCCTCCACTGAAATGTATTAATTTCTCTCCTTTGTTAACCTTATATACAGTACTCCCTTCTATGTCCAACTATAACCATTTATCGTCATTGTAGGAATATAGTTAGGGTCTACGAACGAGGAACTTCAGCAACATACTACCTGTTATGTATGTGGTTGTCTATCTAAATATTTTGCACAGATGGAGGAGGAACTCTTCGAAATAACAGTTTTGCGACCACTCTAAATACAAAGATCCATTTATTGGTCATCAAAGGATATGAAAGCCTTAGGCAGAATGTAGGCTTAAGGCCAGGTTAGACATTATCCCTAACATACCATGTTTCCGATAACTAAAGATAAAACCCTTGTTTATAATAATACCCAAAGGAAACGCTTACTATATCACACAGTATCTGGTGGAGGGCTGGAGGCAGTTTAATTTGGTCAATCGTGATAGACAACTTCTTCACACAAAAATAGCCACATTGCCTGACATCACCCAGCCCCATCTAAGCTATTGGTCATATTCAAGAGAAACAGCTTTTGACGAATTCCTATGCTCTCTCTGCTGGTTAGCACTGAGAACGTTAACATATCTGTTGACATTTACAGGGTTAGGTTAGGGTTAGGGTTCTAAAAAAGGTACAAATTTCATATGGAATGATTTGTTCATGGACATTATGCAACATATCTCTAATGCCACCAGGTTGGTTTCTATGTACACCACTATGAATTATTCGGCCATCTGATAGAACCACTAAATCAATCCCTCATGTGCTATCAAGCATGACGCTTCCCACACGTCTAGAAAACTTTGTGTTGCAGTTCGACTAAACCAATCAAATCAGATGTGCTATACGCAATTTGTCAAACTAGGTATTTGGCAAAATGACTAAAATATTTCAGTCTTTTGGCCAAATGTCTGTGACCCGCAGTTATTTGGATGACAGCTAAAATGTTCTCGTTTGGTCAAATGACTGTATTTTAGTGACATAATCTTGAAAGTTTGCCTGGAGCATTATTTTAGGAAAACAGTCAAATAAATAGCAATACCTATTCCAACAATTGATAGGGGAGGATACGGAGACCAGAACATTCTTGGGTTTATATAGATGTTTGAAAAGGGAAATTTAGCCGAAACCTTTCTCTTCTAAGATTCTTTGATTCTATTTTGTGTTGTGTGTTGGGTATTATGTGTCACCATATGTGGTCTAATCCTTGTTTTAAAATAAATATCATCAATCAACATTTGTATTTTGTAAACCGACAACCTATCCCAAATACGCATTTGGCGAAATGATTATTGAGTAATCTCAGTCATTTGATCAAATAGTTTGGAAGTTTTAGGTATTTGGCCAAATTACTGAGAGTCACAGTCATTTGGATAAATGACTAAAACGTTTAGACATTTGGTGAAATGCCTGGTTTGACAAACGGGTTGTAACACATACAATACTCTTTATATCGGTTGAGAAACGAAATAGACATAAATTATTTTCTCTATGTAGGGTTAATGCATTTTTTGAAGGTGGAATATGGAAATAAAAGGGTGTAATTTGAGTTGATCAAGGGGCATAATTTGTGACAGTAAAGAGGCTCTGACCTGACGTAAATTGTGGTCATCTTGGGTTGATACGGCAAGAAACGCGCAGGCATTTTACTTTGTAACAATTTCTTTTTAGATATTAGTACGACATATTTGCCATATCTTGTATATTATTTCTGCTTACAGTTTCAACTGATGTATAATTTGTTTGGAACATATGGACCATCTTCGAAGTTGAAGAAGGAATTGAAGGAAATGAATGAACATTCTCCGACCGAAGAGCCATTAGAACACTAAAGTTGGTGTTGATGTTCGTAAGGTGTACATAACTTGCCGCTGTCGTATCGCCAGATACTTACCTTGTCAATAAGGTGATGGTATTATGAAATACATGTGTGGATTTATGGAGAATGTTTGTAACCCATGGGCGACCATGAAACACCAAGCACCAATCGAGATAAGTTTATTTATCAGGAAATTAACTACATACTGAGACCCTGCGAATCACACATTTTAGATTCGAATGGATTCTCGAATGGAATCATGTCTATTATTCAAAATCGATTCGAATCTCGAATTGAATCAGTGGCGCCTTGAAGATGGCCGATGGATTTTTGGGGGTACCATAAACCTAATTTGTTCCGACTGTGATGGATGAAGTCCCGACTGATAAAATAATTTATCATATGACAATGACATTTTTACCCTAAATATCACTACTGTTTGACGATGTTTTCCAAACTGTTGTATCACACCGGGTGAGACTTTTCCGGATCAAAAGTCCATATCACACTCTTACGGAAATCAAGAATCCATATCACACTCCCACGGAAATATCCGAGAGTTTCCGTGAATAGTTTTCGTAACTAGGGAAGTCGTTGTTGTTTCGTCTGCTATTTTTCACCGCTTATTATTTAAAATGGCAAATTTGGGTGAATTTGACATCGAAACAATGTCATATGATAAACATATCATCATAACAGTGCGTTGATCCGTGTCGTCGCATCACGTCTCGTTGAGGTGGCCAGATTTTCGGATCACACGAGCTGCCTGCGGCAGCTCGTGTGATCCGAAAATCTGGCCACCTCAACTCGACGTGATACTACGACACGGATCAACACACTGTTATGATAATATCTATTTAACTACATCATCAAGACATGCCTTCGTCGAATGTATGCCTTGATTATGTAGATGGAGTACTACCCTGTATTATAAAGGATTATAGTTCACCGTCGACATTGCTTGGATACTTTAAGATTCCACTTACCAGTGGTAGAGACTAGTGATACTGGAATTATCATGGCTGGTGCCATACGTACATATGTTATTTATGTCAATGTAGCAGAAGTTGCACTCAGTCTTTTTTTCAACATTATTTATGTACGATTTTCATCTGAACTTTTTGTTTTGTGAGACGATGAAGATGACTGATACCAAGCTGTCTTTCCTGTGTAAAAGGTTTAAGAGGAAACAAATCGGGCAGACGATTTCGAATCGAACCGAATATCTACCTAAGATTCGAAATCGAAATCGAATGTCGAAACTTCACAGGGCCCTACTGCATACCCCAAGCAATGTTTAATTTTATGCAGCTGAAGTAATTCTACTTTTACAACAAGAAACATAGGTATGACAGCTAAATTTTAACCGTGCAATATGCTGCACAATGCAGTGCAATGCAGTGAATTGCATCATAACCTTGTGACAACTAGTGACAATACACATGAGAACCCGGATTATGAACATTACCAGTAATTGTTTCTTCCATCGTCCTCTCTCTTTTGTTTTCCAGGTGTCTTTGTTTTGCTTTTCATTCTTTCCAACTCTCCCCCCCAAAATCAAACACTGCAACATGGCTGGTCCAAATCTGAAAACACGTGTGATTACATACATTGGGATAGTCCAGGATGTTCAGCCTTAACAAAAGTACAAGCTTCATGTTCCTATCATAAATAGAATCATAGTCAGAACTGGCACTATAAACATATCACAAAAAAAGGGGAGGTGATATTTCTGTCAAACTTTATCACCAAACTTATATTATGGACAGTATAGAGGAGTGCATTTTATGATGAGGGAAAGCTTCATGATTTATAGACGGTTCTTTTTTTAGTTGTACTCATTTTGTACCTTCCTTACCCGTGCATACTGTAACAGTTACATAATGAAATTGTTCTAGTAGACTAAATTTTGAAAACATTCAGCACAGCACTTTTTGAACATGCTCATAACGTCGCAAATGTGAAAAAGACCCATTCGACTTTTCGTTTTCAGATGCTACTATTAACACATAACTTCTTTTTTTTGTAAGAATTTTATATATATATTCTTTTCTTCTTATTCCATCTTAACCCTTCACCCAAAGCAGACGATATCACAATTTATTATTTTAATTACTATTTTTTAAAATTAATTTCTGAACAAATATCAATAAAACCATATCATGTGAATCCTCATTGGAACGAGCTCGATGAGCTCGTTCCGATGAGGGGTCACATGATATGGTTTTGTTGAAATATTTCGAAACATTTCTTTCTTTCAACTGTTGAATTTGCAAATTACGCTGGCGGATGCGTGCTATTCGTTAGGTAAATGGTTAAATGATTTTTTTCTTTTTCCTCTCTCCCATGATGACTTTTATTTTTTTTATGTTTCTCGTTGCATTAGTTTTCTCTTCCTTCCTCGAGCAAAAAGGCTCCCATTTCATTCCTATTGAATTTTCAAAAAAACCTTCATGACACATTTCATGTGCTTTCGATTTTTAATTCTGGGACTCTTTTCTCTGTGCTCTTCAGCATTGATCCTCTTGTAATCTTGAGAACTTTAGCACACTTTTTTAATTCGGGCAATTTATAAGAAATGTAGCATATTGTTGTTTTTATGAATCTCGTTTTTAAATATAAATTTTTATAAAAAAATCATTGGAATCACATCTGCAGCCAGAACATTGCATCATCAATGGTCTGGAAATATTTTCTTCCACGACAAGGCAAATGCTCTGTAGAACATATCTCGGAAAAAGTGCTGACAACTTTTGTTTAGTTTTATTATTTTCTTATTATTTCATTTATTATTTCCTTCATTTTTCCATTTTTTAATTTGTTAAATTTAATTTATTTAATTAATTTAATTTATTTAGTCATTTTTGTATAAGAAAGAGAATTTGAAAACAAGAGGCCTCTCAGTCTAGACAGCTCTGGTCAGAGGGATTGCTTTTAGGGAAAGCTAAATACAAGATAAGAATCCAAGTGTTACTGCTCGTGACCTTAACCTTCATAATATGACAATGGGACAAGACCATGGCACAACGTAAGGTTACAATGGTGTGAAGTATGAACAAGATCTGTCACATAGATTCAATTGTACAGACCAGTCAAGGGCTATATAACTATAGCAAAGTTTTGCTGACCTTGACCTTTATGATATACCTTGGACCAAAGTCGCGTCACACCTCTGAACAGTGAGCAATAATTGAGCCAACTATGAATAAGATCTGCCAATCATACCAAGTTCTTTGGACAGGACAAGGGTTGTATAACAATATAAAGCTTTTGCTTCCTGTGACCTTGACCTTTATGATACAACTTTGGATCAAAGTCATGACACACTCTTGAGTCATGGACAATAATTGTACCGCCAAGTATGAATAAGATCTGTCAATCATACCAAGATTATGGTCCGGACAAGGGGTGCACAACAATATCAAAGGTCTGCTGTCTGTGACCTTGGCTTTGATGATATGACCTTGGGTCAAAGTCACGACACACCTTTGAGTCATGAGCAATAATTGTACCAAGTATAAATAAGATCTGTCAATCATACCAAGTTATATGGACCAAACAATGGCTTTGTAACAATATCACAGTTTTGCGGTATGTGACCTTGACCTTGATGATATGACCTTGGATCAAAGTCGCTACACACCTTTGAGTCATGGGCAATAATTGTACCAAGTATAAATAAGATCTGTGAGTCATACCAAGTTATATGAACCGGACAAAAGTGATAGTGAAATGTCCAAGTTTTTCTAATTGCCACCAAACATTGGGTCTTTGACCTTGACCTTGAGAACACATACCATATTATCATTCGCGACACACTATCTTTTGATAATACATATTGTTATAAAGTTTTGTGAAAAAATAGTCAGTGGTTAAGAAGTTATGGCCCTGACAAACAAACTGTTGGCGATAGACGGACGACTTTGCATTAGAAAAGCCCCGTTAACATTGTGTCAGGCGGCGCTAAAAAAATAAATTAAAAAAATAATTCTTCTTTCTATTTAATTTTTTAAAAACACCTCAAAAGATTTTCTGCAGCACAATTGTTTTCTTCAAATCTCCCCTTGACTTTGTGTTGCCGAAATAGCAAAAACAAAACCCCGCTACCATTTGTACATGGCAGATGATTTTTTAAAATAAAATCACATGCGGTCTGCACTGGAAAAAATCCCGGAAATAGAAAAAAACATGATTTTTTAAGGAAATGCCACATTTTTTTGGAATCGAAATGCAATTGGTCTAACCTTACACATACAAATCGAATGAGTGATTTTAAGATTTCTTCCCCTTTCTTACACTGTAACGTCTCGGCGTTTTAGTGCACTTTATTGACACACCCAAGTTATTCTCTATTTTTCCATGCAAAGTAACGTCTTGGCATTTTCTCAGAAGTTAGATCTGTGCCAAATTTTAATGTTTTATGCACCCCTCCTTGTTGAGATCTCCACAAAAAGAGTTGCATATATACATACTAAAATCACGTATTGAAAACGAGGGGCTATACTGCATATTGTGGAACTATTGTTGGTTTTTTTGTCGCTGATGTTTCAAGTGTTATGATAATTTTTGTGTTTTTGTCCTCTCAAAATTTACACCTTTACATAACATTTTCGGTACCCTAGTTATTTATTTATTTATTTATTAAGGTTTATCGACACTTTAAGAGCCAAGGTCAAATCGTGTCGGTGACAGTTTTACGGATGGAGAAAGCCGGAGTACCCGGACAGAACCACCGAGCAACGACGAGCAGCTGCCAGCTCCCAAACATCGTAACTCCGCACTGCAGCACAGACAGGGTTAGATTGGTTGAAGACATACGCACCATCGACGTGGAGTGCGCCTTAGTACACGGTGTCATCGTGCCCCCATGTGGACAATCGGGGTTAAGTTCCTTGTCCACGGACACAACGTGGGAGTCCGAATCGATCGCTCAGACGGTCACTCATCCAAGGACTAACCGGGCTCGACGTTGCTTAACATCGGTGATCTGACGAGAATCGATTACCACAACGCCACCGCGTTCCCACGGTACCCTAGTTATAGAGAGTGAACTGTAGTTGACGTAGGGTTAAAAAATATGCACAAAAGTTTTGATTTGGCCATGTGGATGTGCCACCACAGCCATTTTAGTATCTGCGCAGATAATTTCTGTTGAAACTTGAAAACGCGGAACGTATGTCCATTTTTTAATTGGGCCTGTACGTGTAGATGGGTTTCTGAGTTTCATTCGGCACCTGGCTGAAGTTTCTTTTCTCCTTATGACGTCTACATTTTACTAAAAATCAGAAACGCAAACTCTGAGTGTACTTTGTGTACAAATACCACAATCCAGTTCCAGTTTGTATAACCCTTTACCCAACGTAACGGCCAAAACCGGCCAGTGCTATTCTCAAAAATCGAAAATTAGTTTTCATTATTTTTTCATTTTTTGTCTCAAAAACATAGGTTTTGACCCCTCGTTGGAACGAGCGGATTTGTTTTTGCAAATGTCGTCTGAATTCCTGTTAGATAAAGGGTTAATTGATAATGATACGTAATCACAAAAGGGGACATAAAAAAAACTGGGTCGAAATTCTTTGTCCGCCTTTCTCTCCACTATATTCTCACTTGTCGACGAAGATATGCGCAAACATTGACTCTGAGAATCTATTTTCGTTTAGTTCTTCGTATTGCGGATTTGATTTTGCACTATTTTCTTTATAAGTTCTTAACCCACTGGTGTAAGTGTGTCACAATCGCATTGTGATCCGCTTTTGTGATCAATGTGCTGTACTTGTGGGTCTGTAGTATGAAAAGGGAGGTGAAACTTTGTGAAGGAAAAGTTAGTTTTGTAGTTATCAGTAGTAGGAGATGTCGGTTTCATGCTCGTTTTGGGGGACCCCCGCGGGGGACCCCCGCGCCCAAAGCGCCCAGGCCTTTTTTAGGGCTCCCCTCCCTGTGCCCTAGCCCGTTAGGTCACCTTCACCCTCCCCGCGCCCATGTAACTCTATACCCAACAGAAGAAAAACTGATTACGTGTTTGTATAACAGATTAATACTCTTCTTCTTGCCCAGATACGCTCTCGACAATAACAACGTTTGATAAAGCCAAGTCAGGGTAACTTTGTCAATAAAGGTTACACGAATGAAGATAAAACTCCAGACACAGTTTATTTACAAGGCAATGGTAAGAGGATTAACTCGAGACCATTTATGATTGTTGATAACGTTACCAGATGCATAATACATAGATGTAGTTGAAAGCATCCCCATTTTGTGTTAGATGAGGGAAGCCATGTTTTAAAATAAACTACAACGCAATCGTAAGAGGATTAACTCGAGACCATTTATGATTGTTGATAACGTTACCAGATGCATAATACATAGATGTAGTTGAAAGCATCCCCATTTTGTGTTAGATGAGGGAAGCCATGTTTTAAAATAAACTTCAATTTTAATTAAAGTTTATGTAATCTAATACTTTGTTTGTGACATGAAAAGTACTGACTGGTTTCCCCAAAACATATTAAAAACTAAGAGCACAAAGCGTCCATGCCTTTTGAGGCGCACATTACCCCTCCTCGTACCCAAGTCCCCCATCAGTGACCGCTATGTTCCCAAATCAGTGACCGCTATGATGTATTCTTTTACGTGAGTGCATCTCTAAAAGATGTAAGGGCCGCCATCTTGTTGACGTCATGCATATCATGGGCACCATCCTTATTGCGCATGCCCAATATGGGCGCAGCCACCTTGTTGATGTCATGCACATTAACGACGCCGCCATCTTGGGCTGTACAGGGAGGGAGGGGGAGCCCTCCCACTTTGTGTATTATGGTAGACACGTCACAGATATCATGGGGGAAGACGCCATCTTGTCATCCGCCATGTTTGACCGCCACCTTGGGTCCCAATAGGCTTTGGGTACAGGGAGGGAGGGGGATCCCTCGCACTTTGTGTATTATGGTAGCCATGTCACAGATATCATGGGGGAAGACGCCATCTTGTCATCCGCCATCTTGTCACCCGCCATCATCCGCCATCTTGTCATCCGCCATCTTGGACCGCCATCTTGGGTCCCAATAGGCTTTGGGTACAGGGAGGGAGGGGGAGCCCTCCCACTTTGTGTATTATGGTAGACGCGTCACAGATATCATGGAGGAAGCCGCCATCTTGTCATCCGGCATCTTTGACCGCCACCTTGGGTCCCAATAGGCTTTGGGTACAGGGAGGGAGGGGGATCCCTCGCACTTTGTGTATTATGGTAGCCATGTCACAGATATCATGGGGAAGACGCCATCTTTTTATCCGCCATCTTGTCATCCTCCATCTTGTCATCCGCCATCTTGGACCGCCATCTTGGGTCCCAATAGGCTTTGGGTACAGGGAGGGAGGGGGAGCCCTCCCACTTTGTGTATTATGGTAGACGCGTCACAGATATCAGGGAGGAAGCTGCCATCTTGTCATCCGCCATCTTGGGCCGCCATCTTGGGTCCGAATAGGCTTTGGGTACAGGGAGGGGGGGGGGAGCCCTCCCACTTTATGTATTGTAGTAGCCACGTCACCCTTATCATGGAGAAGCCGCCATCTTGGGCACGAAGAGGGTGCATATGGCCTAAAAGGGCTCTGGGCACGGGAAGGGGCGCCTAACATGTTTTAGGCACGAAGGAGGGACTAGCTGGGTTTGGGCGAAGGGAGGGTGCCTAAGAGGCTTTGGGCGCGGGGAGGGTGAAGGTGGCCTAACGGGCTTGGGCACAGGTAGGGGTGAGGGGAGCCTAAAAACAGGCCTGGGCGCTTTGGGTGCGGGGGTCCCCCAAAACGAGCATGAAACCGACATCTCCTACGGCTGTTATCTTATAATAAGAGTTATTTAGCTCACAATACTCTCAGGATGAAAATTCATCTGAAACATTAAAAATACTGAAAAGGCATACAATCTTCTCAAAGAGGTGTCAAAAGGCCGAGTGGTTTTCAGATATCGAAAACTAAATGCCTTAGGGAGCATCTTGTTTTTTGTGAGCGCTAAGAAGGGAAGGATGCTGGGAAAATTGTAAAATAATATAAAAACCTTTGAAACAGGGATGAGAAACTACTAACTCTGGTTCCAGGTCATCAAGTATTACTTTCTGCTTCCTATTGCACTCTACAATTAGTTGGGTTATTTATTTATTTACTTATTGGTGTTTAAGGTCACATACTAATGCACAATGGATAAGCGTGGCCTCGGCAGTTTTATGGGAGGAGGAAGCCGGAGTACCCGGAGAGAACCACCGAGCATCGACGGGGAACTGTCAGCTCCTCAACATTCTAACTCTGCTCAAGCTCCGCTCAAGCAGGGTTACAGCGGTTAAAGACATGTGCACCATCGACGTGCAGTACGTCTTAGTACACGGCGCCATCGTGCCCCATGTAGTCAACAGAGATAAAGTGCCTTGCCCAAGGACACAACACGGGTCGTCCTGGGCGGGGATCGAACTCGGGGCCTCTAGCATAGACGTCTACCACTGAGCCACCGCGCTCCCCATTAGTTGGGTTAAAAATCCACTCAAATCAATTGGGTTGAGTAAATATGAACCCAAATGAGTTGAGTTTTAACCCAACTGATTTTAGCGTGTAGGTTTCTATTAATCAGTCGGTCTTGAGTCGGGACAAATCAGATGTACACCCCCAATAGGGCATGTTCTTATCCTGAAGATACATCGTATTCTTTGGTCAGTACTCTAATGCATCAATCCGCCATTAATGGTGTTTGCAACATTATGTTTGACGATATTTGTGGACGTTGACGCTTGTAAAATTGATCAGGCTATAAAAGCACATGTCAGGTTAGTCTAAGTTCTTTCTTTATCTTTCTTTTAAATGTTTTTTTTCTCCCAAAGGCATTCTATGATGCCAGACACCGAGCCATTAGGTTTATGTCGCACAAATTGTATGTAGTTCCTATATAGCAATAAAATAAAGGTAACTTACGTGCATTTTAAGCAACTAGGTGGAGGACAAATATCTATTTCAAAGCATTTTAAATCCTCAAAATCACCTCTCGTAGATAACATTTGGCCAACTAGCTTCGGTGTTAAAAAAAGTTTTATTGATGTTGCAGATACTTTCGGTTCAACTATTACTTTAGTGACCGAGCCATTGTCATCAAGCGAGCTCAGTGTACTCTCCCCCATTCATGGTTGGCTCTTTGTGGAAGTGAAAACTAAGGAATGGCGACGTCCGATTAAACCTTTACAAAACTCGAATAAAAGGCGTCACTTGCAAAGAATTTACCTCCAATCACAGCTTATGACTCATCATAGGAACGAGCTCAATAAGCTTGTTCCAGTGAGGGGTCATAAGCCAGGTTTCAGCAGCAAAACATTTAAAACAAAAAACAAATTAATGGCATTTTTTTGCGAATAGATTGCGCTGGTTATGGTCGTTACGTTACGGAAAAGGTTGAATACATAATTCCGATCTGCAGATACTCAAAATCGCAATGCATTTTCTTTACATTTTTTGGATGATATTTAGTGTGGCAATGCAGCTTATTCGCTTATTTTCCAAGTCTGAGAACTAGAAAAAGGTGTGAAGAAACTACATAATTAGCTCATCTGATTGAGGTTAAAACCCTACCACTATAATTTATGGGGTGTCGATTTTCTCCGTTTTTCAAGAACTGCAATCGAGAACACAAAGAGGAAGGGAGAGGAGACTGTATCACGTGATACAACCAGCTGACTTTAGTTGACATCAGTGAGAACGTCTGGGAGCGTGGTAGCTCATTGGTATGACATTGGTCTTCAAACCGAAAGGTTCACGGTTCGATCCCCGCGAGGGGTAACTGCGTTGTCTTTGGGCAAGGCACTTCATCCTGATTGCACACTTCGGGGCACGGCGACACTGTGCACTGACTGTCTTCAATCAATGATAACCGTGCTTGTGTGGAGTTAGTATATTGAGGAGTCTAACAGTTGCTCGGTGGATCTCTACGAGTACTCCGGCTTCCTCCACGCGTAAAACTGTCCGACACGCGATGACCCTGGCTGTCGGAAGTGTCGTGAAACTCCATTAAATAAATAAATAAATACATAAATAGTGAGAACGTCTAGTTTTCAAACTCCCGAGTGTTGCACAATCAACAAATGATGCCGATTATTTTACAAACAGAGTGGTTGGGATTCGAACTTCTACTAAGAAAGTTTTTGTTTTGTTACAAATAAGATATATACAGTGCGTGGTTAACCCTTTACCTAACATGAAAAGCAAACGACACTTGCAAAAAAAATTCTTGAATAACTAAATTTTTTCATTTTTTGTCTCAAAAACATAGGTTATGACCCCTCGTTGGAACGAGCTTGACGAGCTCGTTCCAACGAGGGGGTCATAACCTATGTTTTTGAGACAAAAAATGAAAATATTTTGAAAATTAATTGGCGATTTTTGAGAATAGCGCTGGCCGGTTTTGGCCGTTACGTTGGGTAAAGGGTTAATGGTTACATTACTACTTGTTGTGTACCCTTGACAAAACAATGAAGATGAGCAACAATTTGCTGTGATGAACAGAAACAACTACAAAAAACTACAATGATGATTGTACAATAAGTGGCTTGGCCCGTTAAACCCTGGTGGTATTTTTTGTGTCAGTTCACCTGGTGCAATTCGAAGAGTCCAAATTCATTATCTGGGGGTATACCTGGGGCTGTGCGTTGAAAATATTGATTGTCTACCCGACACACCCACTAAGGAGACACCATACTTAATGAAATCATGACGTATCATATCATGTTCCCGGACTGGAAAAAGGGCGTCTCGGGTTCAAATGTTTGGAATATGAAAGTCGAGACTATGTGAAATTGTTATCATTGGCATTTAGTTTATTCATAACATGAAGAGAAATAAGTAAAATGAAATAAATAAATCATTAAATAAAGAAAATTGTTGAACAGTGCAGTGTTACATCAACTGCCTTTAGAAATTGATTGAACGGCGGGTGCTATAGGAGAAAGTGCTGAATCGACACAAATTTCTAACACCCGACATTTGAAGTTGACGTGGAGGAAACAGATAGATATAGACCCGCCCCGATAACTATCGCAGATGCTTTCACCGAATTCCATCCAAATTTTCTTTAACCAAGAGGAGTGTTATTAATGTGGTTAAAGAAGTAAAGTTTGTTCCTTAACCTTGTTCTCTCTGGTGAAATAACTATGAGTGGACATCAAATCGAGTGTGCGGTACACTTTTAGCTGCTGGTAGTGGTAAAATGGGTGTTCAAAGCCAAGAGCACAGGTGGCGTAGAAATGTCGACAAGGGGTAGTGATTTCAATGGGGAAACGTGGCGTAGAAAATGACGCAACGACTGCGGTGATTTACTGGTGAGATATACACCCTCGCGCTTGTTCTGAGCCAATTCGGAGTCAGTTGTGCATTTATGGCGCCACTCTTTTCTTTGAGAAGACATCCCTACAAGTGGACGGGAAAACTTTGGCAAAAAACGGGTAAATACGTGGATTCTTCCGTTCGTTTTGTAGGGAAAAACAAAGCCACGTACATTTTCTTGCGGAAATTGGGCCATTTCGTTACAAAATCGAGCATTTGTCGATATTTCCCCATACAAAACCTACTGAGATTTTATTAAAATCGCGGACGGAGAAAAAGGTCGAATTTGTTTTGGATTTCGTCCACGTAAAATCAACAGAAGATTTAAAAAATTTATTTTCGGTGGCGTCGAAACTACGGAAGCGACATTTTGAACTATTTTAGTAAGGGCGAGAATTTCGAGTTATTTCCCGTCATTTTTCATGCACGAACGCGCACGCGGTCTAATTTCTCATGTAATAGTCTCCATGGAGGAGATGTATTATTTGTTGCAAGGTCAAAAATAGAGAAAAAGACCACTTTTCATAGTTGAATGAAACCATTAAAACAATAACATATGTTTATAGAACAAAGAAAATTCATTTTTGCTTTCATCAAATCTATGTCCGTCGAAATTTTCTAATAAGGATTTAATACAAGTTTAGGACTTTGAAGTTAAACCCTCAGTCCTTACTAACAAATTAACAAATTAATAAGGTGATGTATTGGTATAAAATGTGAAAATTTTAAACAAAAATGGAACCATTTTAAACTAATTTTAACAAAACGTATTTGATATCATTTCAAAAAGTATGTTATAAAATATTTGATCACATGTCCGTCCATTATGTAAAAAAAATGAGATTTGTTGCAAATGAAAGTTTTTCATTTTTCTCCCATAGATCGGTACAGTAATTTAGATTGTCATCTTTACCACTGTTTACACGCGAATGTAGGAAAAAAAGTAACAGGAAAAAAAGTAACAGGAAAAAAAGAAACGGAAAAAAAGAAACAGGAAAAAAAGTAACAATTATAATAATACAACAGGAAAAAAAGTAACAGTGTTTTTTCATTATTTCATTTTTCATTATAATAATTATAATAATAATTTTATTTTTTATTTTTTTAATTATTTTGTAATTGGAGATCATGTGTGCTATGACAATGTTGTTACAAGGATATCCATCATGCTTTCTTTGATGTACAACAATGTTCTTGAAACAAATGAACACACATTGTAATAAACACACAGCAAGTGTGGTTACTTTCAAGTATTCTCTTCTTTGATGTACAACAATGTTCTTGAAAAAATAAACACAAGCAAGTGTGGCTACTTTCATGAATTCTCTTCTTTGATGTACAACAATGTTCTTGAAAAAATAAACACACAGCAAACTATATATTGGACAGCAGTTTGAATTAGTCATTAAATGTTCTTGAGTCATCATGGAAGTGATTGAGAGTAATAAGAGGGGCAAAAAACTTTGTCATGAAGGTTTCATGTACACTGTATCTGTAAGAAGGAAGAACAAGGTCTGGTGGAAATGCACTAAACGTGCTAAATCAGACTGCCGTGCAAGTCTCTGTACTACTACAGATTTCAACAACCCAGAAATAGTTAGACAACACAACCATCCTCCAGAAAATGTCAGTATCGCATATACCAAATTGAGAAATGAAATGCGAAAACAAGCAGCTTCTTCCTTAGATAAGCCATCACAGATCCTCACAACAGCTGTTTCAAATGCTGAAAGTGAAGTCAAGTTGATGCTGCCAGACTTAGATAATGCCAAACGGAGTCTGAGATACCACAGAATAAGTCCTCCTGTCCCCAAAAGTCTGTCTGAGCTGACCATTCCAGAAGAGTTTCAGAAAATATCAGACTCTGAACAATTCCTTTTCTTTGACAATGGACCTGATGCAAGTGAGCGTGTGGTTGCATTTGCAACAAATAGTGGACTCAATTATCTTGGCAGTGCAAGTACTTTATTTATGGACGGTAATTTTGCAATGGCTCCTCCACTATTTCAGCAAATTTATGTTGTTAGGGTTAGGTTTCATGACAGTTTTTTATCTTGTGTATACGCTATATTACAGAGGAAGACACGTACTTCCTATGAGACTCTGTTTCAAGCTATTGTCGATAAACTGACTGGGCTAAATATTGACTTGAATGTAAATACTGTTGTGACTGATTTTGAAGATGGTGTGTTACGAGCTGTGAATGCTGTGTTTGGTAGACATGTACAGAGTAGAGGTTGTTTCTACCATCTGACACAAAGCACTTGGCGCAGAGTGCAGAGTTTAGGTTTAGTGCAGTTGTATCGGGATGATGCAGACTTCAGACTGTTTTGTGGGAAACTGGATGCACTTGCATTCTTGCCAGTTTCAGATGTGCGTGATGGTATGAATCACCTCAAAGACATTGTTCCAGAAGAAGCCGAGGAACTGTTGAGGTATTTTGATGAAAATTATGTCACTGGTAGATACAGGCAACCTCGCGCCGCACCTTCAGATGTGTTGGCACCATTACGACTTAGATTAACTCCTCCAGCCTATCCTCCAGCTACATGGAATGTTAATAGTGCTACGCTGGATGGCGAATCTCGTACAAATAATGCATGTGAAGGCTGGAACAACAAGTTCTACAATCTTGGTTTCAAAAAGAGCAAGCTCTGACCAATACAATTATTCAACAGGTGTCAGTTGGTTTGCTGCCTGTTATCCGCAAACAGAAGTCAGCTGAATCCCTGAATAGAAAACTGAAAAATCTGTGTGGTTTATATTCCCAAGGTTCACTTACTATTTCAGCTTTTCTTACTGGCATTGGCCAGAATATTAGATTACACAAGGTGTGATATGTAATAATCTAACTAAATCATAATTAAGTTTGTTAAATTATTTTATAACTATGTACTATGTAGTACTTATACTGATATGTAATAATCCAACTAGTTTCAAGGTGTGATATGTAATAATCTAACTAAATCATAATTAAGTTTGTTAAATTATTTTATAACTATGTACTATGTAGTACTTATACTGATATGTAATAATCTAACTAGTTTCAATAATATAACTAAATCATAATTAAGTAATCTATCACTTTTATGAAATAAAAATTAGAAAGTGTGACTCTTTTTCCTGTTTTTTTTTTCCTACCCAAATCTGTTACTTTTTTTCCTGTTACTTTTTTCCGATTACCTTTACACGCATGCACATTCAGAGGAGTAAAAATAGTTCAATATGGTTAGCGTCTATGATATTGTTCTATGGAGCTTTGCATGTTGTCTGTTCAGTGCTGTTCTATTTGGTACTGTAACAAACCCATCCAAAAGTAATTGACAAACAAAAATAATGGCATTTTGTTAATTTCCGCATTGAAATGATGAGAAAAAAAGATTGTACTGGAAAGTCTCATAGAGGATGATAATATATGTATATACAAAGAACATTTGCGTGGGGCGAGGATAAAATTGGACTTTGACAATCACGACCAATGCAAAATACGCTAAGGGGTGGTGGTGCATGAGAGGGTTTGGAAATTTATTTATTTTTTTTCAGTATGTTTTTTTTTTTGGGGGGGGGAGGGGTAAGCCCCACCTATGCCCCTGATCCAGAAAAGACTCTGTTTCGGTCAATTGTCTCTGCCTGTGTGTCTGTCTGGTCTGGTCTGGTCTGCGTAACAGCCGTCATGCAGGAATCTCGGAATTCTTGTGTGGACCTATCTTCATGCATCGGACTCAAAATTCATCATGCTGGGAATCTGTGTGTCGCAATGTCAACAACAGTGGAGACAGAGTACTTACCCCTGTTGATTAATGGGCGTAGCAACCCCCCCCCCCCCCCGGCCACAAAGATTTATGGTCAACAATCTGCGACTTTTGAGGATATTATCTTCCCTTAATTTGCAGAAACTCTTTGTGAATTTTACACAGAGAGATAAGAACTTGATATAAAATGCTGATTTAATCTATGTTAGCGTATTTATATCATCGATGCCCTCATCATAAAGTAAACTACAGTCATTTTCATGTAGAGCAGAATAGAAAAGTGATCACTGTCTTATTACCATTTTTTCCCAATCAGTTTGAACACTTAACCGTTCATTCAGAATAGAAACTCTTTTCAGACTTGAAGAAACGGCGTTTTCAGCTGTTTTGGATCGTCTGCAACTTCTTTTTGTTCATTTTATCGATAGGCAATCATAATTGCTCAAAATTCAGTGTTTGTTTCTCTCGGGAATCGAAAAGTCTGCGGGTTGTGGTTTCGCATTTTTTTTCCTAAAAAGGATAAAAATTCCCGAATTGCCATGAAATGAAAACACGTTCACCAAGCTAAAAAGATCTTAAACGCTTAGCGTTAGCAAAACGGTTGGTAGGTGTGATCGATAGTCTTAATTTCGGTTTATTATCAGTGAAATTTGGAACTTCAATTTATTAACATGTGATAAAACTGCAGCATCTAAACAAGTTCTGACTTTATTTTGTTTCAAATGCACGATTCTGTGGTATACAGAAAATTAGAAAGTGCTTCCATTTTCTGGTAACTGGGGGGAGGGGGGGGGGGGGAATGGGGTTGTTTTGTTTTATTTCGATTTTTTTTAATAGGAATGTCCATCGTCATCAGCTGGAAAAAAACCGAAAAAATCTTATTTACTCATTCAATAGGTTGTCTGACGTCGCTAAAATGTGCTCGTTTGATTAGAAGAAATAATCTTTCACTGGATTTCCTATTTCACACCTCATTGTTGTTGGATTTCCTATTTCACACCTCATTGTTGGTTGGTCATCAACGAACCATAAGTGTCTTTCACACCCAGTTGCGTTGACTTTCTGATCTGGTTGGATTTGCTTCAGAAGCCTGGTTATGTCAGGGGGACAATTTCCCCAAAAAGTCTTTTTCAATGATGATAATTTTTCGGGATGGGGGTATGCTGTATGCAAAGACTTACACGATAGACCACTTTTGAAGATACAATCTCCCACAATCAAATCTTGATTCATTCCATATATAACACCCCAAAAGGTAGAGATACCACCCCAGCCCCACACCCACGTCACAAAGTTTCGAACAATCAATCCACGAATGCGATATATAAATACCTGAAACACACCTCACTTTCATGCGGCAGTGTGTGTCTAAAAAGTGATTTATTTTTTAATGAAAATATTCATTAGTAATATCGTTCACGATCTGGATATCTTTGTACAGAAACAGCCCAGATGTCAGTTCAAGTTTGTTTAAAATAAACAGTTCATCAGTCCCATACAAGGATGCGAGCGTATCATGTTAAACAGTTCATCAAATAGGCAGAAATAATGCCAAATTCGTCCAGTAAAAATAATGAATGAAAAAGTTATAGCATTGGGAATCAAGTAGGCACGAAACTTCTCCTCAATTTCCACGCGATCCACGGTGTTTCCACGCAGTCTTGGCACTCGACAAAGATACTAAACTGTAGAGCAGGGATAGAAGAACAAATTCTGAAAATTTACCGTAGCTGCCTTCAGTGGTCTGGATACAGTGAGCGTATGACCGACACTGGTGTTCATTTTTAATGTCAAATTGGCCAAATTACAGCTTTTTCGCCATTAACCCATGCGCGATTTCTGTTAACTTTTACTTTCTGACAATTATCTAACTGTTACAGGCTGTGTGGGGCCCATTGGCGCGCCAGTTACAAGATGCATCTTTCAGTCAACAGCATCTTTCCACCATTAACTGTGCATTACAAGTTTCAAATGGAACTAGCTCAGTGGGGTGGGGATGGGGGTGGGGGTGGGGGTGGGGAGTTTCGGGGGGAACAACCACAATCCTAGACAACCTCTCAGCGCCAGCTCCCACCAACTACAAAAAGAGTAAATTCAAACAATTACCTCCACTCATCAAAACGCTATATCTCTGCCAATTCACGGCCGATTTCCGTGGAATTTCACTCATCGTTCATAAATAGTTACTGCATCGTTTCACAGAAAGAGCGACTCCAATTTCTCTTTTTGTCAGGTCGAATATGAAAAGAGCGTATGCGCGTGCGCGTGGGATTCCCACGGGGCATATGCTCAGTTCCTAGACTTACGAATGATATGACCGAGCTCAGCAGAGCTTCTAGAACAAATTCTGAAAATTTGGAGTCGCTGCTCCGAAAACCGTGGCCACATTCTAGTCTACTAAGCCAGAAAACAAAGAGACTGTTATCTGCAAAATGAGGTCCCCAGAGGGTGAATGTAGTGATGCTACCCTACATAGCACGGTAGCATCACTAAATTTACCTTCTGCGAACCTCAATCTGAGTCAGGGTCTCAAAACTAAACACAAAGAGGTACCCAGAGGATAAATTGGCCCACTGTATGGGATAGCATCATCAAATTCACCCTCTGAGGACCTCAGTAGCATGTCTCGCACGTTTCAGGGACCAGTTGGGGGATCTCATCGGGGGATTCATTGTGACATCTTGTCATGTGACCCAGTGGCGCCATGTTTGGTTGTCATGGTAACCCGCGTGAGCGGCCATCTTGTGACATCATCTCCATAGTGATATGTGGTGTTAGGCACATCCAGCATGTGCCTATTGCTAGTGCACATTGTGTCACATTGTGCCTTTTCACATAAGCACATATTGGCACATCCAACATGTGCCTATGCGCTACCTGTAATGTGCACAATAGAACATACATGTGTTTAGGGAAGTTAGAATAAATAGAACAAAGAAGTCATAAAAAGGGATTCTGGGGGAATCCGAACCAGAAAAACTACTCTAGTTCAGTCGAACCTCGGTACCATGGTATTGCGATCCTAAATAGGATTCTGGGGGAAATCCGTACTAAATAAAGTCAATTTCGGTAGTTTGGGGTGGATTTTGGTAATTTGGAGGGATTATCGGATTGTTTGTGGTAATTCTACGAAACGGGAAATTACTCCTATTCAATCGAATACACCCTCCGAACATACCCCTGTCTTGTTGTAGGCCTTTGAGTAACATAGCAATGACGTGCTACCATAGAAACAAAAATGGCGGCCTCCAGTATACAAAATGGACGACGGAAACACGTATCACCCTAACAACACTCGCTGCGCATGCGCACTAACACCACATATCACTATGGGGATGATGTCACAAGATGGCTACTGACGTAGGTTACCATGACAACCACACATGGCGCCACTGGGTCACGTGACATGATGTCACACGAGATCCCCCGATGAGATCCCCAAACTGGTCCCTGAAACGTGCGAGACATACAACTGACCTCATTCTGCAAATGTCAGACTGCTTATTTTCAGGCTTGTACTCTACATGGATGGCAGTGAATTCTAAATGTTAGATACGCTCGAGATGAATGAAAGCCCATTCATATTAAACTATTTCTGCTCTTTTAGTAAGGGCGAGAAGTTCGAGTTATCTCCCGTCATTTTTCGCGCTCGAACACACGCGCAGTCTTATTTCACATGTAATTAATTGTCTCCATGGAGGAGAGGTATTATTTGTCGCAAGGTCATAAATAGAGAAAAAAGACGACTTTTCAAAGTTAAATGGAACTATTAAAACTAACATATCCAAAATATGTTTATAGAACAAAGAAAATTCTTTTTTGCTTTCATGAAATCTATGTCCGTCCAAATTTTTTCATAGGGATTTAGTACATGTTTAGGACTTTGACGTTACCCCCTCAGTCTTTTCTAACAAATTAATAAGGTGATGTACTGGGATGAAAAGTGAAAATTTTAAACAAAAATGGAACTATTATAAACTAATTTTAACAAAACGTATTTGATACCATTTTAAAAAGCATTTAAAATATTTGATCACATGTCCGCCCATTATGTAAAAAATGACATTTGTTGCAAATGAAAGTTTTTCATTTTTCTCTGATAGATTGCTATAGTAATTTAGATTGTCATCTTTACCGCTGTTTACACGCATGTGCGTTCAGGCGAGTAAAAATAGTTCAATATGAGAGATATACGGTCGACCATTGGGTACTTTTAAAAATATGTTTGTCATTTATTTGAAAGAAGAAAGATTTGATTTCATTTGATAGTTTTTTTAATACTCCGATATAAAATAAAAAGAAATAAAAAAGTTAAAAACGTAAAACTTAATTAAAAGAAATTTTAACCGAAAACAAAAGGCCCAAAGTGGCCTTAATCGCTCACCTGACAAAGTGGTTCAAAGAAGTATTTGGGGTCACATTCAGTTAGTCATGGTTTATCAACACTACAGAGGAATGAAGTGATGAAATGTAAATTTTATGGAAAAAACACCAGGGAATGGATTTGAACAAAATTGAACCTAACCAGTTCCCCTCTCCTCCCATGCACGCCCTCCCCAACAGAGAGCCCAAATATTAAGCCAGGGTCTCAAGTTGAACAGATTTGAATCTGATCCTCAAACAAATGTTATATACCAAATACGAAGGAATTCTGAATGTAGAATCTGAAGAAGAAGGTTTTTTAAAAAATGTCCTCACATTGCATTAAGTTAAAACGTTGGGCTCAATAAAGGGCCTCAATATTAACCCAGGGAACCGATTTGAACAAACTAGAATCTGACCTACCTGGAGAGATTGTATACCAAATATGAAAGAATTCTTACTGGTGGATCCGAAGAAGAAAATCTATTAAGAAATTCTCTCAAATTGCACTAAGTTCAAATTCGGGCTCCCATAGAGAGCCCAAGTATTAACTCACGGACCCAATTTGCTCAGATTTGCACCTAACCCCCCTAGAGATGTTGTATGCCAAATATTAAAGCATTCTAACTGGTGGATCAAAAGAAGACTTTTTTAAAAAGAAATTCCTCATATTGCACTAAGCTAAGCTTTGGGCTGTAATAAAGAGCCCAAATATTAACGGAAGGGCCAGATCTGAACAAACTTAAATCCGACCCTCTTAGAGATGCTGTATACCAAATATGAAAGTACTCTTACGGGTGCATCTGAAGAAGAAGATTTTTAAAGAAATTTCCCCATATAGCACAAAGTTAAAATTGGGGCCCATAAAGGGAGCCGAAATATTAAGCATGGGATCCGATTTGAACAGCCTGAAATATGACCCCCTAGAGAGTTCTATACCAAATATGAGAGGATTCTGACTGCTGGATCTGAAGAAGAAGATTTTTAAAGAAATTCCTCATATTTGCACAAAGTAAAAATTTGATTCTATTTGGTCCAGTGGTTTATGAGAAGTCGATAATGTAAAGTTCACACCGGACGGGCGGTCGGCGGACAAAAAGTGATCACAAAAGCTCCTCCTGACTTTCAGTCAGGGGAGCTAAAATTTAAAAAAAAAATCAAAGATCCAAAGAAGAGCGAGGTGATGATTTGTCAATTTCTCGAATCAAAAAGAAATATTTGAGAGAGCGGTATGGAGAGACAGATGTGGGTTATCCAACTGAAAGATTGAGATGACCAAGTTATTCAGATCCTTCATCGAAACCCAGAACAGATGAAGAAAGAGATCATCAGATAATTGAACCCCCTTAGAGAGGCTCTGTGGTAAGCGTGATTTCTGTGTGACGTGTTCCCAGAGAGACCGTGACAGCAACCTCTCAGCACGACTCATCGATAGCTTCTCCCGAAATAGAGTAGAGACTGATGCAGAGAGTGAATCAAAGACCAGCATCACCAATACTAGCGCATCGACTATAAATATGAAAGATGTGGGAAACTTGAGTAAAGATTTATATAACACGATTGTTTTGCCCGCTAACTCTACTACGCTTTTCATAAAGAAACTGATGGAAAAGTCCACTTAGATGATAGGTGAGAACATAATGCAACAATTTGTTCATGGATGAAGACCACGTGTTCGAAGGCACTCGGAACTATGGCATGTGCTCGTTTTGGCTAAATCGGATCCAGAAAATTACAGTCGAAATGATCTCAACACTTATGGCAACATCCCCACCAAGACAAATGAATAACGATCTTTTCGAGAAGAAACCGAAAACGATCAAAGATTACAAATGGAAAGAAGTGGTGAAACCTATATGGAATGAAAATAAATCATTCGTCACATCAATCCTCGGGAAGGGAATGGTTTTATTTTGTCTTCAAAATTATTAATGATCAGCAGGTAGGGAGAAATCCTTATTAGGTTGTCAATGACAACAATCACATGAGCTCTTCTCAACCTTATCGAGCAATTTGCACTGAACGGATTGTCTCAGTGGTATTTTGGTTTCAACTTGAATTGGTCGTGGTCATTATTCTCTTCAAAAAAAAAAAAAAAAAAAAAAAAAAAAATGGTGTTGCTCATTGTCAAGATAAACATTTCCTTCACACTGTTGGTTTAGTCTCGTCAATCGTAGTCCTTCGATAATTTTCTGCTCTTCAAAGTTCAGACTGAGATAACTGAATTTAAAATTCAGAGTGGTAGTTTCGCATAATTAGCTGCTTTCATCATGAATTCAGACAGAGATCTAAGAGAGAGATCTGCCGTAAATTATAAGACATTACATAATAGTGGTAAAATTGATAATAAAACATCCAGTGCTGTCGCTACAGAGATTTCGGAATCCACTTCCAACTTTGACAATGCCGTCAAAAATTTACCAGATGACACAATTGAACGTCTCTCATCAGCTGAATCCGATGATTCGGATAATGACTTGGTTGAAATGGAACAAGAACTCGCTAAATTGCAAAGACAAAAAGAACTGCTTAAAAAAAACAGAGAATTGAGAGAAAAACATCGTTACAACGTCAACTTGATGATGCTAAACGTGAACTGAAAGAACTTCGTCGTTCAGGAACTTCTTCAGGTACTGACAAATCTAAGTCAGACAAAGATAAGGGAAAAGACTGTGACTTTCAAAAGTACAACCAACACATAGATTTACCCAGATGTAGATCAACAAAAAAAGACAATTGGCCAAAAGATCATGATATGAAAATATCTAAACATAAACATTCACTTTCAACCGATTGAAAGCATCAACATCGAATGGCTGCCGATGGTGATAATACTACTACGATCATTCCTTGCGACCCTGACGCGCCAATAGATAGTTTGGAGGTCTTGTGGCCGGCAGAAAAGTAGGTCGCACAGAAGTGAGAAATGAGATAGTGAGTATACGAATTGCTATGGCAAAAAGGTTGTAAATAAAGACTGGTATTAATCTTTCATGAGTGCGATAAATAGAGTATATCTAGTGTTTTTGAGTGAATACCCAAAATTACCTTATGATGGACCGAGACAAATGTTTACTTTTTACGAGTGCTTGCGCGAGCGAACATGACCATTTATATCGATAACGAGTGAGATTTTCATTTTATTATGCGTTTTTTGTAAGAATCGGATACTCGGAACAGATTGCGTCTTGCAATCTGATTCAGATGGCGGGTTTCTAGTCCAAACATGGCCCGAAAGTCCTTAATATAAGTTTTTGGTTTGGTACGTCCTTTGAAAGGACGTACCACACCAAAAACTTATATTGCGAACTTTTAGGCCATGTTTGGTCTAGCGGGTTTCATGCATCAATTCAAGATGAATACGTATTGCATTATTGCTGGATATTGTGACCAGGGGTGTCGTCGTATTGAATGCTATGGGATCAAAGAATGTCCAAATGATATGACACATATAATATTTATTAATGTCCAGCAAACATCTCCAAGAATAACAATAACATGTAAAACGTTAAATCCAGGCCACGAGAGCCTTATAACGTGGTCAGTAACTTCCAAAGTTGGTATTGAACATTTGAGATATCATTTATATTCATAACATTTAACAAAGGATTTAATTCTACCATACAATTTTACTAATACTGCAAATTAGCGAACAATAATTAATACTGGTAAACAAGGAAATTGATTTACCAACGCCAGGTTAAACATGCTGATGCAAGTCTCAGTGCTGGGAGCTGAGATAAACTTTCTATAGATAATTAGCAGCCCACCGTGGTCGCTACGTGGGGTGTGAGTCACATAGGCGGCTTGTAGTTCAAATAAAACAATAGTACCTTATTGAGCGTCGGAATGCTGGCGCCTCGCAGTGAACAAAGTTCGATTGAAAATCAACTAATTATACCTTACATTTAAAACATAGAATTTTGAATACCTTCTATTCGAGTGTGGTAACATTTGCAGCAGTCTACAGATGGCCCGGTCATAATATGATCGGAATCCACTCAAAACTCTAGATTTAGTTTTCATTATACGTTTTTAGAACAAATTGATCATTTCCAGTGATAATTTGATTCGTATACGCCACGAAGTGATGCTTTTAAAGCGACCATTTTGATTGATACCGAGAAAGTGAAAATTTCTGTATCTTCACAGTGGGGGGATACGATTTCTATCTTTCAGCAATTTATTCGATAATCTATCGTTTAGCGTATAATAAAATTACAAAAAATAGTAAATAGAAAAAAACTTAGAAATAAATAAATAAAATAAAATAAATGTTAGTGATAAAGAATAGATGATTTACAAGATTTTACGTCTATGGTGGCTCGGTCATGATGGATTCGATGATGCATTTTTTTTTCTCTTCACTGCTAATGCTGAGAAACAGATCGCTTCGATGGTTTCGGAAGTCGGAAAAACGACAGTTATGGACGTCGGTAAGAAAGCTGCAACTGAATATGGTGACATGATAGCTTCCAGTAATGGCAAAAAATATGATAATTTAGTTCACAAGATGCTAACTAAGCTTAACCCTTTACCCAACGTAACTGCCAAAAACCGACCAGCGTTATTCTCAAAAATCGCCAATTAATTTTCATTATTTTTTCACTTTTTGTCTCAAAAGCATAGGTTATGACCCCTCTTTGAAACGAGGCCACCGGGATCGTTCCAATAAGGGGCCATAACCTATGTAACGCACAAATAGAAAGCGATTATATCAAAGATAAAAAATGGAAAAGTGAAGGGTTCTGATGTGAAAATACAAGAACTTAAATTGATTGGGATTGAAAGTATTGTGGTACTAGACGGTCTTCAGTGGACAACACTAATGTTCTGCGGGCATCTTGGGAAATCACTTCAGTCTTTTTGTTTATTCGGTGCACTTTTTCTGTGGACTGCGAACAATCAACATTGTAACTTGATATATTTATTTAACCAACGTTGCAGAGACCTGGATCTTCAGTGTAAGTGACATTGTCGCGTAGGAAAATTACATTTGGCGTCACTGACAAACCCTCAATTTTTCTTAAATTTATGTAAATCTTCACGAAATTTCGTGATAAATGATCGAAGTTCATCACTCTCTTTTCTAATGTTTTCATTTTTCTCTTAGTTGTGTCATAGGGTATAGCTGGAGAAACAACGTTTTAATGCTCTTCTCTTTAGAAAATTTACTTCAATTTTTTTTACCAAGAAGTAAAAAGATACAAAATTTCACTTTGAACCTGTAATGATTGTTTTCACTACAGTTAAAACTAGATGTCTTGTCACGAACTGTGCGCTTATCTAGGCTTAATTGCGCGTAGAAATTGCGAGCAATTTCCATATCGAATGGCACCCAAAGCACAGGAGATTTTTGTGGTTTCTCATAGAAAGTGCAAGCAATGTTTTCTGCCAATGATAACCCGGAGGCCCATTGACAGAAAAATTGCTTGTGCGCAGGCCATATGATAGCCTTACTATGGTTTGAACACACAGATTAACGCGCAGATCGACGCGCTATTTCTGCGCATTTCATGACAGGACTTCTAGTTTTAACTGTATATTTCACACAAAGTACCAAAAGTGAGTAACAATTCTTTGTTTTGACAAAGCTTTTCATGTGTATTTTGTAATTTTGGGGTAAAGGTTTGCAACTTTTGAAAGTTTCAAAAGTTTGTAAATACAGTACAGTCGTCAAGGACTGGTGATAATCCACGCGTGGTCAGTGATGTCCACACATGCATTTTTCAGGTTACAAAAATAATCATCAGCAAAATATTAATTAATGAGGCACCGAGTTATAAAGTTTTGATGATTATTCCTATAATTAACGTTAGATTAATGGAATCTAATGTTATTGTGACCGCAGAAATATTTCCTACCCGTGGAAAGTGACCAGTCAACGGCGGCCATACTGTATACAGTTCCAACTCAGTATTTCTGAAACTGCACTTATTGCATACACATTTTCTCTTAAATATTAAATGTACAATGGTTTGTAATTTAATTCATGGACAGCATGCCATAGTTTGAAATTGTTTATTCAGGCAGTCAGTGTAGTCTGAGTTAAGGTCACTTCTTTCACTATTTTGTTTGGCTGGCAGTAATCTTGTACAGAAAAACTTGCGTTAATTGTCATTGTAAATTAGAGTACGATTATTGCCAAACCCAAATTATATATTTGCCGAAATCTCCATTTATCTCTTTTTGTTTCCTTCAAAATGTCATTTTAAATATCTGTTTAAAAATGAGGTTCATAAACCATCTGCCTGCTACTACTGATCAGCTGCTAAAAGTAAAGAAAGTGGAGGAACACGAAGCCATCAGGCTAATAAAATGTCAAAAAAGAAAAGGGTATCTTGAAGTATGTGATTTAAGAAAGATTGATATATGCCTGGATTTTTGGGCTGAGGGTGATTCTGATAGAAAATGGGAAGAGTTTTTAAACTATTATGGCGTTTCACAAGAAAACACAGAGACGATATACATAGAGTCAGCAAACGATGGGAGCAAAAGTTGATCGTTTACATAAAAGAGTTTGCAATTCGGCAAGAAAAGCACGTCGATGAATTTCAGCGGCTGCAAAAACAATGGAAGCACAAATACGGCACTGAAAAGACACTGCTAAAAATGTATGCATTTCCAACAAGAGCTGTCTACAGTGAATAGTAAGATGACAAACGCACTTGGTGATCAAATCTGGAAACTATTTGAGGACAATAAATCTACATGTACAACCTAAAAGCTAACAAGTACACAAGAGTTAGAGGGGGAACCGGATAGAAACGTTATAGGTGGTAGTCAGTTGCATGTGAACACCGATGAGCTGGTGACGATCGACACTTATGTTTTTACTTCAACAATCATTGATGAAACGTCCATGAAAACACAATACAGAAGTTGTGTTGTTTGTTTGGTTCAGCGGCAGAAGAAGTGACCCAACGGTACGAACGTGACAGCTCTGAAGACAACATAAGCACCGTACCAGTAGATGGAGCTATTGTAAAATCTGGTATGGACAACTGCATTCAGAATATCGTCGCGTGAGAACCATAAGGTTCTATCTTGCAGGGGAAGATAGAACCTTATGGTTCTCACACGACGATATGTCACCCATAAACATCAGCAGCTTAGCTTCACATGCAAACCATATTGTGAACATTCATGACAACTTCCCGATATTACAGAGGAAGCTCTGAGGGCAAATATCGACAGCTGTCAGAACTGCCATTCACACGGAGAAATGGATATGACAATAATAATGGTGTGTGTTACAAGGATAAATATTTCAAACACAATGGACATGTATTGCCAGACCAACATATCATGGATGCCGCTATCAAGACTACAACTCATAACAATGAGATAACTTTAACTGCTCTCGATTACTTTCAATTGAGGTCTTTCGATGGTATTTACGAGGAAGCTATTCAGCTGAAAAAGCGCCCTGAAAACCTTTCTTGTACATGTAAAAGCGCAGACAGGGCCACTGTCCGCTACCGACAAGAAAAGAATGATAACACTGAGAAGGAAAAAAAAAAACACACGAAAAAACAAGATTATTCAGTTATGGAACGGAGGACATGTACATGCTTAGACGCAATTCTCTTCGTGACATCTAAACAGAGCCAGCATGTCAAATTAAACTGCAGCTTGACAAGTTATTTTATTGACGAAAGGTAACCACACCAACATGTTTCCCAGTATGGAGAACTCAGTACGCAACCAGTTTTCAGGACACACAATCCATCTGTGCGAAATATATTCTGTTAGCCTTCAGGTAATTTGCACAACGATGATGCATGGCGGATTCTTAGCGCTCCAGTCCAGTCAAGCAGTTACCACGATATACTTTTGGGTAGTCATGTGCAAGACAATTTCCAGTTCTAAAAATTTATATGGCTTTAGCCAACTGAATACACTCAAGTATACGTTTGCCAATATCGACCAAGTGATGAATGGCCACCTGCGTTTGGTACCTTCATTATTTTCAACGCCTGTTATTGGACCATAACTTCACATGATACCAAATCCGTCTTCATTGTTCTGTTTGATAAATGCTCCAGTATTTTTAAATCGTCATTTCCATGACACATTTGTTACAGCTTTGACTGATGCTCCTTATTGTACAGTGTAGGGAATATAAGAATTTATTCCATGATTACCTATTGTATTATATACAAAAAGCCTATGACATAAATTTTAGCTTTACACACCAATCGTGGTAAACACGGCACCAATGGGATTTCCATAGTTGTTACACCGACAGTGGAACCACATCCATGTTGACCTTTGGTGACTTCGCCTTGAATGCAAACTTGTCTAAATGTATCACTCGTCGCCTCGTGAAGAGTGAAATGATACCGGCAGTTATTTAATACGTTTTTAAATGTTTACCCCATAAGATAAACCACAAAATTAAAAAAACATACGTTCTCTCGTTTTAATAAAGCGTCCATAACTCGAAACAGTATTTTATTATGTTATTAAAATGAAAAAGGCCCCGTAACTTGCGCGTTTCGTTTTCTATCTCGTTTCGGCGATAAAATTGCTAGCGGAAGTACCGTCAATCGGTGCTCATGTAAACAAAATCAGAAACGAACGTGTGAATATTGATTTATTCAACATTTAAACTCTTAACAATCTGGCGATCGGGGTATAAATAAAATATCCCGAAAGTAGCTTGATGTACCAAATGTTTAACACTCGTGGTGAAGAGGTGTTAACCGCGCGCCAAAGGCTCGCGGTTAACACCACTTCACCACTCGTTGTGAACATTTGGGTATTTTCTATACATAAGCTGTACAATCTGCAGAGAAAAAATTCTCCCATTTTTTATAAATTACATATGTAATTGTACATATTTATGTCATTGTTAACCGGAGCCTTAGGTTGAGGGTGTTTTTTAATCAATTATTCATGTTGATTTTTCATTAGTGAAGATTGGAGATTACAACTTTAGAAGTGAAAATTGGAGATTACAGCTTTAGAATTCCTCTGGTTTCCTATGAAGAAGATTTACCGGCTCCTTACAGAAAAGTACACCGTGCAGTGTACAGTAGCAGTTACTTCATTGCTCATCCAGATGCAGCAACAATTTTGATGAGTGTATTAAGAACAGTCTTAACATCCGTGTGCTTTTGCAAATGGAATGCTACTGGTTATGATTGGGGATCAAGGATAAATTATGTTTTGAAACCCATTTTATACAGATCTTAACCCTTTTGAACCCAAGTGGCCGTTTTCGGCCAGGAACATGATATGTCATGATGCCATTAAATAGGATGCCTGTTCAGTAAATGTGTGGGGTAGAACAATCAATATTTTCGCCATGCAGCCCCGGGACTGCACGCTGAAAATATTCAATGGTCTACCCCAAATAATGAATATGGACTCCTCTAATTGCTGCCATTGAACAGACATGGAAGATACCACTACAGTTCAAAGGGTAAATATGATAGGAACTCTCAACTTGCAACTAAATGTACAGACGTTTTATGATTAATGTCAAAATGTAAGAATATATATTAGGGCCCTACGAACCTCACATTTCGGGTCGAATCGAATCTCGAATCGAATCAGACATAAGATTTCAAATCGAATCGAATATCGAATCGAATCTCACAGCTTTTCAAGTTGTGGATATTGCACCTTCTTACAACCGTAAATATTGTCAGTCTCCACTCAAGTATTTTGCCCAAGGGCGACTCGTGTAAAGCAAGCAAAAAAGTGGAATATTCCAGAACAGGAATCAATGTAATTTTGGAAGTGGAACATACTTGAAGTCTTTTTTATCATCAGGTCTCCTGTATACAGGAGACCTGATGATAGAACAAGAGTCCAAGAGAAGACACTTTGTAGGATTCTGTAGGATTTTAAAAACATCTTGATGATTCGAAAATTTTCAAATCGGCGCGATGGAAATGAATCGAATCGAATCATGGGGATTATTTCGAATCGAATTTCGAAGCTTCGCAGGGCCCGAATATAAATAGATTTTAAGTATATTAACTCTTTACCAAACATGAAAAGCAGACGACACTTGCAAACAAAACTCTTGAATAACTAATTTTTTCCATTTTTTATTTCAAAAACATACTTTATGACACCCCATTGGAACGAGCGCGACGAGCTCGTTCCAAGGAGGGGTCATAGCCTATGTTTTGAGAAAAAAATGGAAAAATTATGAAAATTAATTGGCGATTTTTGTGAATAGCTCTGGACGGTTTCGGCTGTTACGTTGGGTAAAGAGTTAAGAGTTTTAATTATTCGGCAGAACTCTCTAGACATTTAACTTGAATATCTATCACCAGAAGTAGAGACACAAAAGAATAGTGTCGGATTCAACATTATTCGGAAAAAAAGAATGTACATTTGTAAAGATCACCCCTTTAAAATATGTGTGAATATTCAATACAAAACTCGATAGGATGGGGGTGTATTGACGAAGGGGTGTGTCATTACCATCCGTTTCCTCCTTTTTAAGCGAGCTAATATTTTTTTTAGTATTCTTTGCTTCGTTTGAAGTCTTGTCTTTATATATACTATATTTGATAAGCGTTATCGAAGCTCTGAATTTGCTTTTTGTCAGCTTCAGAAACGTTTGTTTTCATTCGTGTTCGAAAAGTTCGCGTTTTAAGACAATATTGAAAACAGGGCTGTTTCAAATCACTTGGAAGCAAAAAGATTCATTCTTCTGCAGTTACAACATTGCATGTCAGTACCTTCTGATGCGATGCAGAAATATATAATTTATTGGTGTGTAAGGCCACCATGATGCTTTAAACATCATAAGTAGAGTCATATTTTACCAATTTTATTAAATTCTACACACATTTTACCAACTTATTTAAACCAAATATGGAAGTAAATAACGACCAACATTGAAATAAGAAGTAAACACACCTTCAAAGAAAAAATGTTAAATAACTTGATCATATGCGGAAACGATTATTTTCGTTGGTGATGTTTTTTCCAAAAGGCTATTCAAACCGTTTTCCATAGGCTGTAGTGTTTAAAAAATAGACAAATTTATTACCAATAGTGGCATAAGCGCGCAAAATCACCTCACAGATTTCTTGGAATGGGAATCTCCTTGAGATCCGCTGTATTCAGACTTCTGTCGTTACTTATATAGCATCTTAAGATGTCTTGGATATAATATTAAGCGTGAATTGATCTGAGGAACATAATTACAACCTCGCAGTTTGTGAACAACGTGATTGAAATCTTAATGGCGATCCGTGTCGTCGTTTCGTCATTCACATTATTACATGTGTCAGTCTGCCGTATTGATGATTATCATGCCCACCCACCCTACCCCATCCTGGTCCCCAATGTGTATGACTTGCCGTTAGGGAACATTTCCTTACATGTCAGAGTCCAATTTGCAATCATAATGATCCGGAGTTTTGTAATGACGTCGTGTGGTGTTTTACATTTCATTTCGCGATTGATTCGATTTCAAAGATGACTTTGGACACAAGTCATGATAAACATAGTTTATCTAACAATCATATTGATTCTGGCCTGAAAAACATGAAAAACGGTATGTATCACATAATGTGTTCCGATTCCGTATCAAAAAGACGACCCATTCTGATTCCGTATCATATAGACGACTTGTTTCTGGTAACGCGACGGGCTATCACAACAGGCGCCTGAATACATTCTATGTGCGTTTCCGTGATCGACCCAACATTATGTCCCAAAACTGTTTTAATAATTTAAGATTTAATCCGTTTATGTGACAAAATTGTTAGATAAATGGATTATCACGGTAATGTGCAAGTCCTGTGATTTGCATCAAATTCTCGGTGATGTCCAAAAATGGGATCACAACTCGCCTGAAAAGCCGGTGTAAAAGGACTGGAAGTCCGTAGGAACGTTAGTCCCTCTGGACTATTATTCCGCGGAATTATAGTCCTAGGTCTAACATTTCTAGGAATAGTAGTCCAGCGGACTACTATTCCTAGAAATGTTAGACCTAGGACTATAATTCCGCGGAATAATAGTCCAGAGGGACTAATTTTCCTACGGACTTCCATTCCTGTCACACCGGCTCGTTGAGATCCCATTTTTGGACACAACCTCGAATCTGATACAAATCACAGGACGTGCACATAATCATGATAATCTGTATTTATCTTACAATAATTATGCATTGGGTCCGACATTATCCGAATACAGAGTGTATCAGGCCCCCTGATACAAAATCTGTCCTAGTATCTTGCATCTGCAAAATACCACCACGTGCTTTGTTACGATTTGTTTACTTTACTATTTATAGAACATTACAAGCTTTCGAAACGCGTTTCCCAGGGACTGTACGTTGCTATAGTCGGAGCTGGTCTTAGAGCAAAACAAAACCCCCAAAAAACACTTCTGAAAAGTATAATTGTTATGTTATGGAACCACATTGCTTTTACGCTTTTGTATCCAAAACTCTGGAAGCATTCAAGCTGGAACAACAAGCAGTTGTTTATACCGTTAAGCCCGCAGTGTTTTCGAACGTTTATCTGAGTCTCGGATAAAAGTTCAAGGCAGCCACATATAGTTTTATGAGACTGAACATGAAATCTGAAACTAATTGTTAATATTACAATTTAGTATTTTATCTTTTGTAAAATATATTTTTCAAAACATTCAACAAAATCATATCGTCGAGCTCGTTCCAATGAGAGGTCACGTGATATCATTTTGCAGAGTCTTTTGTAAAAATCATGTTTTTTCAACTGCTCAGTTTGTAAATTACGTGGTCGATTCATTAGGTAAAGTGTTAATCAGGTTATTACAGTTGAGAATTGTACAAGATAAATATATCATCACCATGTTTTTTACAAAATTTTGTATTGTTGTATAAGTGTCGTGCTCTTGTTTCTAAGGCTATATACAACATTTGTTACGTAAACATATATATATATATATATATCAATGAGACGCATGAAACATGTATATATATCAATGAGACGCATGAAACAAAGCATGAAATGTAATTTTTAATGCTTATCTTGTCATCTGACTTTATATTTTTATAGTATAGTCCTTATATTATCAAGAACAAAAGCTAGAAGTTTGGTCGTTGAATAAAAGTGGAGAACAAAGTACTCTCCTTCGTAACTAATCTGTTCTGTGTCACAAGTTCTTCGGCTGTTTCATGATGCCAAAACTGTGTTAGAAATTTGAGTCTCATGCAGAATGTTAACCAAATGATGGCGTCGTTTCTTTCAGTTTACAACACACAGAATTTTCGGTTGCACAAGTGTATCCATCTTTTGGGTCATACTTGTCGATAGTACACTCATGTTCTAACAAGCAATTAAAGTCAGACGCAAGGCAGTCACCTGAAAGATTAGAGAAAAACATTCATTGTTATTTGAATCATTATCAACAAACACGATATCAAAATTTGTTATTTTAATTATTTTAAAACATTTTTTACAAAATTTCAGTAAAACCATATCATCTGACCTCTCATAAGAGCGACCTCGACGAGCTCGTTCCAGAGAAGGGTCACATGATATGGTTCTGTGAAAATTTAAAATAAAAATTGAGCTGCTCATTTTGCAGTGTCCAGGCTGGACCGAAACTGTCCAGTGCCACATTTTTAGCCATTTTGGATATTTTAGTGCCAAACAAGGTGTTTTGGTGTCAATAGGTTAATGGGAGGGGAGGGAGTTGTACTTCGATGTCTGATCCAAATAAATTGACCGTGGTTTGAAAAATGAACTGACAATTATTTCATGAGTGAACGGACAATTGGTCACGGGAAAATGCGACAGAACACGAAATTTCTGACGAAATCCTCTGAAGACGAAAAGGACGGTCGCCAAGTTTATATCTATGTCACCGATTCAGTTAATGGACAGACTGAATGACTTTGGTATATATACCTGTTTTTGCATATATATAATAACAGATTAATTAACTGATGACTGTTAATCCACTGGACTTAGCGGGCGGAGAGTCTTTATAAAAGGTAGCATTTAATAAGATAAAAACTTCATACTGGCGCAATTCACTCGCAGGGACATGGCGACAGGGTGGGGAGGGAGGGGGAGAGGGCTCACCCCCAATCCTGGCCAAAATTTCCTATAGTTGGAAATTCGGAGGGCAAGTCATGAGTAGTTGGAAATTCCATCTATCTGGATTTTAGAACTTCTTTGGTGATACTGATGTCACCTTTACTTCCCAAAATTCCAACTCGGTTTCAAATCGTCAAAAATTCTAACTGTTACTATTTACAACTACAGTGTACGCAATATCGAGCTTCATAAGTATGCATGATGTCAATCGGTACGAGGTTTCTATAGTACGTTTACTTATCGTAATAAAAAAAATCCAAATTGATCATTCCTGCATAAGATCAGATTTAATGTTAGGACAGTGCGAATTGCTCAAAGTTCTCAGCTTGAGCAATTGTTTAGCACATATTCAATTCCCAGAATAATACCAAATAATAATAACAACCTGATAATTCTATCATAAATGTGTTGGCATGCCAGTTACTATAATAAATTTTATGCCCCCTTTCATGGCTTCATTTTCAATATTTTTTTGGTAGTGAATTTCCTACTAGGGGGGGAGGGGGTTTGCCCCTCCCGGTTCCTCCCCTAGTTGTGAATTCACTACCCTGCACTCACCCTCAATCGGAAACCTCTAGCCGCGTTCCTGTTCACTCGCAACGGTATGAAGTATTTATATAATTAAATGCAGCTTTTGTAAAGTTGATAACCTACAAGAACCCTGAAGAAAACACAATGCTTACAACTAACGCAAAAAGTTTGTCCAAACATAATTCCCAACAGCTTGTTGAAAAAGAAGTAATAACATATTTTTGTCTGTTTCATGTTTCACCATCGACCATGCTCTTAACTCCGACAATGGCTTTCATTCACAAGTGAAAGAAACTTTTTTGGTGCCAATATTTTAGACAACAAAGATTTGAAAAAAAAATGTTGGTGCCTTATGAACATTTTTGTGCTATTCGATAAATTTGCACCCCGGCAGCGTGAACACAGTCAATTTGTAAATTAGGCGGGGTGGGGGGGGGGGGGGGTGTTTCCAATTCTTTAGGCAAATGGTTAACTCTTCAAAGTCTCTGTCAAACGCGACTAGAAAGTTACACCGACAAAGACAATTCCCGAATGACATAATAATAAGGTTATTTTGGAGACAATTTGAGGCTCCAAAGACGTCATTTTTCACCAAGCGTGGTATGGCATTTGCAATTTCATTACACTTTCCATGCTACGCTCATGTCTCTGCGATTTGCGTTTAAAAGACTTCAAAAAATAAATAAACAGAAAGGTCTGGGTGTGGTAGAATGAAGTCTATGCACCCCAGTTATTTTGTATAAAAGATAATCAGAACGAACGTCAGTATGGACGACATTCTCCACTATCAGGAAAACGTTCCTTGCATTAAATGTGTATTGTCATGAAAACTGCGCACTCACCACGTTGGTTGTTTTATTTCTAGATTTTAATTACTTTTATTTTGGAAATAAGAGGGTAACACACTGAAAAAATGTCTGTATGTATAATCGTTTAAGTGGAGATTCTGAAGGATTGTGGTGAGGAAACTATATATTTCGGTTTTTGGGGACCTATGTGGATTAATCTTAGTTACACACCTCCAGAGGGTACTTAATAAAATTAACTTGGAGTTATATTTCTATTTTAGCACACATTGAGTCCCACGATATCTAGGGTTATTTTTTTTCATATAAATCAAATATCTATTTCCCACTTATGCTGCATATCAAATTTTGTTAAAATCGGACTGAGAGTTTTGAGTTGTGAACGAGAGATGCTGTATACCAAATAGGAAAAGAAGGATGGAATTGCATCATATTGCACTTAGTTGAATTTTTGGGATACAACAGAGAGCTCAAATATGAACCCAGAGACCCGATTTAAACAAACTTGAATCTGATCCCCACCCCCCCCCCCACCCCCAGAGATGTAATAGTACTAATTGTGAAAGCATTCTGACTGGTGGGGCGGAAGAAGATTTTTAAAGATTATTCCCCATATTAAAGTTAAAAATTCGGGCTCCTGTATTGAGCCCAAATAAGAACCAAGGGGCTTCATTTTGAAAACAAAAATGCCATGGATGATGTATACCAAATATCAAAAGATTCTGATGATTGGTTCTGCAAAATTTTTTTCTTCAAATTTTTGCAAATATGCTGACTCATCATTTTTTAGATGCCGCCCTACAGAATACCAGTGCTATGGGTCCTCAGGATTCTTCATACCAAATAACATTTCTCTGTTCCGTGGGTTTGGGAAATATTAGAGTTTGAAAGTATTTCTATTTTTAGCTTCCTGGGTTCCCCCAAGGACACGGGATTGTTTTTTACATGAATCAAGTACTTATGACCCAATAATATCCCAAACCAAATTTGTCTTAAATAGGATCATCGGTTAAGAAAATAGAAATTTTGGGCGTGGCCAAAAATCTTGCCTCTCCCATTACAAAGGCAAATATTACTTCACGGACTTCGTTTAAACAAACTTGAATCTACACCTCAAAAGGAAGCTCCATACTATCAAATATCAATTCATTGAGCCCACTGGTTCATGAGAAGAATTTTTTTTTTAATTTTGGAGCATTTTCCACCACACTCTCCATATGGGGCTGGGAATGTTGTCATGAACAAAACGGAATGTCCCCTTAGCACCATCACTCACACAAACTTTCACTTGAATTGGCCCAGTGGTTTTGGAGGAGAAGGCTGAAGCCCAAAACATGGTGTTGACGGACGACGGACCGAGAGCGATTAAATAAGCCAAGCTTTATTTCGTCAAGGTGAGCTAAAAAACAAAAACAAACTGGAGCCTAATACACTGTTTTGAAGTGAACACGTTTGAAACAATGCGAATTTTTACCTCAAAAGTAAGAGGGGCGAGTCACAATTCAATCGTACTTTATTCTTCAGACATTTTCGTCTATTAGGTTAGAATGCTTGTCAGTTATATTTAGAGGACGATTGGGGCGTTCTAATCTTATTTATACAAAATCAACAAAAATGACCTTTATCAAAAAGCAGATGATAACGTATAAGAAACCATTGTTTTTCGGGAGAGTTCACGTGACTGTCGTAAACGTCCAGTGACTTTAAAAAATGACGCCTGCTGCTGCTGCTCAGTAATGGAACATATCGGGGCCAGGTACGAAACTAAATTCACAATGCATCGACTTCATGGAAGTGTTCATTACCCACGTCCAGAGGCGACGGAAGAACAATCAAAGTGGTTGAGGTGGACACAAATGTTCTTTACGCACTAGACCTACAAAATATGTTTCGGTCAGGTCGAAAAAATGAAAATTAGATCCACAGACGTGTCATTTTATTGATTCTCATCTATTAATGGATGCGGCGGATGGTATTAGGAAGTATGATTATCGGGGGTGAGGGTGGGGATTGGGGCACCGATTAGTAATAATCTTCCATCGAAACAGATGACTGTGCACGTTCTTTAGTGTTACAACATATTTTTTAATTTTACACCAACAAATGTAGCAAAACGCGTCTGTCGCTATTTTTGGTGGGTGTATATGTAGCGATCTGGTCACGGTTTCATCTATTTCTTCTACCTCCTCACCATCTTTCAACCCGAAGGCTAGCCTTCAGGTTGAGGGTGGCTGAAGAAGAAGAAAAGGACAAAATCAGCTGAAGGTGTAGCGAGTCTGAGTAAAAAGAATCTTCTCTGATAATCAACGATGCTTTGGGCGCGTTTTACTTTTTCTCGAAAGCGATGGAATCACGTGGCGAGGTTGGGCTTATTCGGTAGGAATCGTGCATCCCTCTTTCCTGGAAAAAGTAAACCCCATCGACATCCCATATCCGAATTCCCCGACACTGGTTAAAGTACTGTCGCCATCATATGACTTAGGTAGTTTTGATATAGTTATAAGTCTACTGTCTAGGTACCTAAGCATTAGTACTACAATTGAAATGAAGAAATGAAAAGAAAAATTTCCGGAGAAGACTCTGAACCTTCAAATATACCTCTTAACCTTTTGAGCTCTGACGGTATATTCCACATCAGTTCAATGACAGCAATCGGAAGAGTACATTTTCATTATATGTGGTCGACCTATTAATATTTTCAACGTGCAGCCCGAAGACTGCACGTTGAAAATATTGATTGGTCTACCCCACACATTCACTTAGCAGGCACCCTACTTTATGAAATTATGACGCATATTGTCCCTAGACCCGAAAAGGGCCCCGTTTTCAAAGGGTTAACGCATCACGAGATAAAAAAGGGGAGATAAATATTTAGTTCTCCACTTCATTTAGCCTGGTTTTGCCACTCACTTTATCTGGGGTTTGTGAACTAAGACAATAGAGGCACTCACCCAGACCCAGTTCACAAATTATTAGGACCCCAATCTCTGCCTGAAAGTTCATTGCCTTGAACTGTTTTGTGTTTAGAGATATTATTATGGTTCTACCGAAAAGTGGTGGTAAAAGTTAGCAACGCTTCATAGTATTTGGATGTGTTACATATCATTTCATCAGAAATTCTGGATTTCTGAAAACAGCAGGGATTTCATGTTGTGCACCTGTTTTGTTGCAGTAAAAAGTGTTCAATGTTATTGGGAACTAGGCCTCCGTAGGTGAATAGATATTCCGAGGTAGCAATACAGCCATGAAAAGCCTAAAGATGCCATTTCAGAGAGTCAATATTGCAAACTTGTTTCTTCAATGGCCCGAAGAGCAACCACCCTGGGAAATCCACATTGTCTCCAAATTGGACCTGTCTAAAGGACTCAATATGCCAGTTTTTTATACGTCCGTTTGAAAAACGGTCGTATTAAGTAATCAGTTTGTCTGTCCGTTTGTCCGTCTGTCTGTCCGTCCGTCAGTTAACATTTTTGTTTTCCGACCGATAACTCCGGTTTGGATTATTTGATCTCAACCAACTGAGAAACAGGCAATGTTCGAATATGAGTTCCTTCCAATTATTTTTACATGAGCTACGGCCCTTTTTCGACTTGGAATTCGACCGTCTTTTTACATTTCTGGTTTCCGACCGACAACTCCAGTTTGGATCATTTGATTTCAATCACAGTTGGTACAAATCAAGATGGATAACGGGCATATTTAGCCACGCCTGGAGGTGCTCTTGTTATCCTAGGTAAAACACAGAATGCTAGCAGAGAGTTTATTTGCCAAATTCTCATTGCTTTGCAGCATGTATGTTTGTTTGTTGATTGGGTTTTAACAACACTTTCAAAAGCCACGGTCATCTCGGGTCAAAGAGAGAACCGACGTAGCGATATAGAACCACTGAGCAACAATGAGTAACTGCCAGATTCTCCAACGTATTATCCTTCCACAACAGGTTTAGCATTGGTTGCAGGCGAGTGTACCATTCACGTGCTGTGCGTCGCAATACACAGCGCCATAGTATTCACACCTATATCAAATGGGATAAAATTCAACGCAGATAAGGCAGTTCAAGATCGAACCACAGACCTTTTAATTTGAAGTCTAATGCGCTAACCTATGGGGCACTATGCTCCTATATATATCGTAGGCATGATACAAATTTGTTTCATCTACAGAATGCACAGGTGTTTAACCCTTTGAGTCCTGCTGGTATATCCCATATCAGTTCAATGACAGCAATCGGAAGAGTCCATATTCATTATTTGGGGTAAACCAATTAATATTTTCAATGTGCAGCTTTCGGGCTGCCCGTTGAAAATATTGATTGGTGCACCCCATAAAGTTCACTTAGCAATCACCCTGCTTAATGAAAGTATGATGTATCATGTTCCTGAGTCGGAAAAGAGGTTTCTCGTGTTCAAAGGGTTAAGATCTTGGCCACCGGCCATGTGGACATCTGTTGACATTTATTTATTTATTGGAATTTAACAACACTTTCGACTCCCAGGGTCACCTCCTGCCGGACAGTTGTACGGGTGGAGGAACCCCGGAGAGAACCATCGAGCAACGGCAAGTAACTGTCAGACACCCCCACGTGCTAACTCCACACAAGAAGGGTTAGTATTAGTTGAAGACAGGCACACCATCATCTTGCATTACGCCTTACTACACTGCGCCACCGTGCCCCCACGTGTGCAATCGGAATTAAGTGCCTTGCTCAAGGACACAACACAGTTACTCCTGGTGGGGATCGAACCGCAAACCTCTCGGTTCGGAAGCACTGAGCCACCACGCTCCCATCTGTTGACATATTTTTTTCCTAGTCAGTGAGCTCTGTCAAACAATATTTTATTGGTTAAATTCCTAGCTACATTAACTGGTTGAGGGCTAGATTATTTTTGGTGGTCTGAATTTGTTATTCAAAATTTGTTCTATTACAAATTATTGGAGAGTGCCCACAGGCACTCTCCAATAATTTGTAATAGAACAAATTTATGTAAACAAATTATCATTTGTGTTTGGCTGAATATGAAACATGAGCAAGGAAAATATTGACCTTTGCTCTATTGCCCTAATTTTTTTGAAAGCCCTGATAGTGGCTTCTAGCACTCAACCAGTTAAGGGGAAATTTTGCAGGTTGAAATTTTGACATCAGTGTGTGTAGAGTCAACCATTTGCCTAACGAATCGACAGCATCCGCCTGTGTAATTTAAAAATTGAGAAAATGGGAAACAACTGTTTTCAAACAATTTCAACAAAACCATATCATGTGACCCTCATTAGAACGTAATATGGGTTTGTTGGCATTTTTTGAAAAAAAGACATTAAACAAATAATTAAAATAACACATTTTTGTGCTTTGGGTAAACGCTTAACCCCTTACCCACCGTAATGCCCCAAAACTGGCGCAGTGAAATGAAGAAAATTAGTTATTCAATAATTTGGTTTGCAACTGCCGTCTGGCTTTCATGTTAGGTAAAGGGTTAAGGATGTGAATAGTATTATAGCCTCTTTGACAAAGACAGAAACATCGTAACGCGCAAGTCCATACATCGGGTTTTAAGAAGGTTTGAATTCGACCTAATTGATTTTAGTCCCACCCTACCCCACCTCAGGACCCTCTTAAAATTCATTTGTATTAGGGGTGGACGAGCCCCCCCCCCCCCCTCCCATTAACAACTCTTGTGATAAACTAAATTTCGGGTGTAAAATTTGTTTATAAAAACTTTTTTTTTTCCATTGCGAAGCTTATCACTCTCGCCTTCTACCCAGAGATGATTTAAATCAATAACAATAAAAAACCGAATGTTTACTTCAATAGGAGAAAAGAATTTTCTCTGTCGTATTTGAAGGGTTTTGGTATAGCATATAATGTACTCACCCTTCGAGGTTGTAGTAGGGGTTGTAGTTGTTGTTGTGGGAGTTGTAGTGGTCGTGGTAGAAGTTGTAGTGGTAGTGGTAGGAGTTGTAGTTGTTGTATGAGTTGTCTCTTCACTGCTTCCACCTTCGCTCGAGACTGATTCGCATCCACTGGAAGAATAATCGGAGTTCTCGTCTAAGTGCTCTGTTTCCTCCACAGCTTCCGAAGATGAGTCATCACCAAAGTCCGCTTCATCACACTATTCAATCGTTTAAAGATTCGCTGTGCAATCATGTGATTCGCTGCGAATAATACGAGATTCTCCAGGATTCTCTATGAAAATCTTATATTTTTTGACGGACTCAAACGAAGTGTAAGGCAGTTTTACATTAACGACACACATATGGAAAGGTAGGTATCAATACATTTAATTTACCCTTATCCAGAAGTGTGACTGTCCCCCGAAAACCTGTTCTCAAACAGTATCTCTTACTTTACATTAAATGAAAAAATAGGCTGCACAAGATGGGAAGGTCAGCTAGATTTTTGTTTTTGCTCTAGTACGAGTAGCGTTTTACCAAAATTTCGAGTTTTTCAAATCGACTTTTATCCTTACAATCACGGCGGAACATCTTCTCCCAATCCAGACGTTCAGGTTACATTCTCTCCACTGCTCCGAAATACCGAAAATAATATGATGTTCCGAGGGTGGAGAAAAACAAGAATGACATTGCTGTGAGTGACCATGAGGTTTCGGGGCGACATGGGAATTATCACGGCAGCTGTAGCCACTCTGGTGAGGTGGAATTCGTTCCGCTTTAACCAATACCGCATACCTATTACCTAAACAGTATATTTAAGTTCCTGATAAGAGAAGATTCCAAAGAATCTCGTATTATTCACAGCGAATCCCATGACTGCACTGCGAATTCTTTAAACGATTGAACAGTGTGTGTTCATCGCCCGTTACAGTGTAACTGCAGGCACAATTTACAAACCGATGAAGTAAAAGAACGGCACAAACAGACAGCAGGAAAGTCAATTGCTTCATGATGAGAATGTCTCCAAGCACGCTGGATTGATGGGTGCTCTGGAACCAAGTCTTTTTATGCGTTTTATGGACAAAAAATATAGCGCTTGCATTTAATTTATAGTAAGACATCTGTTTCAGTTCTTAAGATTCTTAAGATAATTTTACAAAGACTTTTACGAAAATCGAAACTGAAAGCATGCTACAGTGGTCTTCAAATTTACTAGTGAAGTTACTTATTAAACGAAAATAACGATAGATCTCTGTGCTCCATCAGTTTCATTTTTGTTGTCAAAACCATCACTTTCAAAAGGCAAAAGGAAACCCCGTGTTGAACTAAAAATATTTAGTATTTTTTTAGTCAACTCTACAAACTCGCAAGATGTGCGTCTCTTTAAATTTTGTCTGTTTATCACTTTGTCGGTTTGTTTCTCATGCAGTGTATGCTCTCGAACATGTTCAAAGATATTGAGCTGAAATTTGGCACGCATGGGTAATTTTTTAAACAACTCTAGCATGGGCAGGCACGAGCGACATCGCGTTACGGTTTCACTGGTTTCCGAATAACGTCAGGTATAGTCACAAGCTAGTTTATAATAATTAGTTATGGCTGCTGAAAAGAGCCGCTCCACCCCGTTGAAAAGCTGCTGTTGGTTTCTTTACAACCTACCTATATTTGTTTACAATTGGCTGTAACCTAAGCACAAGCCTTACTTCGGAACTTAACTCAAGCTAATAACTTTTCCTAACGAATTTGGAAAAGCAGAAGAGTGCAAATGCACTATAAAGAGATCGAGAAAGGGTCGAGCTAGACCAGTGCTCGACATTACAGGTACTCTCTCTGCACACCTCTTGCATTTACCGAACGCATGCGCAACAACCGTGACGTCAATTCCTTTTTTCCGCCATCTTGCATGGTCGGATTTTTTTGTGACTCGTGCCTGTTGCTCTCGTTTTCTTCATGAACTACTTGATGCTCGCGACATATATTGTTACTAAGTGCATTCTGGATTGTATCCTTTTACTCAAGCTCAAAATTATATATTTTTCATATTTATGCTAATTTTAGCTTGTGTTCTCTCTGTTTGCCTTGTTTTTCCGCGCGCGAAAACGCGTCCCGCGTTGACCGGTTTTCCGCCGGTGAGAAGCATTATGATTTGGCTTGTTATTTGGGATCTTTCCCTCTAAATTCACTTCTCACCTCATTTTTGGCAATGCCTAAAACAATTCCTTGTCCTTCTTGTATGCAGGTGAAACATGTCGATTATGTTCACAGTACTTGTGTCACCTGCAACAATTGCTCTCAGGCCATTCCCTATGCTGTTTGTGGGGTTTGGCCATCTACATTCTGGGCCCACGTAAACAAGGTGGTTCTAACCAGAGCTAGAACCACTTGTTATCGAGGCAAAGGTGGCCGTGCCTCCTCAGATATTTCCGAGAATGCACGGGTTGTCACGCTGGAAATGGGGCAGTCTTTTTCGGTAGAAGATTCCTCCGCAGCTGTTGGTGGTGCTGGTGATGGAACGCCTGAAGTGGGGACTACGGTCTCCCTTCCTTTCGCTTTAGTGGTCACCCCTGAATCGACTGTTTTCGTTGAGACGAGTTCTTCCTTGGTCCACTCTCTCCGATTTACCGCCGGCAAAATCTGAAGCTGCTGAGGAATTTATTCATGCTGCTCATATCCTGCATGATAGTGTTCCTCCCATCTCTTCTGGAGATGGCATACAGTCTCGGGGGGCTGAGGATGTATCTGGTGGTGTTTGACAGGGCTCCCAGTCGTTCCTGGCTTCTCAGCGAAGCTGTACGGGTTTGCTGGCTGCTCCGTCTCATCTGGCTAGGTTTACTCCTGGCCGGTTGGGGCGCCCGGTCGCTTCGGCAGCGATTCCTCGTTCCTCGGGCGAATCGTTTGTCGTTCCGCCTTCCCCGGCTGGTGAGCCGACCATCAGGATGGGGCTGGGACATTGACAACCAGAACCTTCTGTTCGGCAGAGGCCAGAGACAACTCCTGTTAGCTGTCACTCTTGGGACCTCCACCCGTGATGTCTCACCGTGTCTCAAGTCTGGCTGTTGATCGACGCTTGTTGTCGGTCTCAGAGGATAGATAGTTGGGGCCTTCCGTTTCTCAGAGGCCAGTAGCAGTTTCCTCTCGTTCTTGGGATAATCCTCCGGTGTTTTCTCATCGTGTTCCAGGTCCAGTTGCCAATCGACGTCCGCCGTCGGTCTCTCTAGAGGATTTGCAGACAGGGACTTCTGTTTTGCAGAGGTCATTGACAGCCCCTGGGCTTCACTCTTGGGACTATCCTCCGGTGTCGTCTCACCGTTTCCCTACTCTGTCTGCCGATCGACGTTTGTCGTCGGTCCCTTCTGAGGATTTGGGCTCTTCTAGAAGAGTCCATTGGAAAAACACTATGTCGGGCGCGGCTGCTCCAAGGAATTCTCAGGGTGAGCTGAGGCAGGCCGTTCTGGCGCTCACCCGGTTGCTTTCTAGCAACCCTTAAGTTGTCTTCCTTGTGCCTCCCGAGGCGCAACCTCCTTTGGTCAGTCGCAGAGATTCCTCGCATGGCCCTTTGGATGCTGTTCAGCATCCAAAGGGGGTTTCTGCTGGTCAGCCCGAGTTAGGCTATGTCTCTTCTGCCACAGAGGATGACGATTTGCTTGAAGGCGACGGCCCCCACCCCCGTCAGCCTTGGGACAGCCTTTAGATTTTGATTTTGGCTTCTTGCCAGACGTTCAGCCTTCAGACCAGCCCTCAGTGACCGCCAAACCGCGGTCGTCTGTGGGGCGCCGCAACCATGTCGAGCCTTCTAGCTGTGGGGTTTGCGTCCTCTACAATCGGATCAGGTTATTGATTCCTTCCAAGACCTGGATGCCAAGATGCGTTCCACGGCCCTGAATGATTCCTTCTTTTCTCAATCTGATGGCTTTCTGTCTCGAACGCGGTTTCGTGTCTACGAACCCGCCTGTCCACCAGTCTTCCAAGGGTTGACAACTGTGGACGAGGATTCTTCTCCCCTAGGGTTGGCTAAGCCAAAGTCGGCAGTTCTCCCGATGTCGGTATTAGAATCTATGGTTGGCCTTTCCCGAGAGATGCTGGGCATGTTGTCTCTCGCGGATCACGTCGTCGCTGTCCTGGCTTCCTATATCCAACCAGGGGAGATGGATGATGCTCAGGCGCATTTGCCTGTTTTGTCACACGCTCACGCCTGCAACACGTCTAATTTGGAGCGTGCACGTCGGGATGCAGTGTTGGACTCTTCTCCATCCCTTCCTTCCGAGCAGCAGCGTGCTGTTCTGACATCGGCTTCTTTGGTTGGACCTCAGCTGTTCCATGGTTCCGTGGGGCTGTCCGTGACGAGATTCTTCGTCATTCGAAGGACCAGATTTTGCTACGGCATCTGAACTAACCTGCTGCTGCAGGTGATGGGCCTTCGGTTATGACCACTCCTTCTGCTCAGAAGAAGCGTCGACGCGGCCTGGATCGCTGGCAGTCTCAGGGAGGAAGTCTTAGGGCTCTGTTGCTTCTCGAGGGGGTGGTTTCTCCTCTCAGGGGCCTCGTCGAGGCCGCAAATGACGGCCCTCACCTCGTTTTGCCTCCAGTCGGGGAAGGCTGTCGTTGTTTTTCGACTATTGGACAGAGATAATGTCGGATCCTTGGGTCCTCGGCGTCATCCAATCAGGTCTGCGACTGTCCTTCCGTCGGCAACCCTTTTTTTTATCTTGGGTGGGCCTCCCGACTCGGGTCCTTTCCGATCCTCGGCGTCGGGACTTTCTGGTGCAGGAGATCGACAATCTCCTCTCCAAAGAGGCGACCGAGGTGGTCAGGAACATCCTTTCTCCGGGGTTCTACTCGAGCCTTTTCTTGGTGCCAAAGAAAAAATGGCCAGCTTCGTCCTGTCATCGATCTGAGTATGCTGAACGAGTCCACCATAGCACCTGGTTTCAGCATGGAGACTTTCAGGTCGGTTCGACGGTGGATTCATCAGGGCGAATTTGCAAACAGTATCGACTTGAAGGCTGCCTGTTTCGATTTGCTCATTCACCTGGCGTCACGAAAATACCTTCGGTTCTCGTTTTGGGATCGTGTCTTTTAATTCAAAGCTTTCCCGTTCGGTTTGAACTTGACTCTTTGGGCCTTCACCCAAATGATGTCACATGTGTTCGCTTTTTACCATACTCAGTCGGCTGTGACTTCGTCGGCCTACCCGGACGACCTCCCCCAACGGCACCACAATGCTGCCGTTCTGGAGTGAGATGTCTGACGGCTGCTTGGCCTGCTAGCGTTGCTGGGTTTCAGAGTCAATTGCGAAAAGTCACATCTAATTCCTCCTCAGCAATTTTGTCATTTGGGACTTTTCACAATGTGGTGTCTGTTCCCAAGGCTCGGTCGTTGATCCTTTCCGCCTTGACTCGGTGCCTGCTCCGATCCCCCTCGGTATCGGCTAGGACTTTCCTTCGGTTGATGTGCCTTTGCGGTTCGGCCTCTCCAACACTTCTTTTTGGATCATTGGCGTCCGAATGTGAATCATCTGGACCTGGAACTTACTTTTCCTCGGCCTTGGCATTGTCACCTCCGCCCTTGGACCAATGTTCTCTGGTTGACACAGGGTGTTCCGTTGGATCTTCCTCCGGCCGATCGCATCCTAACAGCGGAGTCCACCGATCGGGGCTGGGGTGCGACATTAGATCCTCTCGGCCTGTCTACTCACGGCGAGTGGGACCGAGAGCAGGTGGCCCTTCATATCAACCGGAAAGAGCTCCTTGCTCTTCTGTTGAGTTGTCAGCAATGGATCTCTCACCTGTCGAATCACACAGTCCTGCTTCTTTCAGACAATTCGACAGTGATGGCCTACATCCGGAATCAAGGGGTGGGTGGGGGGGGGGGGGCACACATTCAATTCCCATGTATCGGCTATCTCGGAATCGTCTGCTGTTAGCGCGGGATGCATACGCCCGGGTGGCCATTCAGCACATCCCCAGACGTCTCAACGTCCTAGCCGACTACCTGTCCCAACGAGACAGTGTCCTTCCCACCGAATCGTTCGGTGTTTCAGACGATTTGTGAACGGTGGAGTCCTCCTCTTATCGACCTTTTCGCCAATCGCTGGAATCATCAGGTAGAGACCTTTGTCTCCCCTTATTCAGATCCACTAGCATTTACGGTGGACGCTCTGTCGCTGGACTGGACAGGTTGGATCGGCTATGCCTTCCCTCCTGCACCGATTCTTCCTCAGATGTTGTCGAAGATTCGTGCTTGCAGTTGCAGCGTCATTCTGATCGCTCCTCTATCTCCACAGAGGGTGTGGATCAATCAGCTGCGGCCTCTGTTAGAAGATCGGCCAATTCATCTTCCTCTACGCCGCGATACTTTCCCAGGGCCGCCCAGGAAGTACCACAGCAACCTGACGAGCCGGTCCCTTCACGCCTGTCTTCGGCGTAGAGGTTTTCGAGACGAACAGTGGAGTGCATTTCTGCATCACGGCGACTTTCCACTGGCATGACTTATGCTGATAAGTGGAAAGTTTTCTATCGGTGGTGTGCAGTTCAACATGTGGATAACCGATGTCCGTCAATCGCTCAAATTGCGGATTTTGCGGGCTATAGGTATATGCTGTCAGAAACTCTCTCTTATGTGGGAAAGTGGTGCTTCTCTTCCTCTCCAAACTGATTCGACACTTTTCTCTGAAAAGGCCTCGAATTTTGCGTCTTACCCCCAAATGGAACTTGGCATGGGTGTTGCATTGTTTGAAGGGGCGGCGTTTGAGCCTTTATATGAGACCGATATGCGTTTTCTCACATATAAGACTGCGTTCCTTCTAGCGGTTGCTTCTGCCAGACGTGTCAGTGAGCTTCATGTGCTTTCTGTTGATTCGTCTTTCTTCAGAAATGTGGCTAACAGTGTAACCTTCACTACTGATTGCGCTTTTCTGGCCAAGAGTCAATTTCCCGATTCGGCGCCTCCTCCCATCTGCATTCGAGAACTTCCTTCTGTCGATGGCCGGAGGCCTCTTCTTTGTCCTGTTCGTGCGATCAAGACTTATATTAATCGCATACAGTTCATTCGGAGGGCTCGGAAGAGATTCTTCCTGTCTCTCATTCCTGGTAGGCAGTCTGTCTCTTCTCATTCTATTTCCAGGTGGAATTTGTCTCGCAATCAGGCTGGCTTATTCCAGTTTGTCTGCACCTGATCTTGTTTCGAACCGATTTAATGCTCATGAGGTTCGTGCCATTTCTACTTCCTGGGCGTTCTCCAATTGTCTTTCCCTCAGGGACGTTATGAATGCGGCATACTGGAAGAATGCTTCCACTTTTCTCCTCCTTTTATCTCCGTCACCTGGAGCAGCAATCTGATGACATTTTTTCCTTTAGGCCCTCTAGTTGCTGCTTATGCTGCTGTGCATATGTATTTTCAGGTTTGTGTATTTTTGTCACTCAGCCTTGTTGTTTTCAGCTGTTTCATGCTTTTCAACACTGCGTTGTTGTGTTTCAGCTTCTTTTCTTTCAGCGACTTCCCGCTCTTTGTCCTTTACAGGTTTTGCTGACGTTCCCTGGCCTCCTTGCATTTCTTTCAGCTGCGCTTAGATGGTATTGGTTATGTGATTCTCCTCCTCCTATTGTTTATTCAGGCAATTGTAAACAATTGTGAGTAGGTTGAAAAGAAATTAATTTTTTTTAATAAATTGTGTCTCCTAACATACCTAACACAATTGTTTACCGGAGGCCCGCCCTCCTAGGGGATATCTTTGATATCGTTGCCTCCCCGCTAAATCATAAAACTTCTCTTTGACGGAAATGGGAAATTGACGTCACGGTTGTTGCGCATGCGCTCGGTAAATGCAAGAGGTGTGCAAGGAGAGTACCTGTAATGTCGAGCGCTGGTCTCGCTCGACCCTTTTTCGATCTCTTTATAGTGCATTTGCAGTCTTCTACTTTTTCAAATTCGTTTGGAAAAGTTATTAGCTTGAGTTAAATTCCGAAGTAGGGCTTGCAGTTACATTACTGTCAATTGTAAACAATTCTGGTAGGTATGTTAAGAAATAAAATTTACGAATTTTTTTTAAAGTTTTTAGAACGGTGGAAATGAGAAATTACGGAAGGGTAGTAGTAGGTTAAACATGTTACTTATCTCAATATCCCCTACATAAGACATACTATCTACTATGTGGGGGTCCTTCTCCTGCACAGACTACTTACTACCTCCCTGGACTTATCTCCTTCGTTATGAGGTATTATATCGTTTGTAGGAAATTAACCTTTATCCAACGAATCGGAAACATCAGCCCGCGTAATATGCAAATTCAGCAGCTGAAAAAATATTATTTTTTAAAACATTTCAACAAAACCATATCATGTGATCTCTCTTTGGAACGAGCTCGTCGAGCACGTTCCAACGAGGGGGTCACATGATATGGTTTGGTTGAAATGTTTTGAAAAAATAAAAAAAAAATTATATTTAAAATAGTACATTTTGATATCGTCTGCGTTGGGTAAAGGGTTAAAACAGAACATAACGGGATGGAGTACGGGAAACTACAATCAACGCGCCGAAGGCGTTCGTGAAATACAGGGAAAACTCCACCAAGGGTCGTTGACTGCTGTTCCCGGAAGTCTGCTCGAGTTGTGTTTTTTTTTTTCTACTATTAAACTTGAAGTAAATGAATGAAGCTGATATTCTTATTCCCTACAGTTTCGCACTACTGCACTAAAATTCTAAACTAAGATCATGTGCTGAAACTAATGCCATGTAAATTGGAGATGTATTTTCAGTATCAGATATATATCATTACATAAGGCTATTTGTTGGACAAGAGAATTTGAAGTTTTGGTCACAGAGTTGGAGTCTGATTTACCTCTGAATCACCAGAGGAATTATAGGAAACAATGGCTTTGAAAAATTGAGTTCTTTTTAAAATGTCACCAGGCATGAAACTAAAAAATGAGACGAAAACATATCATTTTTTTTCACGTTTTAGAAACAGGGGATGATGTGCTTCTGGGGTAGGTAAGTGGGGGTAGGGGGGAGGGAATTCTGCTTTTGAGGTTTCTGAGTGGCTGAAAATGACTGGTTTCGGCATTTTCCCATGCAGATTTCCAGACTGAAGCCTTGAATTTGACAGTAAATTATTTCTTCACACACATTAAGATTAATTCAGCTTGATCATACAGTGCTGTATGTTTTTAGAGGATTTGGAAAATTTAATACATGTTATGTAAGTTAAAGAATATTCGCATTTGAAGAGAGTGTATGGCATGTCATTTTTGGAAATGCCTGGAAGATATGTGGAGCGGAATTCTAGCACATTTTATAAATGACTGTGTTGTGTCACGTAACGTTGAATACGCACATCACTCCTGGTATAAAACATGTCTTACGCAAGCTTTAGAAACGTAGAACATAATGCAGAACTCTTGTGCTTGAGCCGAGGGAAACAGTTATAAACAATGTACATTTTCTTATAGGGGTGTAAGTGTGATCCGGTGTATTCAGGGTTGTTGCTACGGAGGGGGTGGGGGTGGGCAGACCCTCCCATGGTTCGTCAAATTTACAACAGTTGGTAAATTGGAAGTCTTAAATTGGAAAACATTTGACGTTTCAGGTAAGGGGGAGGGGAGTCTTGACACCCCCCCCCCCTCCTGATTCGTCAGATTTACGATATTTGGTAAATTGGAAGTCTTAAATTGGAAAATATTTGACATTTCAGGTTGGGCGCTCGTGGAATTTTCCAAACATGTCTCGACCTTGGCCAAAAAACTGAAAAGTAGTGAAAGTCCCCCAAATATTGATTGAAAAGTAGTAAATCCCCCCCCCCCCCCCCCAAATATATTTGTAGTTGGAATTAGTGACTGTCGAGAACCTAAGTTGAATAATTCACAGTCAACGGGTTGTACAAATGGAATTCTGCATCTTAAAACCTGTAGTTGGAACATTTTTGACTCAAGGTGGGGGAGTGGGGGGGGGGGGGAATGGAATTTCCCACTTGTTGGAAATTATAAATTATGCTGTCGTTGCCTACTGGAGGGGGGGGGGGGTAAATTGGAAATCTAGAGGTGAACCCCATCCGAGACCCCTTAACAATGTGCCTGGGTGTATTCCATATGATTCAAGACGTGTTGTCGAGCAAAGACAATTTGCTTCGACTGAGTTCAAAATTCAAGGTGAAGCAATCTTTTCTGTATTCGTCTTTATACCACACGCCAGACAGTTTAGGTATTGATCTGTCTCAAATTTTCGAATTGAAAAAGGGCGATTAAAGCCTTTTCACACTTGCATCGGGCCCTATGTGTAACAGTTCTAATCCTTTATCTATAATGCTTGCGTAAGGGTGGTCAGTAAAAGTTAATTCTGCAGCTCTGTGGAGCTTTAGGGTTAAATTGTTACAGATCTCGACTACCACAGTGTATTGTCTGTCGACCATTACCAAATGTTTGTTCACGCAAAAATGAATGCCTACTGGATTTACATTGTTAAATCATATTCACTTTTGTCTTTTTTCTGTCATAAAGAACTTCAAAATAGCCCACGTCAGACAGGTATAATTATGTGATTATAGACGTTTAAGTTCTTTCTCATTTACGTCATGGGGTTCGAACACAACAGAACCAGGATATAAGCTTCTAGTTAGATGCATAATTTGTAGTCTGTGTGTATTTGTGTGAGGATGTGGTGGTAGCTGAGGTGAGGAGGGGAGACTCACACCCAAATACCTCCTTAAGGTCTATTACGCAAGACGATTTATTACATCTGTGTGCACCTAACTATGCCATATTTCGGCAGCTTATCTCAGAGAACGAAAATTGAAGAAAATTTCATTGAATGAGTACTGCAATGCCATATTTAGACTCTTTTGACGATTTCCAATACTATGATTAGAGAGTTTCCTAATCTGCGGCTGCGCTCGTTTAGAAACAAAATATTTTGTTTTATCATATGACTCGTCCGTTTTGTTCACTTTAAAACATTTGAAATTTGGTTTCATATTAATCAGTGATAAATAAAGCCTTCCGTCAATTTCATTGGTCAGTTTCAAAACTAGACAATTTGATTGGCTAAACAAATTACAACTGGGCCATATTTTCATAATTTGCATACTTGGGGTTGAAAGATTTCATTGGTCAATTTCAAATATGGTCAGTTTGATCGGCTGAACAAAATACAACTGGGTCACATTTGCATAATTTGAGTAGGGAGAATTCACGTTATCTGTCCTATTCAAGGTGGGTTATATTGTATTAATCTTTTACCTACAAGAAAAACGCCATTCATTTTTTTTTATATTTTCACTTTTTGCTTCCATTTTTTTTATATTTTCACATTTTGCTTCCAAAACTTAGGTTATGACCGCTCATTGGAACGAACTCGTTCCAATGAGGGGTCATAACCTATGTTTTGTAAGCAAAAAATGAAAATTTTTAGTTATACGAGGATGTTTTTTCCAAGTGCCGTCTGCAACTCGAGTTAGAAGATGGGTTAAAAAGTCATACTAAGTTGCTAATTTGTGCGTGTGTGTGTCATATGATAAATAGAATATGAAATGAGTGTTTTTCTCATATAATATTTATGAAACTCGTCCGAATTTTTGTCTCCTGCCCAATCGGAAAATTCTTAGACTCGTTTCATAAATATTATATGAGAAAAACACTCATGCCATATCCTCTATTTATCGGTTTATCTTGTCACAATTTATTGGAGGGTGCCAACATGACAATGTCCGTGAATAAATTCTTGTTAGGAAAGGTAATCCAGCTCGCAACAAATTAACTGGATCGTCCTTCTGTAACAATTGAGTGGTCTAGCTTGCCAGGCAAAACTGAGTCGCATTCCACCCATCTGGAGCTAAAGTCACAAACCCGTTTCTCGCAGTAAATTATCTGAACACCTCATGATCTCATATCACAGGGTATCTTTCTCATTTCGAATTTAACTGTATTTGGGACGTGTAATCATAATCGAAATGAATAATATTTTCAAAGTGGCTCGTACCTACATTCTGGCAATCATTTAATCAATTCTCTGTTCTGTGTGGAATATTGAAAGGTTATAAGAAGCTTTTGCTTGGTAACAGGTGACTTTGTACAAATGTGGTTTTTTGTGTCTTACGATAGTTCCAAGCGTGTCATTAATTAACGTAATTTGTCAATTTATTTTCAAAGTGCACTTATAACATAAGTTAACAATACGTGTCAATATTTATCCTGTTTCAAATTAAAGTCTTGTGTTCCTTGCATCATTGTTGTATTCATATCCTGAAATTGAGAGCTGAATTGGAACATTAGGACGCAACACAAGCTGCTGATATGCAGTTTAATCTAACATACTTTTCTTCAATTGTCTCCTGCACACAACAATGCGTCGGATATCAAGGGTGCCCAAGGAAGGGATTGAGATTGTCTGAAAATACTTTCCACACAGCAGAAGAGGGTGGGTAGGGTGGTTCGAGCCCTGAGAAAAGAGTTCTGTAATTTTTTCCTCCCCTGAAATTTATTAATTTCTCTCCTTTGTTAATCTTATATACGGTACTCCCTTCTATGTCCAACTATAACCCATTTATCGTCATTGTAGGAGTATAGTTGGGGCTTAAGAACGAGGAACTTCAGCAACATTCTACCTGTTATTGCTTGTGGTTGTCTGTCTAAATTTTTTGCATAGATGGAGAAGGAACTCGTCGATATAACAGTTTTGCGACCGCTCTAAATACAAATATCCTTTCATTGGTCATCAAAGGATACGAACGCCTTAGGCAGGCATAACATGTAGGCCTAGGTTCAGGTTAGACATTATCCCTAACATACCATGTTTCCGATAATTAAAGATAAAACCCTTGTTTATAATAATACCCAAAGGATACGCTTACTATATCACACAGTACATGGTGGAGGGCTGGAGGCAGTTTAATTTCGTCAACCGTGATAGACAACTTCACACAAAAATAGCCACATTGCCTAACATCACCCAGCCCCACCTAACCACCTAAGCTATTGGTAATATTCAACAGAACCAACTTTTGACGTTTCCCTATGCTATCTTTGCTGGTTAGCGCTGGGGACGTTAACATATCTGTTGACATTTGCAGTAATAAAATAAAAAAGTTATTAATTTCATACGGAATAATTATTTCATGGACATTATGCAACATATCTCTAAAGCCATCAGGTTGGTTTCTATGTACACCACTATGTATTAATCGGCCATCTGATAGAACCACTAAATTAATCCTTCATGTGCTATCATGCACGGTGCTTCCCACACACCCAGAAACCTTTGTGTTGCCGTTCGACTAAACCTATCTAATCAGATGTGCTACAGGCAATTTGTCAAACTTGGTATTTGGCCAAATGACTAAAATATTTCAGTTTTTTGGCCAAATGCCTGTGACCCGCAGTTTTTTGGCCGACTGCCAAACTGTTCTAGTCATTTGGTCAAATGACTGTATTTTAGTGAGATTATCTTGAAAGTTTGCCTGGAGCATTAGTAGTATGTCTAGGGCTTTTGAGGACTCATTTGGGGGACCTCGGTGGGGGCCTCGGAAGTGACGTCATGTCACGTGACCTAGTGGCGCCATGTTGTGTTGTCATGGTAACCCGCGTGAGCGGCCATCTTGTGACGTCATCCCCATAGTGATACGTGGTGTGAGTGCGCATGCGCAGCGCGTGTTAAGGTGATACGTGTTTCCATCGTCCATTTTGTATATTGGAGGCCGCCATCTTGGTTTCTATGATAGCATGCGGTTGCTATGTAACCCAATTTTTCTGCAATAGGTCAGGGTATTTCGGAGTGTCTGTTCGATTGTAGAAGAGAATATCTGATTACCACAAACAACCCGACAATCCCTCCAAATCACCAAAATCCACCCAAAATCACCGAAATTGACTTTATTTGATACGGATTTCCCATTTTATCTGCTTAGCACGTAGAGCTATAGTACCGAGGGGGTGCCTGGGGGTGTGTTCGATTGGATTGGAGTATCACGAATTACCCAAATAAACTCATCAAGTTGTACTATTTCGAATTCTTTCAGAATCCTATTTAGGATCGCGAAACTTTTTCCCAATAAGAGTAGCACGTAGTGCTATAGATTTTTAAAAGATCGTGTTCGATTGAAGTGGAGTAATGTTCCCATAATCCCTTTTTTTGGATCCCATGACGTGTTTTCCCCCATTAAGAGTAGCACGTAGTGCTACAGGACAAATTTACCCAGAATCCATTTTTAAATTACAAGTAGGACCCATATGTGTTCATGAAGGCCATGAAGCTAAGTTCCACCATATACTCATGTGAGGATCGACCCAACAGATGTGTTGTACGAGGTCTAATTTACTATCCCTCATTTCGATTTTTTGAGGAAACCTTTTTGGATTTGTTAAAAAAATAACAACACAATTTTTACAATTTAATTTCTTTTATTCAACAACAAAAATACATCTTTTTATGGTATGTAGATTGTCAGATATTCATAAACAGTCTTTCTGCAGATTGGACATTTTCTCAGTGGTTTACAGCAGTTTCTGCACAGGCACAAATGGTTAAATGGTCGCGGAGCGACATTGGCTTCAGCTAATAAACACACACTACATTTTGTCCTCCGCGAATCTTCTTCTTGAAATGATGTGTTCATTTCTTCTTCTTTGATGGCCATTTCTTCTTCTTTTTTCAACGTCCATGAATTCAGGCGGTAAATTATGAATGTAATAACAGTCTGGAGAATATTTTCTGTGTTCTTCTATAACATCATCTTCTGTTCCCCAGAAACGAACAATAATACCACAACGAAAACATTGAGTTCTGTCTCCTGTCCCCAAATAAACGAATCCAGCTTTTGTCATTCGGGTTTTTTTCACACTTTCACTTTGTAACATGAATTGAAATATCTTGAGACGATTTTCCTCCAGTGCATACTTGATTTGTTTTGGTGGTCTTTGTTCTGTTGTCTTTCTTATTTTGTCTTCTCCACGTAATAACTGCTCCAGTACTGGTGGTGGAACATCACGAAAATACGTTTCAAATGAAACGCTCATTCTCTCTACAAAGTCTCTTGGATTTTTTGTTTCTTGATTTCTTGATTGATAATCATTCAGTGCCATCCTGATCAAACATGGAATAGTGAATATTCTTCAATCCTTTTTATCTTCATTCTTCTTTGGCTTTCTCTCTCTTTTTGGTTGGGTTCTCCTATTTCAAGGCTTCTCTTCTTTGCAATAGCCACTGCTTTGGTCACTTGTTCCCAATCTCTTGTGGTAAACTGGAACCCAACGTCCTTCTTGAACAGCTGAATCTGTAAATCGTTGTTAAGTTTGAAGACGGTCACATTAGTAGACATCCTTCTTCTTTGGCTGTCGAAACACAAATGAGCTGAACACCAAGTGCACCAGTTTTTATAGTTTTCCTTCAATACAGCGACATCTGGTGGCTGGTTTCCTCTATGACGTCATTAACCAACACACCATTACCCATTAAATCAGCCGTAAACATGTTGGATATGGTTTCCATCGGTACACCGCGACAGCGATGTTTCAAGTAAAATAGACAGTATTGTCCACTCACTGGTAATGGTCCTTGAAGGCGTTTTGTATTATTATTTTGTATTCCAATATCTGGAATTCTTCTTCAGAAAATTCTCGAATGGTCTGTGTTGTGATGGTAATCCATAGGAATCAAAGTATTCTGCGTTGTGGTGACTCACAAAGAGAGCCAGCCAATGTTCTCCTTTTCTGTGGTCTGGATCCGTGTTGGCTATCAAAGCCACTGGTCTGAGATCTGGTAATCTTCTTGGTAATTTGTTTCTTGCAAATACACCCAAACATATTCTCTTCAAACAACTATCTGATCGAAGTGCATTCTCAAACTGCAACGTGTTCATGTTGAGTAATCGAAGATTACTTGTCTATTCTTATCCACTTTCTATGATGTTCTGGAATTCTGCATACACCAGTGCGTTGATTGTGGTTGGTAATGGGTTTTCGAAATGGACTTCTAGTCTCAAGTTTCCTCTCTTCACCAGATCGAAGTGTTGTCCATGTGATAGATCTGGAGTCAGGTCGAATACGAATAGGGTGTATCCATTTATGTACTCTTCTCGGCTGATGTGGTTTCCTTCATTCTCATACATTTGTCCAGTTCCTTAGAACAGAGTCGCATAACATCTCGCCACTTCTTGTTGTTCGAATCTAGGTTGTAATGGTTTGGCTGAAATCTGCTGCCCATCCACGTACAAAGCCAAGTAATTGATTTTGTAGTTCTTGAAATTATATGGATTCTTTGGAAAGTTTCCATTGAAAGCATCGTTGTCTACACATCCCACCACGATGCGTTTAGGTAGTTGGCCTAAAAATAAGTTTTCTTGTGTAATGCTCAGATTTCCTTTCGGCACTGAAAACACCTTGGTTTCCACACGGACGATTGGATATTTTGCAGTTGCTTTTGTTAGTGCTTTCTCGTGAGCCATTCTCACGAATGATTGGAGTCTCTCCTTGCGTACAAACATGGATACATCTAGAATTTTGATCTTGTATGTATCGGTATCGGCCATCAATGCGAAAGCATCTTTGGGTCTATTCATTTTAACATGAACATTAACTCCATTCAGCAAGTAACGAGTTTTGAAAAACATGTCCAAATGCAATCTTCCAGTCATGTCCACGATTTTACTTTTCTCTATAAATTTCTTTCGAAGAAGAAATCCCTTGTTATCATCTGTCAAATCTTCCATGTGTCCGGCCGTAGCCTTGTACCATAATGCATTAGTCAGTTGTGACTTCTTGGCAGCTGGTCCATAACTCAACAAAGTTTCTATCAAAGCTCTGTAGTGATAAGTGTTGTTGGAAGGAAATACCAGTTTTTCATTCAAGCTGATATCGATTTGATTAAATAAGGAATGCATCCATAAATTGACTGGGCCCACTTTGGCATCGGGTGCAATTGATGCCCCATTGGAATCTACAACCGTTGCTTTAACAAACAAGTATGTCTGTGCCAAATTCAAATAATCATCTCCTAATCCCGCAATGTGGAATTCTATTGGACCACTGTTTCCTATAGTCGCCAAAGGCCTGTGTTCTACCCATTGCCCATGTTCCACACTAGTCTGTGTTGGTGGTATAGAAAACAAGTCGAGTTCGCTGTTGATACACTCGCAAGATTTTTCATTGATGAGAGACATCATGCACCGAGATGGTCTTGGGTCTGAACAGCTGTCCTTCTTTTTGTCGATTTGCTAGTTTTGCGTGGTGCGGACCTTTTTATACTTTTCCTGCCGGGTGGTTTTGAACCACCAACCACTTCATTCCAAACTCCTGCACCAGCCTCGTTGACTCTTTTGATTGCTGCCTTTTTTACATTTTTTCCTTCAATGACATCTTCGGCAAAGGCTGCTCCTTTTCACGATAACTGTTTTCCCACGGTCCTGGCTGTAGTTTTCAATAAAGGTAACACCATATTCTTCAGTCCTCCCAATATACTTCCCAAACCATATCCTCTCTGTATTGGAGCTCCAGAAAAAGCCGGTAGACCGTTCCCAGCTTGTTTCATATAATATTCTTCGTATAATTTGGACTTACAACAATAAGTCACGTTTATGTGAAATGAAGAGATCTACGATTTCTGAAATGAAGTGTCACTGTCACTTTCCCGAACTCGAATGGTACTATGGCTCCTGAGTCACCCCTTATATACACCTTGAGGGTACTGATTTTTTTTTCGTTCTACTGGTACATAATACACATTCTTAAAAGTTTTAGAGATGATATTCCCATATTTCCCACGCACGGGTACCATACGAAGAAGTGGTATTCTTGTATGTATCTCCTACGACTTGGTCACGAACCAAGTCACAGTATACATAGAGTGAATAAAATCCTTGGTTGACATCGGCAACTCTGGAAGAATTGTAAGTTCCTGATTTAAAAACACACTCATTAAATCCCAAAATATTTTGAAGAGTAGGGCTCAATGTGACCACGACTCCATCACGTACCGTGATGCGAACTTTACCAGTCACTTCATCCAGTTCAAAAGCGACCTTATCGTGACAAGGCAAGAGTTATTCTTCAACACCATTGCTAGCTCGTATCACATCAATGGAATCCGAATAACGACATTCCTTGAGAGTAAATCGGTAATTCTTTTTCGAACACTGTAACGAAAGCTTCTTCTCCACGAATATTGAACCAAGTATTTGGATACTGAATCTCTGCCAAACCTACTTCCCATTCTCCCGTGAGATTCACTGGTTGTGATAACTGGGTGGTGTACGTAGTCAACGTGTTTTCTGGAAACACGTTCATAGAACGATTACTTGGTAGAGTCAAACAAAACATTACTTTTTCTTAATGGTTGGATTTGGTAACAAATATCCTATGCTACTACTCACGAGAGCAGTCCACAACTTGCTGTCTGTGTTCTCGAGAGTGAGATTAACGACACTGGTAATGATGATGATATACAAAATGATTATTTGTGAAAAAGTAAGTGATCTCGCTCCTTGGAATTCTTTTGCCAAACAGAGGCCAAGAACCGTTCGATCCTTCTTCTATTTTGAAGAAACTTCAGAGGTTCACGTCCTTTTATAGGTGAGCTGACTCTGCTTGATCCACGAATTGAACGAAGTTGGGTATCCCAACCACTTTACGAACAATTCCCTGTTCTTACCTCGACCACGTTTCTTGAGTACGTGTTCGATTTTGTAAATACTTTTATGTGAAACTCGCTGAAGCTCTTCAGTGTAGAACGACCCTTTCAATATTTCTCCATTATCATCTTGTAAGATGTATGTGACTGGATGTCCTTTCTTGATGGCTACTACTGTGAATAACTCTTCGGTCCAATTGGGCAAATAACCTTTCTCAAAAGTTTTCGTAACTTTATTGATTCTCATTCTGTCTCCTACTTTGTACTTTGGTGTCTTGTGTTTTTTGGGTTGCCCATACAACCTTTGCCAAACCATTTCCTGATTTTCAAAGTTCACAGCAATGGGGGCAATACCTATACTACGATGATGAGAATGATTATATGATTTCACCAAGTTTTGAAGTGGAAAAGTTAGTGTATCATTCTTGGTAAAATATTTCCACATCTTGGTTTTCAAAGTTCTATTGAATCTTTCTACTATGGAACATTTTGTTTCCACATTTTGTGTAGTCAAAAATTCGACTTTGTGATCATTGAGAAAATTCTGAAATTTTCTGCTTAGAAATTCTTTGCCTTGATTTGTTTGTAATTTTTCTGGTTTACGACCTTGTTTGAAAATTTTTCTAAAAGCTTTCACGATGGAATCACCAAGTTTGTTTTGTAATGGCATCACCCAAGCATATTTACTAAACACATCTATACATGTCAACAAAAAATTTATGTTTTTGTTGAATTTACTTATGTTTGAAACATCTACCAAGTCAGTTTGCCATTGTGCATCTATACCACTAACTATCACTTTCCTTCTAGGAAATGTACGACGAACAGGTTTGTGAAGAGTGTATGTGTCTTGAGTCTCTAACCATTTTACAACTTGTATAGTTTTTTTTATTGGCCACTCTATGAAGAGCGTCTACACCACCAAAACTACCAGGCACTTCAGAATCATAGTACAATGCTTCCATGACTGCCTTGTTCAAGTGACAACTCTATTTATACCCTTTCTTCGGTCCACTTTGGCGTTTCTGTTTTCTTTGGTTGTTTAGGTTCCGACTTTATCGGTGTCTGTTTCATAAAATCCCAGCGTTCTTTATGACCAATTAATTCTTGGGGTATGTTACTATCTCTCAAAGCTTCGGCCAACACTTCCCATCCCTTTGGTTGGAAAGATTTTCGTCTTCTTAGTAAATCGTTTAGAAGATCTGTTACATTCGACCCTACCACTGTTTGATCTTTGTAGACTAATTCACCCTTCTCATTCCAAGATCTATTTGGGTCACTTCTAATACGATTCAACAACAACTTTCCCTTTCTCTTCACTGTCATAGGTACAGAATCGAGAATGTCTTCCTCTTTATTATCTTTCTCGAATTCGACTTTAATTTGTCGAGGAGCCATTACCTTTTGTTGAAATGTCAAGTATCTTTGTAAAATTTGATTATATTGAGTCATCTTTTCATCAGCCGAAAGAAAAGGGGCATCGAGAATATCTCTCATTTCTCTATCCAGTGATGAAACAGCCAGTTCATTCGGTTGTCTTGGAGTCTCTTGTAGACGTTCCAATAACATTGGTTCTACCAAAGCCATCTTCTTTGCATATTCCATCATCCAAATATATCTTTAACAGCACCTAATAGTACAGGAGGTAGCAAAGCCCCCAAGAATACCCCTTTCTGCAAGATTTGTCTCCTCTTTTTATCAGAGGTACCTTTATTTGCCACTGCCCTCACTAGTTGTTTCTGACGAACGAGTTTGGTTCTTTGAGCTTTGGTCAGAGGTACTGCTCCCTTCAGTATATTCGAGGCACAGTCACAAAACAAGTAATCAATTCTTTGTCTGCATGTTTTAGTATGGATTTGACGAGTGCGGGTTTCGATTTAATAAGAACCTTGAGGTGAGCGATGTTGCGCTTGAGGCGGTCAGACATGCTTCTGACTCGAGTCAGACTTGTTGCTCCCCTTTTATACTTTTCGGTGATACATATATTGGGTTTCTTAATCTCATGTGTTCAGGAGTATCTTGTTTGAGATCTATTAAAAGGTAACCATATGGTGTCGAAGTGGCATCTTCGAAAACTTCTCTCAGAAACTTGGATTGACCAGTATACATCTGTGCTGCCAAGTGTGAGATCTGAGAACGATCCCTAGGATTTTTAAACAAGATCATGTAATGACTATTGAGAGCTACAGTCCTATGGACTTTATTTTTGTCGGATACATTTTGAACAATTTACATCACACTAATGTTACAGTGATGACTACCTTTAGTAAATAATCTAGACACTCGAACATCTGCATCGAGCATCAGATCACCCAATATGACTAAACTATCAGATTTTAATTCTTGATGGAGGCCCTCTACGAATTCTACTTGGGGTAAAGTATTGTATAATGGTTGCCATTCACTTTTACACCAAATGATGTGACCTGGAACAGGTGATATAATATTTTGAATGTTTTGAATAACCCGATTTACAAAGGATGATTTACCACTACCCATGGGACCACACAATAAATAAGTGAATGGATGCTTCCAACGAGGATCTATCTTTGTTGTTCTATGTGGGTACTACTTCCCTTTATACCTTTTGGAGAGGTGGCCCCCACTGAACGTGGGTACTACTTCCCTTTTATACCTTTTGGAGAGGTGGTCAATATGACCGGCATCCAAAAATATTTAAAATTGGTGGCCCTCTGACTTACTGGCTGGGGACAGGTTAAGTTTGTTTGATATCTGTCAAGAAGATAAACATCAAATAACTTAAGCGTCATTACCACCTTTTTTTTCTTGTTTCTTCATTTTATACTTTTTTTCTTCTTTTTTTCTTTTTTTTTTATAAAAAAACATCTATTTACAACATCTATTTACATCTTCAGACTGAGTGGTTTCTTGTCGGTCATGAATTCAATCACCAAATCCATAATACAACGTCTCTGTTCATTTGTGAGAGGTTTCTCGAACATATCTTCATACTCTTTCTGTACTGGTCGTGGATTCATTCCAGAAGTATTATGGTGCCACAGTAGATGAACATCATTCTTGTTAACTCTTTCATGTGCTTCACTAAAACATGTTATAATCTTCTCTTCTTCAGACATCATTAGGCATACATTATGCTGAATCTGACTTGGGTGATCGACTGTACATCCATATCATTTTTCTTTCACTACAGCGTCAATGTTCCCTTCAACATAATGAGCATATGCCAAGCAAAGTTCATGTTGCAAGCGAACTTGTCTGAATTCACTATCAATTTCATCAACGATCAATGGTCGTGGTTGGGTTATTCTCACTGTGATCTTCTTCTTCTTCTTCAAAGGTGGTTCTTGAATTGGTGTTTTGGAGTCTTCATGGTTAGTAGGTTTAGAGTCTTCGGGAACTTCAGCTAAAATTGTTTGTTGGGTTTTGATGGTGGCTGCATCTACTTCTTCTATTTGAGATTTCAAGGCATTTCATTCTTCTAAAGATAGAGCAATACCAGTCTTCGTAGGATAAGGTTTCTGGTCTTTTCCCTCAAAGTATCTTCTGAGATGAATCTTCAGTTCACCCTGGTACTGGGTGACGTTAGCATAAGTCTGCTTGGTGCCAATTCGGATTATCTCCTCTGGTCAATGGTTCGATCGTGAATGATGCCAAGTCCATGCTTTGCCTAATCTTATATATCTTTGACGGACTTGATTGAAGACATCACCCCAGTTCAACAAATTTTGACTGAGTTTTTGATTCTTGGTTGGGGTTTGTGTTTGTTTCCTATAGGATTATAGGTTAAAGTTGGGAAATTTAGAAAATTAGTATAGAAGTCAATGGGAAAGAAACACAATGAGAATACAGAAATTTGATTGGTTGATAAACTTCGATCTGATTGGTCAGTTTGGCGATCAAACTGCAATCTTGATCCTTAACCTGTAGGATATGGCCCTCTGCATTTTATACTGGCTTGGGACAGGTCAAGCTACAAACCTCTGTCCAATGGAGATAAGTGAAATAGCTCGAGTGCATTCCCACACCCTACAGTTCATATCCTTTAGAACAAAAGAAAAATAAAACAACCTGTCCAACTTAGCAATTCAGTTTTCTATCATAAAAATTTCTCATTTCTTTTAAATATTCACAACAGAGAATTTCTTAGTAATGATGATGATGATGATTTATTCCTTTGGTTATACAATAGGGGTAGCCTAAAAGACACCAGGAATCAACTTTTAAAAAAATGAAATGAAACTAAAAAGTTTGGAATAAAGAAGTATCATTTGGTTCCAATAGGTGTAACCTAAAAGATACCATGAATCAACATTTTTTAAAAAAATAAATGGGACTAAAAAGTTTTGAATGAAACTAGGTTTTGAATGAAACTAAAAAGTAAAGAAGTATCATCTGGTTCCAACAGGTGTAACCTAAAAGATACCATGAATCAACATTTTTTAAAAATAAATGGAACTAAAAAGTTTTGAATGAAACTAAAAAGTTTGGAATAAAGAAGTATCATCTGGTTCCAATAGGTGTAACCTAAAAGATACCATGAATCAACATTTTTTTAAAAAATAAATGGGACTAAAAGGTTTTGAATGAAACTAGGTTTTGAATGAAACTAAAAAGTAAAGAAATATCATCTGGTTCCAATAGGTGTAACCTAAAAGATACCATGAATCAACATTTTTTTTAAAAATAAATGGAACTAAAAAGTTTTGAATGAAACTAAAAAGTTTGGAATAAAGAAGTATCATCTGGTTCCAATAGGTGTAACCTAAAAGATACCATGAATCAACATTTTTTTTTAAAAATAAATGGAACTAAAAAGTTTTTGAATGAAACTAAGCTTTGAATGAAACTAAAAAGTAAAGAAGTATCCTCCACTTCCAATAGGGTTAGGCTAAAGTATACCGGGAACATGATGATGATGATGATGATAATGATGAAAAAAACTCTCTGTATTAGAATAAATAAAAAAATTGAAAAATCTTTACACCAGAAAAATGTATTGCCTTGTAAGATTTGCCATTTAGGTTTTTATTTTTGAGGACTGCCATAAAGCACTTTATGAGGACTTGCCAGAAAGGACTTTTTACTTAGAGAGAAAAACTTGCCATAAAGGACTTTAGAGAATGCCATAAAGGACTTTATGAGGACTGCCATAAAAGACTTTAGAGAATGCCATATAGGACTTTAGAAAATGTCATATATGACTTTTTAATTAGAGAGAAAAACTGCCATATAGGACTTTATGAGGACTGCCATAAAGGACTTTATGAGGACTGCCATAAAGGACTTTAGAGAATGCCATATAGGACTTTATGAGGACTGCCATATAAGACTTTGTGAGGACTGCCATAAAGGACTTTAAAATTTGATGAGCCTAATATGATTGAGTAGACCACCTAAAAAGCATTTCGGTTTTTAGGAATTTTTCGGTCAGCAAAATAGGACTTTTTGAAGGCAAAAGCTAGACTTTGTTCAGCTTGTAGAAAAATATGACACTCACTCAATTGTTTCGTCTTTAAATCTCTAGTGGTGTGATGCTAACTCTATCTTCTAAAACTCTTCATTTTGGGTAGAAATACGATAGTCCATCTCTGTTCTGCTGGTAGGTATACATAGTGTTGTCATTCATCACAAATCCTCGGTTGATGCCAGATCCACTTTGTTGAGTCTTCAAAACTTGCAGATATTTGTCTTTCGTCAAATCATTGTGGCATTTGCGGATTCCTTTACAACTGAATTTATTGGTGGCTCCAAAACAATAATATGTTTTACTACACAGTCCAACAATGCCGGTTCCTTGCCATTCTATCTTGAAGAAGCCTGGAGTTCTCCAGTCAAAACGCTTTCTTTCCTGGCAACATGAGGGTGACAGCCATTCTTTGCCTTCTAATTTGGTTTTCACATAATCATCTCTGTGGAAATCACAACACTTTGATGGAAACCACTTGTGATTTTCTTTGTAAAATTCTACTCTCTTCTCTGGTTTCACTAATTCATCTATGGATGGTGACGAGGTACATAGATATGCAGAATCTGTGTCCACTTCCGCATATTCGAAATCTTGGCGGTTGATAAAAGTATCGATGCCATCATAATAGAACTGAATCATCTGATAAACAAAGAATCCGATGTGCAGTGGCAGATCCAACTTGATGGTCTTCTTGTTGAGTTCGACTTCATATAAAATTTTATCTAATGGATTCAAGGCTCTGAAGGACATGTCATTTACAGCTTTGGTGACTTCTTCATCGTTGCAATAGCACACACGTCGATGCTTCTCTTTGTTGGTAACGGTTTTGCCATATCCAGATCCAAACAGCTTCATGGTGTCGGCAACGATCGACTTGTCAGGATCAACATCTCCTTGTCTTCTTGCTTCAGATACTTCATCTCCAAATTTTTCAAAACATCTTCTTGGTTTATATTGGATAACTTGATAGACGTGGTCAACTTCAATACCATGCTGGAGGTACCACTGCAGTAAAGGGGTTGCAAACAACATTTTTTCTGCTCCATAGCTTCCTATCAAACTTATACGGGGTTTCTTTATCATTCCATTCTTCTCGGCAAAGGACTTCATGTGTTCACCAATATCATCTATGGAAATATCTGTATTCTTGAAGATAGGTGTCATTTCTTCAAAGTACTCTTTCAGGTGATCTGGTACATGTATATCACATTCGACCAAACCAAACAGTTCACCGGACTTCACTTTGTTCAGTATTTCTTCATCTGTCATTGCACCATCTATTTTGTCTGAAAAGTTCTCTTTCAGGAAGGTTTTGAGTGTGGCACCGGTCTTATGCATCTCTCTCCACTCACACTCCCAGATTTCAAAACGTTTATAGCCCAAATCGGTGATGTACTTTGCATTGGTGCGGGTGTCTTGTAGCAGTTCTTTCATGGGTTTATCTCTGACTTCAGTATGGATGATAGGAAGGCCATTCTTATCTTTCATGCAGGTATGGCCGTGCTAGAAGCAGCCATGGAATTGGTATACAGTCTGTGTCTCTTTGCACCAACCATCAACAGGCAACTGTCTTCGACCAATCATTTTTTCAGCTCCGTTAAACTGATGTGGATGTCATCTCTCATCGATAAAAACTCTAACCATTGTTCAGCCATTTTACCATACTTCATTGGATGTTCTGGTTTAAACTGGTTTTCGTCACGACGTCTAATACTCCAGCCCGTTGGCATCTCTTGCATTAGGTACCAAGATATAATGCATTCGCATCAAAGCCTATAATACTTCCACATGGTTTTGCTTCTTTGCCATATTTTGTTTCTCTGATTCGGGTAACATCTTTCTCGTGGTATCAGTTGAAGATAATTGAAGGTCCACCAACGATATTATCTTTCACTAAGTGATGCAGGTCTTTGTTTGTCTGGTTAAATAATGTGAAGTAAGTGTCACCATTTATGGTCTGGAACAGGTATTTTAACGTGTGGCCTGCAATACTGATACCATCTTTAAACATGTCGATGTGACGTTCTTGGTAGAAAGCAAACTGCTTGTCAACTGCTTCAAGGAATGGTTTTGCATCTCGGTTATTATACCAGATCAGAAAATCACGGAAAGTTGTTATCTCCAGGTCGTTCCATACATGCTGGCAGTACTGGTATTCTTCACTGGATATGTTTTCTTTCTTTAGAGAACTGTAGAAGGCTTCATGGTCTGGTAGGTGGCCTTGATCCAATTTGTCCAAGCTGTCGATCCATTCATATGGTAAAAATCCCTTCGTCACGGAACAGCCAAATGCTTTCAAAAACTTGTCATAGCTGAATCCTGGAGCGAGATAGTTGCAAATATCAACAAACTTGAAAGATTCTGTCGAGACGCACATGTAGTTATTTGATTTCTTCACTGCAAATTTGGGTGGATTCTTTCTCTTCGGGTATGTCATCAGTTCACGCTTGACTACATTCATATCATATTGAATCCGATGACGGTCATCTCTGGCAGGTAGTCTTGAAATGTCTTCTCCAATTTTTGTAAAGGGTGCATCTTGGATGTATCTTTTCCAGTCGCTCTGGCTTCTGCTTCCAGCGTTTCATCAATTTTTTGTCTGAGTTTAAACAAGGTCCAAGCATGATAGGTCTGCATCAGTTGGTGGCAATGAGATGAAATATCTTTGAGGTATGTCATCATTTCTTCAACAAGTTCTTGAGAATTTCCATTTGTAATAAAACATTTCGGTTCTTGGTATTCTGGAACATTACTACATATGCTCACACTCAATGGTCGGTGTTCTGCTTCCCATGTCAGTTTATCACTGTCCGCAGGTAGACTGGATTTGCCAAAGTAACTTTCAGAATCAAACGTTGCACGGTATGGATAAAACTTCTTCTCTTCGGGTACTTCTATACCTTCATCTTCTAACAGATCAAATACGGACTGGGATGGATGGTATACACCGCCAACATACTGGTATTTTACTTCATCTCTGCATGTTTTCTCGTGACGGTTGAGTCTGTAAACCTTTTTCCATAATTTGCCGCATTTGCGGCATTCAAAGGATTTGCAGTATTGGTCTATATCGATGATGTAGCTGAAATGGTTCTTGTAGACGTTCACATACATGGTATTCTCAAACTTTCTGTGAGATCTCTGTACTAATTTGGCAACAATTTGGTCATCATCATTCTTGACAAGTTCATATACTTGGATATTAACTTCAAAACATTTCTCCAAGTCAGGTAATTCGGCTAAAGTTACTCCACGGAATTCATTCTTTGGCTTCTGTGTATACTTGTTGAACATGGCATCTGTTGTATTATTCAAATTGTGTGCTGTGGAACCACTCCATAAAGCTAAACAGCGGAAAATGCACAGGTTGTCATCGTAGGTAAACTGGTGATTTTTATCTTTCACCAAAGCATTTACTGCTTTGTTCTGGAGAATATAATCAGGAAGATCTTCTGCCATTCCAATTGGGTGGTCTTTCAGCTAAAATGTGACGTTCGTAACTCTCTCCACAAGCCATTTGGTGTTGGGTCGTTTTAACTTGGCCCATTCCAGGATATCTTCTTCCATGGCATCATCAAGGAATTCTTCAAAGTCTTCTTGTCAGCATACTAGTTGTGGAACATCAAGTACCCGGGCGTTGTTTTGTGATGGATGGTAATACTTCGGTTCATTTGTTTCATTGTGTCGCAGGATAAAACCAAAACTAAGATTAATTTTAAACCTTAGCTGTTGTGGCAGAAATATGGTAGTCATCAATTCATCATTCATCGTTTTCAGGTTCACATCGTTGATCCGGTAGTTATACTGGTCCTGGACTCTTCTGGTCATAATGTGGCGAGTTCTAATAGAACTCCAGTTATCTTCGTACACGGTCAACATCTCATCGGTCTCTTCTTCAGGCATCATATTCTTGTCAAAATCAATTGGGTCAGCATCATAACAGGTGGTCGTCGTGGTCCGTGGTTGTTTGAATGGTCCTCTCTTCGGTTCATCGGTCTTCATTTTAGATGGTACAGGAACTGGTCGGTGGGCAACGCTCTTGTGTCGGTTAAAATGGAGTAGTTGGTTAAACTCCTGGCCGCATTCCATACATGTGTAGATCTCCAAACATTTCGACAGGTGTTGATCCAGCTTCTCTTTCCTCGTAAAGGTCTTGTTGCAGTTGGCGCAATCGTAGGTCTTTTCTCTTTGGCGTGCTTGGGACGCACATGGCGATTTCGGTTGCAGCGGTCCGAAAAGGTCTTTCCACACTCTTCACAGGCGTAAACATCAGTTCTGGTAACGGCAGTAGCAGCATCAGACTCCATCTTCATAAAAGTTTTGCGAAGGCAAAATTGCTATAGAAAACTCTCTAGCGATGTGTTCAGTTCGAAGGATCGAAACAGAATGACGTGACGTTACTCTTCTCGGGAATTTATTTCTACGTGGCGGACGTTTTTGAAAACGTCATGACGTCACAACGTTTTTTCATCGATATTTTCATTCTCGATGGGCGTTTGTGTTTGTTTCCTATAGGATTATAGGTTAAAGTTGGAAAATTTAGAAAATAAGTATAGAAAGTAATGGGAAAGAAACAGAATGGGAATACAGAAATCTGATTGGTGGATTAACTTCGCTCTGATTGGTCAGTGTAGAAACATCTTGATCCTCATTAATTTTATTATTTAAAATCATGTAGTTAGGGGTGTCATTTAAAGAAATTGCTAAATATAGACCCTAACAATTAGTTAGGGGGTCAGTTAAAGATGTTACTAAAAATAGAGCGTAGGAATTTATAAAAATATAGTTCCAAGTAGAAGCAGAGGATTCTGGGTAAATTTGTCCTGTAGCACTACGTGCTACTCTTAATGGGGAAAAACACGTAATGGGATCCCAAAAAGGGATTATGGGAACATTACTCCACTTCAATCGAACACGACCTTTTAAAAATCTATAGCACTACGTGCTGCTCTTATTGGGAAAAAGTTTCGCGATCCTAAATAGGATTCTGAAAGAATTCGAAATAGTACAACTTGACGGATTTAATTGGGTAATTCGTGATACTCCGATTCAATCGAACACACCTCCAGGCACCCCCTCGGTACTATAGCACTACGTGCTAAGCAGATAAAATGGGAAATCCGTATCAAATAAAGTCAATTTCGGTGATTTTGGGTGGATTTTGGTGATTTGGAAGGATTGTCGGGTTGTTTGTGGTAGTTAGATTTACTCTTCTACAATCGAACATACACTCCGAACATACCCCGTCCTTTTGCAGAAAAATTGGGTTACATAGCAACCGCGTGCTACCATAGAAACCAAGATGGCGGCCTCCAGTATACAAAATGGACGATGGAAACACGTATCACCTTAACAACATGCGCTGCGCATGCGCACTCACACCACGTATCACTATGGAGATGACGTCACAAGATGGCCGCTCACGCGCGTTACCATGACAACACAACATGGCGCCACTAGGACACGTGACTTGACGTCACTTCCGAGGTCCCCCAACGAAGTCCCCCAAATGAGTCCCCAAAAGCCCGAGACATACTACTAGCATTATAATTCTAGGCAAACAGTCAAATAAATAGCAATACCTATTCCAACAATTGATAGGGGAGGACATGGAGACCTTATGAACATTCTTGGCTTTATACTGGTGTTTTAAAAGGGAAATATAGCTGAAACCTTTGTCGTCTAAGATTCTTTGATTCTGTTTTGTGTTGTGTGTTGGGCTTTTTTAAAAAATAAATATAATTAATCAACATTTGTATTTTGTAAAACGACAACTTATCCTAAATAAGCATTTAGCGAAATGATTATTGAGTAATATCAGTCAGTTGGTCAAATAACTTGGAAGATTTAGGCATTTGGCCAAATGACCGAGGGTCACAATCATTTAGCCAAATGACTAAAACGTTAAGTCATTTGGTCAAATGCCTGGTTTGACAAACGAATTGTAACACACACATGTATGTAACCCATGGGCGACCATAAAATACCAAGCGCCAATTGGGATAAGTTTATTCATCTGGAAATTAACTACATACTGAGACCCTGCGAATCACACATTTTAGATGCGAATGGAATCTCGAATCGAATCATGTCCATTATTCGAAATCGAATCGAACCTCGAATCGAATCAGTGGTGCCTTGAAGATGACCGATGGACGTTGGGGTGCTATAAACCTAATTTCTCCCGACTATGATGGATGTAGTCCCGACTGATAAATTTTTCCAACTACATTATCAAGGCATGCCTTCGTCGAAGGCATGCCTTGATGATGTAGTTGGAATACTACCCTGTATTGTAGAGGATAAAAGTTCGTCGTCGACATTGCTTGGATACCTTAAATTTCCATTTAACAGTGGTAGAAACTAGTGATATTGGAATTAGCTTGGCTGGTACCATAAGTACCATAAGTACGGTACAGATGTTATTTATGTCAATGTAGCGGAAATTACACTCAGTCTTTTTTTTCAACATTATTTATGTACGATTTTCATCTGAACAATATGTTTTGTGAGACGATGAAGATGACTGATACCAAGCTGTCCTTCCTGTGTAAAAGATTCGAGAGGAAACGAATCGGGCAGCCGATGTCGAATCGAACCGAACATCTACTTAAGATTCGAAATCGAATCGAAGCTCGAAGCTTCGCAGGGCCCAACTTCAGCTGAAGTGATTCTAGTTTTACAACACACAGAAACGTAGGTATGGCATTTAAATTTCAACAGTGCAATATGCTGCACAATGCAGTGAATTGCATCATAACCTTGTGACAACTAATGATAACACACATGAGAACCCGAATTATGAACACTATCAGTAATTGTTTTCTTCCATCGTCCTCTCTCTTTTGTTATTCAGGTGTCTTTGTTTTCCTTTTTCTTTTTCCCAACTCTCACCCCACAATCAAACATTGCAAGTACATGAGTGGTCCAAATCTAAAAACACGTGTGATTACATACATTGGGATAGTCCAGGATGTTCAGCCTTAGCAACAGTACAAGCTTGAGGTTCCTATCATGAATAGAATCATAGTCAGAACTTGGACTATAAACATATCACAGAAAAGGGGAGGTGACATTTCTGTCAAAATTTATCACCAAACTTATATTATGGGAAGTATAGAGGAGTGCATTTTATGATGAGGGAAAGCTTCATGATCTATAGACGGTTTTTTTTTTAGTTGTACTCATTTTGTACCTTCCTTACCCGTGCATACTGTAACAGTTACATATTGAAAGTGTCCTAGTAGACTAAATTTTTAAAACATCCAGCAGTCTTAAATTAAGGTTCGTCCCTATGTGTTTATTTGTGAGATTACTTCAAAATGTTGGAATCTTGTCGCACGAAGAAATGAAACAATTAGAGACCACAGGTTCCCTACATTTATTTTTTCGATTTTGTTTTTTGGGTGGGTGGAAAAGGGGTGGGGGAAAGTCCATTGATGGAGGGAAATGCTTTTTGACCTTGTGTCTACAAACTTTTCACAGGCATTTTCATACGAGAGAGAAAAATGTACTTGTGCTGTTCCATATAATCCACTCTTACAGCGATTACGAACTCACAGCGTTCCTCCATCTTGAGACTTTTGATTTCCCACCATCCATTACCACAGGTCGTCCCATTAACGCAAAAAGGTGCCGTATCACATTTTGGTCGAAAATTGTTGTTTTCACAAAAACCTTAAAAAATGATTTCAATTTTTGTGTGTCAAAATTTAAGATTTAATATTAATAAAAGATGACAAAGTTAATACATTATTTTTAAAAGGTATCATCTGTAAAACTGTAAATTCGTGTTGCAGCAACACTTTCTGTAATGGTAATACCTACTGCAACAAGATTCCATCTTTTAGATGTAGTTTCCTTGCTTGTATTAAACTACTGTTTTAGCATCAGATTGCAATGGCTTTCACTGACATGACACCTTGTGACCTATTGTCATCATCATTGTGATAATGTTATTTAAAACTGTTGCAGGAATATTGTATTTGTAATTCGTGCATTATTTGTTTGTTACTCATTTAAACAGAGTGCAGTAAAAAAAATACAGTAAACCTTTTGAGCACCATTCATATTTTAATTTAGTAATTACACTTGCCTGTATTATATGTAGAAAACCATTGTTATACAATGAAGTTAATGCAAAACTTGAACAGTGCAGATTGTCTGCTATGAATATTAAAATTGATATATGAATGCATAAAGAAGCCTTTGACCAAATCATGCTACCAGTCACAATGGTAAGTTTCACCCTAAACTCGGCTATTTCGAAAAACATTGCCACGCTTTACAAAATTAAATTAAGTAATAAGTGATTATTATATTTCAGCAAAATGTTTGAAACAAGCATTATGTGCTCTTATTATGCTTTTGTGTGTTAAAAACTTATATATTACAGGATTTGAAGGGTGCACAGAGTGGAAGAAATTGGGGAAAAGGCTTCGGCAAACAGCAACCATTGTTTTTTTTAATCTGTGTTGACATTTTTGGAAAAGATGGCCAACGCCGAACCGCCAAACCGCCCAACATCTAGCGGATGTCTGTCGCCTTTTAACCATGAAGAGCGACGACACTTGCAAAAAAAATTCTTGAATAACTAATTTTGTTTCATTTTTCGTCTCAAAAACATAGGTTATGACCCGTCGTTGGAACGAGCTCGTCGAGCTCGTTCCAACGAGCAGTCATAACCTATGTTTTTGAGACGAAAAATGAAGAAATAATGAAAATTAATTCGCGATTTTTGAGAATAGCGCTGGCCGGTTTTGGCCGTTACGTTGGGTAAATGGTTAACACACTAAGCCACTGAGAAAGCTTGTCTATGGAATTCCCACACTAAAGGGTGGATACACGAATAACACAAACGTGTAAAAATGAATACTCAAAACTCCCATACCACCAACTGATTTTAAGAGATTTAGACATTAACACGGGATTTTTCTAGGGAATTACAAATGTTAAACAATATTTTTTTTTCAGTTTGAAATAGATAGATTAAATAACAGAAAAAATACATTTGTCGAGCAATACAAAATTGGATTCACCAGCAAGAATAATGCTAATGTAAGCTGCCTCCGTCAAATAAGTTACATATTATGGCGAGAATTACAAACAATGTATAAAATCTTTAAAAAATGAAATAAGCTTATAAGTTTGTATTCTTTTTCAATTGTTCAGTAAGGAATGGGTGAGGAGGCAGAGAAGTATGTGTAAGAGTGCACGAGGGGTGGGGGGGGGGGGATGCAGGTGGAGTTGTAATGGCACAGCTTTTCACCACCAAACTTACGACACAATATGTTTCTCAGAAGAAGTGGCAAGAAGCGCATCGTAGCGTGAAGTTATGTTTCCCACTGAAAGTTGTTCATTGAGAACGTGAAGTGAGGAAGTACATGTGGTCGACAATGAGGGCGAGTCTGGAACTCACGCGCACTATCGCGACCGACAACATACATATAAGCTCTTTCCTTTCGTTATATGTATTATTTGTTTTTTTCTTGATCACACATTAGAGGGGTCAAATCTTTTTGCTAATATTATAAACTCGTGAAGTTTTTCAAATATTTCTTTGTTGATTTCGTGGCTGTAATGGGCACTTCCATTTAGCAAAATACCCACGTTAATAGGGTAAATCAGGATGCCAAGGGTTTCATTTCGTTCAGTTGTATAAGTCGGGCAGTAAAGAAGATAGTGTTCGGCTGTTTCGCGTGAGCCGCATCTACAGAGAGCGATAACAGAGAGATAACTTCTAAAAAGATGATCATTTAGGTTACCATGCGATAAGCGCAATCTACAATGTTGTATTTGAGTATTTCGTGATTTCTTGTGCGAGAAGAATTGCGGAACAAAAACTCTGTCCCGATTCAAGTAGTTACTGAATTGACCGAGTGAATTACCTTCTCGTAATTTTATGGGGAGGTCGTTCCATAGTTTAGTTGTACTTGGCAAAAATGACCTCAGATGTGTTTGAGTCCTACAAAAGGGAATAGATAAGTCTGTGCCACAATGAAGGTTATACCCGCGACATGCAGAGGAAGGTTGAGAGATTAGACTTGATAGATAATTTGGAACAGGTTTATGATACATTTTGGAGTTTTGTTTTAGCTTTTGTTTTTGCCTACGAGTTTTAAACGGTTCCCATCCAGTCTCTGCATAGAGAAGTTCCCTGCCAACACTTCACGTTGCACCAGTAACAATTCGTGCTGCTTCAAGTTGGATTTTTTAAGTTCTTAGCTTTCGGCCACAGAGCAGTTATCCCAGACTGTGACAGAATATTCTAAAACATGCTGCTTTCGGTTTTTGAAGGGTTGAAAGCGACAAGCCATTTTTTAGACTATTGTTCTATTCTTAGGATATCATTGTTTAGAAGAGCAGCTGCCTGGCTATTAAATACAGTGACGTATCGTCCGCAAAGAGATGGATATTACAAAATACATCGTCAGTTCTATCATTTAAATAAACAATAAATAGCAAGGGAACAAGTATAGAGCCTTGTGGTACCCCTGCCTCCACACTCTTCCACAAAGAAGTTTCGGAGTGTATGACAACACGCTGTTGCCAATTTTGTGAGTACAATTCAAACCATTTTAGGAGTTTACCCGTAATGCCTATCTTCTCTGGTCTGAATAATAACCCTTTGTGCTAACCTTTGTCAAAGGCTTTGCTAACGTCACAAAATACAAATCGTATTTCTTTCCCTTCATCGAGTTCAGTCAACTGGAGAGTAGTTTAGTTGTTTGGTGTAAATCCAGATTGAAATTTTGTCAGTAGGGCGTTTGAATCGAGAAAATTAAAGACATGTTTGAATACGCATTTTCAAAATATTTAGCCGAACAACTTAGGAGAGAAATTGGTCGATAATTACTGATTATGTTTGGATCGTTCTTTTTGAATATGGGAGTTACATTTGCGCATTTCCACTCAGTAGGGAAATGAGAATCGTTTAGTAGACAGTTGAAGATATGCGTTAGTGGCTTCAAAAGGCCTGTTGAGCATTCTTTTAATAATCTAGGGCCTATATTATCGGGGTCACATGCCTTGGAGGTTTTTAAGGACTTCAAGCTTTCAAGCACATCGTTTGGGCCTATTGTTATGCTTTCTAGAGTAGGACGAACACGAAATTGTCGCCAGGCGGAAGAGTAGCGCAGCTATCTTCAAACGCCGAGATACCGTCCCTTGAGTTTAAATGTGTTCTATGTGCCTACTGGCACATAGAACACATTGGAACTCAGGGGACGATATTAGTCATTAAAAGTCTCGGCCCTTTCGGTTGGCGTGGTTAATACACGATTGTTGTAATGTATGGCGGGAATGTCAGTTTTACTATTGTTCAGGAGCGTCTTCGGGATTTTCCACCATAAGGGAGAGGAAGTCAACGTGTTTTTGAGAGTGGTTTGTATCTTTGTCAGGTTCTTTCTTTGGATAACCTAATCATTGCTGTTGTTAGGTTCCTTATTTGCCTATAACTTTCCCAGGCTTGTGGTGTGTCTTTGGTCTTAACAATGCGATGTTTTCGTTTTTGCTGACGAATTAAGGTCCTAACGTCATTGTGCATCCAAGGTGGATCCTCGGGCCGACATGATATCAATTTACTGGGGATAAATTCAGAGACTTTTATGGTCAAAATCGATTGGAATTGATCAACAATGGCAGTGCATGAACACCGCGAGAGCACAACACCCCAGTTGATCCCCTCAAGTGATTTATTCATGCCAGTTAAATCGGCTTTGTTGTATGCCAAAATTTTACGTTTGAATGTCTGGGCTCGTTCTCTGGTGTGCCGGAGTTCAGCGACTACTGGGCAGTGATTGCGTGTCAAGTCACCGTAAAAGGGGTCCCAAACACTATGGTCAACCACAAATGAGGGTACATTAGTCATTATTAGGTCTAAAAGGGTAGATGAAGTTTCCGTGAAATACGTGGGTTGGCTTATTAGTTGGGACAGACAGTACTGCTGAAGGATTTGGTTAATCGGTCCATTAGTCGATTGCAGCAGATCATTATTAAAATTACCAGTTATTATGTTGGTGGCGGTATCCATTACACGTTCTATCGATATTGAAATTAAGTTCCATATTTCTGGGTCTGAGTTGGGCGGTCGATAGAACGCTCTTAGTAAAAACTTACTGCCTTCTTTTGAAATGATTTCCAGCCAGATACATTCCACATTCGGTACTTCTCTATCTCTACGAGCCTGACACGAAAGTGAGTTTTTTATGTAAATGGCTATACCACCCCTCTTGTGGCGCGATCTCCCCTTATTGGGGATTGAAACCCAAGGATTTCAGTATCTTGACTACAGTCGTCTTCGTTTAGCCATGACTCTGTGAAAATACAGATCTCATAGTATGGAGTCTCGCAACTTACAACATTTTGGGTTTTAGACTCTGTTTTTTTTCAGATGAAGGAGTCGAATTCCGAGGGAGGTCAGTGATTCGTTTGTGTTAGATGTATCCGATGACGATGTCTTGGAGTTATTCATAGGTCCAGGATTGGTCTCAACATTTCCCAAGAGGAAGAGTAGTTTGGAAAACCAGTTACGTATTTAGTCTGGGGGTGTTGAAATAATGTCTAAGAAAGGACGGGCGTACCACACGTGTAGCAGAGAAGAACATTGTCACCACGTGGTACAAATTTGAGGAATAGAGTATAGGGATGACTTTTTGTTTTTTGTTTTACGCACCACTTGAATGATTCACATGGGAGCGTGGACGCTCAGTGGCAGACTGTTGGACTTCTATGCTAGAGGTCCCAAGTTCGATCCCCGTCCCGGACGACCCGCGTCGTGTCCTTGGGCAAGGCACTTTATCTCGGTTGCCTATATGGGGGCACGATGACGTCGGGTACTCAGGCGTACTGCATGTCGATAGCGCACATGTCTTCAACCGCTGTAACCCTGCTTGAGCAGAGCTTGAAAAGAGTTAGAATATTGAGGTGCTGACAGTTGCTCGTCGATGCTCGGTGGTTCTCTCCGGGTACTCCGGCTTCCTCCACCCGTAAAACTGTCACGGTCACGATTACCCATTGTGTATAAGTATGTGACCTTAAACACCAATAAATAAATGATTCACATTCACAGATGCAGAAAAGGAAGACAGCAAGACTCAGTCTGTGCGGGTCTAGGTGTTTAGTGAGCAATATGAACAAAATATCACAGGCATTTAAGCGTTTTTTCCGACACTTGCCACTTCTTGCAGTTGAGATGAAAAGACCCACTCTCATTCGATAAGTATTAACATCAATTACGATGCTTAATCAGGTTAAAGGTTTATGCCATAACACAATCAGGGTGGATCTGTCTTGAGGTCCGTTTCAAACGTGCATAGAAATTCCACCTGGGTAATGTTGGAGGGGTCATAAGACAGAATTAGAATATGAGAAAAGGTAAAGACGAAAATATTGTCACAGAACAGGGCGAGTGTAGAAACTTTATCAAAAGAGGAGGAAACAGATAAAGTTGTATTTTCGGTGCACACTGGGGTGCAATAACCTGCTTTTGCAAGGTTGTTGTCTGTTCTGTAACTGAAATGAGAAAACTGTACAATATATAAACAAAGAATAATTATTAAATGCAAATTGTGAGAGGAATCATCATTTTATTTTAATGACGAGTTTTGTTTGGCTCGACGCTTGAAATATGTCAGGCGTGAATGGAAAGCGAGGTCACTATTGAGTGGCGACTGGCCGCAAAGAACCATTCGGAGAGGAATATAATGTGTCATGATGCTGTCCAGTAAAGAGCGTCTGTAGAGAAACTAAGAAAAAACTTGTCAATCATTAGGTGGGTCACTCACGGAAGGGACACGGCTTTTCGAACTGAGTTCATGATATATTATTGTATTTGAGACCACTGTGGTAGCATGGGTTCAGTTTGAACTTTGATAATTTCTCTTGCGAGAAAGAGAAGGAGAGGCATATATTCACTTTCACTTTTACTATTATAGTTAAGGATTATAGATTTTGTTTCGCTCGTTTTGGATTATGGTTTTTATGACGTAAGTACTGGTTTTCTTTCATATCCGTATCGACAGACAGCACTCCGGTATAAAACTGTGATGGAGAATCAGTGACAACCCAACCCCACATTCCAACAGGATTGTGGGGTTGAGCTATCACCGGACCTCCCCACTTAAACAAAATAACCCTTATTCAACATTGTGATTGAGAATCAAAAACAATCCTACTCCACAGCCGTGCAGGGCTGTATGATCGGAACACCACTGAGGGCACCGACACCCCTTCCACAAATACAAACTATTTTTAACCAGGCTGATGGGCTTAATTTGACGATGGATGGGGGATTTACACTTCCAAGGGCAGTATAAAGCTGTAATGAAGAATCAATGACAACTCAAACCTACAGTTCAACACTGTTATCACCGAACCTCTGATTGAGACACAGTAACACTCAATAAACATTGTAATTGAGAATCCCTGAGAAACCAACGCCCCAGACGTGCAGGGCTACAGGATCCCCCCCCCCCCCCCCCCACTGAGGACACTGTTCCCCGCCTCCACAAATTCAGAATATTTTTATCTAATCTAGGCCGATGAGGGGCTAATGAGGGCGTGGGTGAGGGAATTTAGACTTTTGAGAGCAGCAGGAGTCTTTGCATGAAGTATAAATTTATAATCCATAGAGTCTTGCTACTTAAATGTTTAAGCTACTCTGCAGTGACATGAGATGCGCACATGCATAGCTAGTGTTTTAACCCTTTCAGAATGGTTTATATAATTTCACACCAGAGTTGTGGTCGTTAGACATGGGGTACATAGCAGACAACACAATGACATGAGATGAGCACATACATAGCTATTGTTATAACCCTTTCAGTATATTTTTTATAATTTCATCGTGAGGTTGTGGTCGTTAGACTGAGGGAGCATAGCAGACAAACACACAGTTGTGAAAGAGAGTCGGTGGTAGTCTAAACCTATAGCCCCACAGGGTTGTAGGGTTGAAATATCACCGAATCACCTCCTCCAACTCCATCATTGCGAGGTGATTACATTTTGACCTTTTGATATTGTTTGGAGAGCTAGTTTTATAGGGTGCATTTGAACTTTTGACTTTGACCCCATCGTCGTAATACAGGTAACCCCTTACAAAGTGCCTGGCATTCGAGTACAAAACTATTAGTCAGAATCAGTGACAAATCCAACCCCACAGTCCAACAGGGCCGTAGGGTTGAAATATCACCGAAATTCTCCACCAATACAAAATAGCTTTATAAACTTCACTGAGAATGGTAGTACATGAACATTTATTTAGACTTCCAAGGGAAGTATAAGACTGTAATGGAGAACAAGTGACAATTCAACCCCACATTCCCACAGGGCTGCAGCGTTAAGCTATCATCGGACCTCCCCACTTGAACAGAATAACCCTCATTCAGCATTGTGATTGAGAATAGTAAGCAATTTGTTGGGTTGGCCATTGGATTGATGAAGTATAAGATGGACACGATGTTTAATGTGTGAATTAAGAATTAACATTGAAAGTTCCATAGACATTTTCTAATTTAAGAAAAATCTATTTTTTAAGACCTGGACAAATTTAGGTGAATAAAAACGCTCAAAACACCAATCCTGACCAGTGCTCGATTGTTATTTTTTTCTCTGCATAAAACTTCGATCCCTGACCTCCGAATAACGTTAACAAATGCTTGCATCTGTTTTTTCCGATCGTGAACAACTTCGTTTAAACAATCCTTAGAAATGGAATGTGACGCATTTCTATTTTTGACATTTTTAAAATTAATTTTATTTATTTATTTTTATTTCTGTTTGGTTATTCATTCAAAGGCTCACATTCGATCAACAGAGATACCCACAGAGCTCACAGCTTTGGGATTGGACGAAACAGATTTGTTGGTTGATTTCCCACCGTGTACAATAACCCACTCGCGAGGCACAGGTGCACAGTAAGTAAACATTTCTCTCTTTCTTCAATTAAATTGTTGAAGATGTCTTGAAAATGATGTCCCGAAGACTAACTCATGAAGAACGGACAGACGCAAGTTTCCGCAAATTTCTTGATCCGGAGGCTGTACATGTTCTGTGTTTTAATAGACGAGAGATTTCAAATACTCCTTTAATTCGTCAGGTGATACGATCTTATCACTATCGAAATAATACTTTATTTTGTCATTGTTCTTGTTCCAAGCCACCCAGTGAGTACCGTCGCCTAAGAAATCATCTGGATTCCAAATTTCGCATACAAAGGACCATTGCTAGGTAATGCGTCTCGAGAAAAAACGCCTAGAAAATGATTTATCTTTAATGCCTTGACTGCTTCCAACAAATCTATACTGGATATGGTTTCGTTTGGTAAAATGACACCTTCTACTCATATGTTTATAGTTTTTAAAAGTTTTTATTCTCTTTTTTATAATACAAAGAAAAGTATTTTAATTTTTTAATTTTTTTATTTATTTACTGTTATCTTTGCGAACGTTTTCCATATCGTTATTAATTTGCAGTGTTCTGCAATATTCTGTAATCCTCTAAGTTCTAACTCCTCTTGATTTTGAGGAATCAATGTATCTTCTCGATTTCTGAGTAAACTGTCCATATACTAACGTGCTTATTCCATCAGGTAATACTATTCTCTTGTCATCAACTGTTAAGGAATTTGTATTGACTATCTCTGTGTAGATACCATCTGTATTGCTTTGAAATGTGCTCATCGATTTGTGGATAGTTCGAACCCACAGTTTTTATACTCTTCGAAAGTGGTGTCATTTTCAATGACAATATTAGTTATCCTTGTGTTTTCCAGGGTGTATGGAAATTACACGGTTTGGGAACTCATACACCCTGAGGCGCAGCCGAAGAGTGTATGAGTTCCCAGACCGGTGTAAATTCCCATACATCCTGGAAAAGACAAGGATAACATCTTTATTTCCAAGAATTTTGGTGTACTTAATACTTTAACCTACATTAAGGCAAAAATTGACAGAAAATTTGTACTTCGTAAGATTCTTAATAAAACCACACAAATATGGATGTCATTGGAACTGGCTCAATGAGCCAGTTCCAATGACATCCATATCTGTAATATTTTATTGCACATAAGTATTAAATGTCCTGTATTTTTATTTTTGTTCTAACATAACCGAGTTGAAGGTATGAATTAGTAATTAAAAATGGATAGTTTTTTTAGTCACATAGCCTGCTATTGTGTATTCTTTTTTTTACACCGTGGTTAACCACGACGTAAAAATAGCCACTGTGGATTGCAAGTTACACCGTACATCTCAGCCAATCAAAATGCAGTATTTTGTTTCATTTTTCATTTGGAAATAACATTTTTTACACCTTTACATTTCTTGATGGTTTCTCGGTGTATTGTTGTGTAAGCTTGTAGTTTCGATTTCAAACCCACGAATTCTGTAATTTGCTTTCCTCTGGTCTCGTCTTTGAAATTTAAAGGCACTTTTTTATTCACGGAATTGTCGATTTCTGATCGATAGGGTAATTGCTCATGACGACCCATCTCGAGATATGTCCTCATAAAAATGTAACATTTCTACCATACAAGCTAAGTGAACAACAGCTTGGCTTTCGAATTGTCGTATTTTTTATGTTTTCATACTAAACTCGATTAAGCCTTTACCCAACGTAACGGTCAAAACCGGCCAGAGCTATTCTCAAAAATCGCCAATTAATTTTCATTATTTTTCATTTTTTGTCTCAAAAACATAAGTTATGACCCTTGATGGAACGAGCTCGTCGTGCTCGTTCCAATGAGGGGTCATAACCTATGTTTTTTAGACAAAAAATGAAAGAAATTAGTTATTCAAGAATTTTTTTGGCAAGTGTCGTCTGCTTTTCATGTTAGGTAAAGGGTTAAGCAAACTCTCCAAAAAAACACGATCCCAAATAGGACGGTTTGTAGAATGTCAAATGCGTATTTTTCATGTTCACTAGGTTTTCAAATTTTCGTTGAAGATAGTTTGATGTTGGTAATTGGGTTTTGCCACGTTTTTTCTAACCATCGCTTCCGAGGTGATGAGACGAATGCCAGTCCTGTTTCTGATGTTTTCTATCGATTCTCCGTAAATGAATTTGTTCATGAGCTTGAAAAATTCTCTTTTGTAATCAGTCTTGGCCAGAATTCTGAAGCGAGTGTTGTGTACTTTTTCATCCAATAGTCATTGTCGAATCTGAAAACGCGATGTTTTTCGACTGGTCTCATACCATAATCTTTGTATAAAGTCAGATTTTCGCAGTAGACCAAGTGTTTACATTTATCATTTGAATTTGGAATGAGTTTATCCACTCCGTTCACTTCTGACCGTTCGGGTACCAGCTAATAGTAATCATTATGCTCATCCTGTAATTTCTCTGGGTTATCTAGATCCACTTCTAAAAGACACGGATAGTGTCTCCACTTTTCTGTCTCTTCTCGTTTAGTGGCCCATTTGAAATTTTTGGTCAGTAACGAATGACTTGAAGCCCAACTATATATACAGATTATCATGATAACGTGTATGTCCTGTGATTTGTATCAGATTCGAGGTGGTGTCCAGAATGGGATCTCAACAAGCCGGTTTTGCTGGGCACCACCGAGAACCTGATGCAAATCACAGGACATGCACATTGTCATGATAATTCATTTATCTAACAATTCTGTCACATAAACAGATTAAATCTTAAATTATTAATACAGTTTTGGGACATAATGTTGGTGGAGAAAAAGTTAAAAAAAACCCATATTTTATGGAACAATATTGTTGTGCACTTTAACAAACAATGAGTAACGCGGTCACCGCAAATTTTCAAGGTTGCGTGCGTTGAAAAATGATTCACTCTCAGTGTCACTTCCTATGATGATACGCTTGGATTTACAAGTGTGTAATATTTAATTGTGCAGTTTATATTTATTATGTGTGTGTGGGGGGGGGGGGGGGAGTGGGGAGGGGGGTCATTGGCTATTAATAGTTCTCTCGCTAAGTGTAAGGAATTTTGTTTTGTTTTGTAAGCGACCAGCTGACTCGATCACAGAAACGCACAAAGAATGTATTCAGGCGCCTATTATGACAGCCCGTTGCGTTCCCGGAAACGAGTCATCTGTATGATACGGAAGCAGAATGAGTCGTCTATATGATACGGAATCGGAACACATTATGTGATACGTACCGTTTCTCGTGGTTTTCAAGCCAAAATGTATATGATTGTTAGATAAAAATTCTTAGCATCTAAATATATATGTATTTAATAGGTTCATTTGAATCAAATCCTTTCATGTAATGATTATTCGCTTTTGTTATCTGTGAGATATCGTGGATACCCTTTACACATCTTTCGAACATGAGCAAGATATTCACGTTGGATAACAAATCCAATTGGATTTCGATCAGTTTAAACAGAGCATGTCAAGTCAGTTCGGAAGCCATTTAACACGAAGCTGGATCTAGATTACAATGTATAGAACAGACCTTTCGTAAATTTTCAGAACACAGCAGCTAAGAGAAGCACGTCTGTTTCAAATATAAATCGTGATAATCTGTCACGGATTTCAGGACAAATAACGTCCACACTTTTTGAACATGCTCATAATTGACGTCGCAAACGTGAAGAAGACCCATTCGACTTTTCGTTTTCAGCTACTACTAGTAACAGATGATTTTTTTTCTTCTATTTCTTGCAAGAAGTTTTTATATGCATATATTTCTTCTTCTTCATCTTAACCCTTTACCCAACGCAGACGATATCAAAATTTATTATTTTAATTACTATTTTTAAAATTTTAAAACAAAATTTCAACAAAACCATATCATGTGACCCCTCATTGGAACCAGCTAGATGAGCTCGTTCCAATGAGGAGGTGACATGATATGGTTTTGTTGAAATATTTTGAAAAAAATTACTTCTTTTAACTGCTGAATTTGCAAATTATGCGGGAGGATGTGGGTGATTCGTTAGGTAAAGGGTTAAATGATTTTTTTCTTTTTTCTCTCTCTCATGATGATTTTTATTTTTTTATGTTTCTCGTTGCATTAGTTTTCTCTTGATTTCTTCCTCCCTTGAGCAAAAAGTCTTCCATTTCATTCCTATTGAATTTAGAAAAACCTTTATAACACATTCCATGTGCTTTCGATTTTTAATTCTGGGACTCTTTTCTCTGTGGTCTAAGCACTTATGGCTTTGATCAAAGCGAAATTAGTCTTCAGCCTCGAGACTCTTATAATCTTGAGAACTTTAGCACACTTTTTTAATTCGGATAATTTATAAGAAATGTAGCATATTGTTGTTTTTTATGAATCTCGTTTTAAATATAAATGTTTATAAATTTTTTTTTTTTTAAAAAGATCCTATTTTCTTATACCCTATCGAAGTTTTGGGAATATAATCTCCACAAAAACATATCTGAACATTCAATGTCGTACTAGGAAATCCCCAACCATTATGGTGAAACTTGGGGTGACGTCATAGAGGATCATAGGGTAAAATATGTCCAATTTTTTGTAAAGTTTAGTATGTTGTAAAGCTAAAAAAAAGTTGGAGAGAGCTATTTTTAGTTTTTGGATTTATTGCCATTTTGCACATTTGCACTTCACGTCGAACTTTCATCATTCTTTATAAGTTATTAAAACAACGAAGCTTTTTTAAAGGTCAAAAACCTTTTCAGGAGATCAAAATGTGATGCCCCTGTGCAGCAGATTTCCTACAATTAACACTGAAGCGTTTAACCCTTTACCTAACGTAACGACCAAAACCGGCCAGCGCTATTCTCAAAAATCGCCAATTAATTTTCATTATTTTTTTCATTTTTTGTCTCAAAAACATAGGTTATGACCCCTCGTTGGAACGAGCTCGTCGAGCTCGTTCCAACAAGGGGTCATAACCTATGTTTTTGAGACAAAAAATGAAAAAAAATAGTTATTCAAGAATTATTTTTGCAAGTGTCGTCTGCTTTTCAGGTTAGGTAAAGGGTCAAGTAGCTGCTCCCACAAGTATGTTCAATGTTTACTTTCAATAGATGAGACTGCTATTCCGGTGTGAGATAGGTTCGGCTTTTAGGCGACAGGGGGTGACGCGAGCGCGCTATTCGGCAATTTAGTACGTTAAAAGCCAGCATACACCTTCTCGTTGCTATTGAGCCCACTCAGTGATGGCAGTATTTCGTTGAATAATTTCTGGAAATTAGCTTGCGATTTCAAACTAATCTATTATCTCCTCTTGACATAGTGTGGCCGAAGCAGCAGCAGAAAAAAAAAAACAAAAACAAAAACCAAAAAACACCCAACAAAACCCCGCTACCATTTGTACATGGCAGATGATTTTTTTAAAATAAGATCACTTGGGTTCTGCACTGGAAAAAATCCCGGAAGTAGAAAAAACATGATTTTGTAAGGAAATGCCACATTTTTTGGAAACGAAATGCAAGTGGTCAAACTTTACACATACAAATCGAAAGAGAGATTTTAAGATTTCTTCCCCTTTCTTTCACTGTTACGTCTCGAAGTGTTAGTGCACTTTATTGACACATCCAAATTTTCTCTATTTTTCCATGCAAAGTAACGTCTTGGCATTTTCTTAAACGTTAGATCTGTGCCAAATGTTAATGTTTCATGCACCCCTCCCTGTTGAGATCTTCACAAAAAGAGTTGCATACATATATATACTAAAATCACTTATTACAAACCAGGGGCTATTCTGCATATTTTGGTACTATTGTTGGGTTTTTTTTGTCAATGGTGTTTCAAGTGTTATGATCATTTACACTTGGGCATAACATTTTCGGCATCCTAGTTATTTATATATTTATTTATTAAAGTTTATCGACGATTTAACAGCCAAGGTCATATCGTGTCGGTGACAGTTTTTCGGGTGGAGGAAGCTGGAGTGCTCGGAGAGAACCATCGGGCAACGACGAGCAGCTGCCAGCTCCCCCAAAATCGTAACTCCGCACTGCAGGACAGACATGGTTAGATTGGTTGAAGACATATGCACCATCGACGTGCAGTACGCCTTAGTACACGGCGTCATCGTGCCCCCAGGTGGACAATCGGGGTTAAGTTCCTTGTCCAATGACACAGCGTGGGAGTCCGAATCGATCGTTCAGACGGTCCTCCATCCAAGAACTCACCGGGATCGACGTTGTTTCACTTCGGTGATCTGACGAGAACCGGTTACCGCAACGCCACCGCGCCCCCACGGTACCCCAGTTACAGAGAGTGAACTGTAGGTTCACGTAGGCTTCACAAATATGCACAAAAGTTTTGGTTTGGCCACGTGGATGTGCCACCACTGCCATTTTAGTGTCTGCGCAGATAATATTTCATTGGGCACCTGGCTGAAGTTTTTTTTTTCTCCTTATGACGTCTATATTTTACTAAAAATCAGAAACGCAAATGCTGGAATACACCAGAGTGTACTTTGTGTACAAATACCACAATCCAGTTCCAGTTTGTATAACCCTTTACCCAACGTAAACGACCAAACCGGCCAGGGCTATTTTCAAAAATCGCTAATGTTTTTGAGATAAAAAATTAAAAAAATTAGTTATTCAAGATTTGTTTTGCAAGTGTCGTCTGCTTTTCATGTTAGGTAAAGGGTTAATTGATAATGATACGTAGTCACAAAAGGGGACATACAATTTCGATCAGATCGCGACTGGATCGAAATTCTTTGTCCGCCTTTCTCTCCACTATTATCTCACTTGTCGAAGAAGATATGCGCAAACATTGAATCTGAGAAGCTATTTTCGTTTGTTTCGTCGTATTGCGGATTCGATTTTGCAGTATTTTATTTACATGTTCTTGACCCACTGGTGTAAGTGTGTCGCAATCGCATTGTGATCTTATCACGAAAGTGGCCGCTTTTGTGATCAGTGTGCTGTACTTGTGGGTCTGTATTATGAAAAGGGAGGTGAAACTTTGTGAAGGAAAAATTAGTTTTGTAGTTATCCTGTGGTAAGAGTTATTTAGCACACAATACTCTCAGGATAAAACTTCATCTCATTAAAAATACTGAATAGGCACACAATCTTCTCAAAGAGGTGTCAAAAGGCCGAGTAGGACATCCGGTTGGTTTCAAGATGTCGAAAACTAAATGCCCTAGGCAGCATCTTGTTTTTATGTGAGCGCTAAGTTGGGACGAATGCTGGGAAAATTGTAAAATAATATAAAAACCTTTGAAACAATGATGAGAAACTTCTAACTCTGGTTCCAGATCATCAAGTATTACTTTCTGCTTCTTTTTGCACTCTACAATTAGTTGGGTTGAAAATCCAATCAAATCAATTAGGTTGAGTAAATATGAACCCAACTGAGTTGAGATTTAACCCAGCTGATTTTAGCGTGTAGGTTTCTATTAATCAGTTGGATCTTGAATCGGGACAAATCAGGTGTACACACCCCAAAAGGGCATCTTCTTATCCTGGAGATACATCGTACTCGTTGGGGCAGTACGCATCAATCCGCCATAGCCCTTTACCTAACACGAAAAGCAGACGACACTTACAAATAAAAGTCTTGAATAACTATTTTTTTTTACTTTTTAGCGTCACTATGACCCCCCCCATAAGAAGCTCGTTCCAATGAGGGGTCATAAGCTATGGTTTTGAGACAAAAAATGAAAAAGAATGATGAAAATTGAAGGGTGATTTTTGTGAATAGCGCTGACCGTTTTTGCCGTTATGTTGGGTAAAGGGTTAATGGTGTTTGCAACATTACGTTGGACGATATTTGTGGACTTTGACGCTTGTAAAATTGATCAGGTCCTAAAAGTACATGTCAGGTGAGGCTAAGTTCTTTCTTTATCTTACTTTTGGATGTTTTCTTTTCCAAAAGGCATTCTATGGTGCCAGGAACAGATTCGTTAGGTTTACGTCGGAGAAACTGCGTGTAGTACCCATATAGCAATAAAATAAAGGTAGCTTACGTGCACTTTAAACAACCAGGTGGAAGACAAATATCTATTTCAAATCATTTTAAATCCTCAAAATCACCTCTCGTAGATAATATTTGACCAACTGGCTTCAGGGTTAAAAAAAAGTTTTATTGATGTTGCAGATACTGTCGGTTCAGCCATGACTTTAGTCACCGAGCCAGCATTCTATTTTCACCTTTAACCCTTTACCCAACGTAACGGCCAAAACCGGCCAGCGCTATTCTCAAAAATCGCCAATTAATTTTCAAAATATTTTCATTTTTTGTCTCAAAAACATAGGTTATGACCCCTCGTTGGAACGAGCTCGTCGAGCTCGTTCCAACGAGGGGTCATAACCTATGTTTTTGAGACAAAAAATGAAAAAATTTAGTTATTCAAGAATTTTTTTTGCAAGTGTCGTCTGCTTTTCATGTTAGGTAAAGGGTTAAAGACATTGTAATCAAGCGATCATTCATGGTTGGCTCTTTCTAGAAGTTTGTGGTACTCTGCGTGCCTCGTCGCTGAACATTTCATAGTTTATTCAATACGTTCCATTGAACTATTTTAACTGTATAAACCTCCCTAGTGTATGGACAAATTGATGTCCGGGGGGTGGGGCTGAAAACTAAGGAAAACGTCCGATTAAACCTTTACAAAACTCGAATAAAAGGCGACACGTTCAAAGAATTTACCCCCAATCACAGCTTATGACTCGTCATATAGGAACGAGTTCAATGCGCTCGTTCCAGTGAGGGGTCATAAGCTAGGTTTTGGCAGCAAAAAGTTTTAAAAAAATTAATGACATTTTTGTGAATAGCGTGGGCTGGTTTTAGTCGTTACGTTACGGAACAGGTTGAATACATAATTCCGATCTGCAGACACTCAAATTCCCAATGCATTTTCTTTTCAATTTTTAAACGATGTTTAGTTTGCCAATGCAGCTTATTCACTTACTTTCCAAGTCTGAGAACTAGAAAAGGGTATGAAGAAACTACATAATTAGCTCATCTGATTGAGGTTAAAACCCTACCACTATAATTTGTGAGAACTGCAATCGAGAACACAAAGAGGAAGGGAGAGAAGACTGTATCACGTGACACAACCAGCTGCACTTCAGTTAACATTAGTGAGAACGTCTGGGAGCATGGTGGCTCAGAGGTATGGCGTTAGTCTTCAAACCGAAAGGTCCACGGTTCGATCCCCGCCAGGGGTAACTGCGTTGTGTCCTTGTGCAAGGCACTTCATCCTGATTGCACACTTGGGGGCGCGGCGGCACTGTGTACTTAGTGTCTTTAACCAATGCTAACCCTGCTTGTGGGAGTTAGTAAGTTGAGGAGTCTTACAGTTGCTCGCCTTTGCTCTGTGGTTGTCGCCGGGTACCCCGACTTCCTCCACCCGTAAAACTGTCCGACACGAAGTGACCCTGGCTGTCGAAAGTGTCGTGAAACCCCAATAAATAAATAAATAGTGAGAACATCTAGTTTTCAAATCTCCCAAGTGTTGCACAATCAACAAATGATGCCGATTATTTTACAAACAGAATGGTCGGGATTCGAACTTCTACCGAGAAAGTTTTTGTTTTATTACAGATAAGATATATACAGGGCGCGGTTAATGGTTACATTACTACTTGTTGTTCACTCGTGACAAAAAAATGAAGTTGAGTAACAATTTGCTGTGATGAACAGGAACAACTGCAAGAAAAGCTATAATGATGAATTTAAAATGAACAATAAGTGGCTTGGCCATTTAAACCCTGGTGGTATTTTTCGTGTCAGTTCAACTGGTGCAATTCGAAGAGTCCATATTCATTATTTGGGGCGCAGACCTGGGGCTGCGCATTGAAAATATTGATTATCTACCCGACACATCCACTAAAGAGACAACCTTCTTAATGACGTATCATATGTTCCCGGACTGGAAAAAGGGCGTCTCGGGTTCAAAAGGTCTGGAATATGAAAGTCGAGTCTATGTGAAATTGTCATCATTGGCATTTAGTTTATTAATAACTTGAAGATAAATAAGTAAAATGAAATAAATAAATCGTTAAATAGAGAAAATTGTTGAGTAGTGCAGTGTTACATCAACTGCCTTTAGGTGGTATGGGAAAAATTGTTGAAACGACACAAATTTCTCACACCGGACATTTGAAGTTGATGTGGAGGAAACGGATAGATATAGACCCGCCCCGATAACTATCGTAGATGCTTTCGCCGATTTTCATCCAAATTTTCTGCAGCCAAGAGGACTGTTATTAATGTGGCTAAACAAGTAAAGTTTGTTCCTTAACCTAGTTCTCTCTAATGAATCGAGTATGCGGTACACTTTTAGCTGCTGGTAGTGGTAATCTGGGTGTTCAAAGCCAAGAACACAGGTGGCGTAGCAACGTCGATGAGGGGTAGTGATTTCAATGAGGAGACGTAAAATGACGCAACGACAGCGGTGATTTACTCGTGAGATATACATCCTCGCGTTTGTTCTGAGTAAACTCGGAGTAAATTGCGCATTTATGGCGCAACTCCTTTCTTTGAGGAGACATCACTACGGGTGGCGTGAAAAACTTTGGCAAAAACGAGTAAATACGTCGATTCTCCCGTTCGTTTTGTAGGGGAAAAACAACGACAGGTACATTTTTTTGGCGAAAATTGGGCCATTTCGTTACAAAATTGAGTATTTGTCGACGAGAGGGATATTTTCCCATACAAAACCTACTGAGATTTTATTGAAATCGCGGACAGGAAAAAAGGTCGAATTTTGTTTAGATTTCGTCCACACAAAGTCAACAGATGATTTAAAAAAATGTTTTACTTTCGGTGGCGTCGAAAATACGGAAGCGACATATTGAACTATTTCTATTCTTTAGTGAGGGCGTCATTTGTCACGCACGGGCGCGTACGTGGTCTTATTTCACGGAGGAGAGGTAATATTTGTCGCAAGGTCATAAATAGAGAAAAAGACCACTTTTCAAAGAACCATTAAAACAATAACATATCCAAAATATGTTTATAGAACAAAGAAAATTATTTTTTGCTTTCATCAAATCTATGTCCGTCCAAATTTTCTCATAAGGATTTAGTACACACTTACGATTTTGAAGTTACCCCCCTCAGTCTTTTCAAACATATTAATAAGGGGAAGTACTGGGATAAAAAGTGAAAATTTTAAACAAAAGTGGAACCATTATAAACTAATTTTAACAAAACGTATTGGTTACCATTTTAAAAAGTATGTTATAAAATATTTGATCACATGTCCGTCCATTATGTAAAAATATGACATTTGTGGCAAATGAAAGTTTTTCATTTTTCTCCGATAGATCGTTATAGTAAATTAGATTGTCATCTTGGCCACTGTTCACACGCAAGCGCATTCAGGTGCGTAAAAATAGTTCAATACGAGAGGATCGAGATGTACGATCGACCGTTGAGTACTTTTAAAAATATGTTTTTCATTAATCTGAAAGGAGAAAGATTTGATACATTTGATAGTTTTTTTTTATATTCCGATATAATAAAATAAAAAGAAATAAAAATATTAAAAAACGTAAAACTTAATTAAAAGAAATTTTTAACAGAAAACAAAAGGCCAAAAGGGACCTTAATCGCTCAACTGACAAAGTGGTTCAAAGAAGTATTTGGGGGTCACATTCATTTAGTCATGGTTCATCAACACTACAGAGGAATGAAGTGATGAAATGTAAATTTTATCGAAAAACACCAAGAAATGGATTTGAACAAATTTGAATCTAACCAGCTTCTCTCCCCTGCCATTCCCTACATAGAGACATATAGAGCCCAAATATTAAGTCAGGGTCTCAATTTGAACAGATTTGAATCTAATGCCCAAAATATATTATATACCAAATACGAAAGAATTCTGACTGGTGAATCTGAAGAAGAAGGTTTTTAAAGAAATGTCCTCACATTGGGTTAAGTTAAAACTTTGGGCTTCAATAGAGAGTCCCAGTATTAACCCAGGAACCGATTTGAACAAACTAGAATCTGACCCACCTGGAGAGGTTGTATACCAAATATGAAAGGATTCTTACTGGTGGATCCGAAGAAGAAAATCTATTAAGAAATTCTCTCATATTGCATTAAGCTCAAATTCGGGCTCCTAATTGAACAAACTTGCATACCAAATATTAAAGCATTCTAACTGGTGGGTCTAAAGAAGAAGTTTTTAAAATAAATTTCCTCATATTGCACTAAACTAAACTTAAGGCTCTAATAGAGAACCCAAATTTAACGCAAGGGCCGGATTTGAACAAACTTGAATCCGACCCTCTTAGAGATGTTATATACCAAATATGAAAGCATTCTTATTGGTGTATCTGAAGAAGAAGATTTTAAAAGAAATTTCCCCATATTGCACTAAGTTAAAATTGGGGCCCATAAAGGGAGCCGAAATTTTAACCCATGGATCCGAACAAACCTGAATCTGATCCTCCTAGAGATGTTCTATACCAAATATGAAAGGATTCTGACTGGTGGACCTGAAGAAGATTTTAAAAGAAAATCCCTCTTATTTGCACAAAGTTAAAATTTGATTCAATTTGGTCCAGTGGTTTATGAGGAGAAGTCGATAATGTAAAGCTCACGCCGGACGGATGTAAAGCTCACGCCGGATCTCACAAGCTTCCCTGACTTTCAGTCAGGGGAGCTAAAAAAAGAAAAAAATCAAAGATCATAAGAAGAGAGAGCTGATTATTTGTCAATTTCTCGAATCAAAAAGAAATATTTGAGATAGCGATATGGAGAGACAGATGTGGGATATCCAACAGAAAGGTTGAGATGACCAAGTTATTCAGATCCTTCATCGAAACCCAGGAACACATGAGAAAGAGACCATCAGATAATTGAAACCCTTTAGAGAGGTCCTGTGGTAAGCGTGATTTGTGTGTGACCTTTGTAGAGACTGATGCAGAGAGTGAATCGAAGAACAGCATCACTACTACTAGCGCTACGACTATAAATATGAAAGATGTGGCAAACTTTAGTAAACACTGCAAGGATTTATATAACATGACTTTTTTTTTGCCCGCCAACTCTACCTACGCTTTTCATAAAGAAACTGATGGAAAAGTCCTCTTGGATGATAAGCGAGAAGCTAATGCAACAATTGGATCATGGATCAAGATCACGTGTTCATGTGCTCGTTTTTGCTAAATCGGATCCTGATAATTAAAGTCAAAATGATCTCAACACTTATGGAAACATCCTGGCCAAGACAAAGGAATAACGATCTTTTCGAGGAGAAACCGAAAAAGATCAAAGATTACAAATGGAAAGAAGTGGTGAAACCTATATGGGATGAAATAAATCATTCGTCACATCAATCCTAGGAAAGGGAATGGCTGCCGATGGTGGTAATACTAGTACGATCATTCCCTGCGACCCCAACGCGCCAATAGATAGTTTGGAGCTCTTGTGGCTGGCAGAAAAGTAGGTCGCACAGGAGTGAGAAATGTGATAGTGAGTATACGAATTGCTATGGCAAAAGGTTGTAAATAAAGACTGGTATTAATCTTTCATGAATGAGATAAATAGAGGAAATCTAGTGTTTTTGAGTGGATTCCCAAAATTATCTCATGAGTGACCGAGACAAATGTTTATTTTTCGCGAGTGCTTGCGCGAGCGAAAATGACCATTTTTCTCGGTTACAAGTGAGATAATTTTCGATATCCACTCAAAAACACTAGATTTTCATTTTTAATACGCTTTTTATAAGAGTTGGATAATTCCACTCGTTTCAACATTGAATTGATGCATGAAAGTAAACAGCGCATTGAATCATTGATACGCGGAGGTGATTTAGTTTAAACAACATTTATTCAAAGAAAATGCTATATATTAAAAAACTGAACAACAACAACAACAACAACAACAACAACAACAACAACAACAACAACAACAACAACAACAAAAGTAACAGCACAAGGCACCGCATAAAAATAACATATATTTGACACTGAACAAATTGCTAATTGAAGGAGGGATTTGACAGGAAGCTAGGAGCTTATGTGAGTCATCTCCCTATCATTGATACGCGGAGATTGATACTCGGAACATTTAGTGCTTTGCAATCTGATTCAGATGGCGGGTTTCTAGTCCAAAAATGGCCTGAAAATTCGTAATTTAAGTTAGTGGTTTGGTACGTCCATACGTACTTTCGGGCTATGTTTGGACTAGCGGGTTTCATACGTCAGTTCGAGATGAATACGTGTTGAATTATTGCTGGAAATGATCGGTATCCATTCAAAAACACTAGATTTAGTTTTCATTACACGTTGTAACTTGATATATTTATTTAACCAACTTTGCAGAGAACTGGATTTTCAGTGTAAGTGACATTGTCGCGTAGAAAAATTACAACATTTGGCATCACTGACAAACCCTCTTAAATGCATGTAAATGTTCATACGAAATTTCGTGATAAATCATCGAAGTTCTTCACTTTCTTTTCTAATGTTTTCATTTTTCTCGTAGTTGTGTCATAGGGTATAGCTGGAGAAACAACGTTTTAATGCTATTCTCTTGAGAAAATTTACTTCAGTTTTTTACCATGAAGTAAAAACACACAAAATTTCTCTTTGAACCTGTAATGATTGTTTTCACTACAGTTAAAACTAGAAGTCTTGTCACGAACTGTGCGCTTATCTAGGCTTAATTGCGCATAGGAATTGCGAGCAATCTCCATATCGAATGGTATCCAAAGCACGGGAGATTCTTGTGGTTACTCATAGCAAGTACAAGCAATGTTTCTGCCAATGGACCTCCGGGTTATCCGGAGGTCCATTGGCTGAAAAAGTGCGTGTGCGCAGGCCATATGATAGCCTTACTATGGTTATAAAACACAGATTAACGCGCAGATCGACGCGCTATTTGTGCGCATTTCATGACAGGACTTCTAGTTTTAACTGTATGTTTCACACAAAGTACCAGAAGTGAGTAACAATGCTTTGTTTTGACAAAGCTTTTCGTGTGTATTTTGTTTTTTTTTGGTAAAGGTTTGCAACTTTTGAAAGTTTCAAAAGTTTGTAAATACAGTACAGTCGTCAAGGACTGGTGGTAATCCACACGTGGTCAGTGATGTCCACACATGCATTTATCGGGTAATGGAAATCATCATCAGCAAAATATTAATTAATGAAGCATCGGGTTGTAAATTTTTGATGATTATTCCTATAATTAATGTTTGGAATCTAATATTATTGTATCCGTGGAAATACCCACCCGTGGAAAGTGACCAGTCAACGCGGCCATACTGTATACAGTTCCAACTCAGTATTTCTGAAACTGCGCTTATTGCATACACATTTTCTCTTAAATATTACATGTACAATGGTTTGTAATTTAATTCATGGACAGCATGCCATAGTCTAACTTGAAATTGTTTATTCAGGCAGTCAGTGTAGTCTGAGTTAAGGTCACTTCTTTCACTATTTTGTTTGGCTGGTAGTAATCTTGTACAGAAAAACTTGCGTTAATTGTCATTGTAAATTAGAGTACGATTATTGTCAAACCCAAATTACATATTTGCCGAAATCTCCATTTATCTCTTTTTATCTCCTTCAAAACGCCATTTTGAATATCTGCTTAAAAATGAGGTTCATAAATCATCGGCCTACTACTACTGATTAGCTGCTAAAAGTAAAGAAATTGGAGGAACACGAAGCCATCAGGCTAATAAAATGTCAAAAAAGAAAATGGTATCTTGAAGTATGCGATTTAAGAAAGACTCATATATGGCTGGATGTTTGGGCTGTGGGTGATTCTGATGGAAAATGGGAAGAGTTTTTAAACTATCATGGCGTTTCACAAGAAAACACAAAGACGATATTCATAGAGTCAGCAAACGATGGAAGCAAAAATTGAACGTTTACATAAAAGAGTATGTAATTCTGCAAGAAAAGCACGTCGATGAATTTCCACCGCTGCAAAAACAATAGAAGCGCAAATAAGGCGCTGAAAAGACACTGCTAAAAATATAGTATTTCATACAAGAGCTGTCTACAGTGAATAGTAAGATGACAAACGCACTTGATGATAAAATCTGGAAACTATTTGAGGACAATAAATCTACATTTGCAACTTGAAAGCTAACAAGTCAGTTGCATGTGAAGACTGATGAGCTAGTGACGGTCGACACTTATGTTTTTACTTCAACAATCAGTGATGAAACGTCCATGAAAACACAATACAGGAGTTATGTTGCTTGTTTGGTTCAGCGGCAGAAGAAGTGACCCAACGGTACGAACGTGACAGCTCTGAAGACAACATAAGCACCGTACCAGTAGATGGAGCTATTGTAAAATCTGGTATGGACAACTGCATTCAGAATATGTCACTCATAGACATCAGCAACTTAGCTTCACACGCAGACCATTTTGTGAATATTCATGACAAGCTCCCCGATATTACAAAAGAAGCTTCAACCCTTTACCTAACGTAACGGCCAAAACCGGCCAGCGCTATTCTCAAAAATCGACAATTAATTTTCATTATTTTTTTCATTTTTTGTCTCAAAAACATGGGTTGTGACCCCTCGTTGGAACAAGCTCGTCGAGCTCGTTCCAACGAGGGGTCATAACCTATGTTTTTGAGACAAAAAATGAAAAAAATTAGTTATTCAAGAATTATTTTTGCAAGTGTCGTCTGCTTTTCACGTTAGGTAAAGGGTTAAGGGCAAATATAAACAGCCTATCAGAACTGTCATTCACACGGAGAAATGAATATGACAATAATAATGGTGTGTGTTACAAGGATAAATATTTCATACACAATGAACATATATTGCCAGACCAACATATCATGGATGCCGCCATCAAGACTACAACTCATAACAATGAGATAACTTTAACTGCTCTCGATTACTTTCAACTGAGGTCTTTCAATGGTATTTATGAGGAAGCTTTTCAGCTGTAAAAGCGTCCGAAAACCTTTCTTGTAAAAGCACAGACAGGGCCAATTCCGGTACCGACAAGAAAAGAATGATAACACTGAGAAGGAAACAACCCCACAAAAAAACATTTTTTTCAGTTATGGAACGGAGGACATGTACATGCTTCAACGCAATTCTCTTAGGGACATCTAAACAGAACCAGCATGTCAAATCAAACTGCAGCTTGACAGCTTATTTTATTGACGAAAGGTAACAACATCAACATGTATCCCAGTATGGAAAACTCATTACACAACCAGTTTTCAGGACACACAATCCAGCTGTGCGAAATATATTTTCAGCCTTCAAGTAATTTGCACAAGGATGATGCATGACGGATTCTTAGCGCTCCAGTTCAGTCAAGCAGTTACCACGATATACTTTTGGGTAGTCATATGCAAGACAATTTCCAGTTCTAAAAATCTATATGGCTTTAGCCAATCGAATACAATCAAGTATACGTTTGCCAATATTGACAGGGTGATGAATGGCTCCTTGCGTTTGGTACCTTCATTATTTCCGACGCCTATGATTGGACCACAACTTCACTTGACACCAAATCCGTCTTCATTGTTCTGTTTGATAAATGCTCCAGTATTTGTGAGAAAGTCATGTTCATGACACATTTATTACAACTTTGACTGATGCTCCTCATTGTACAGTGTAGGAAATATAAGAATTTATTCCATGATTACCTATTCTACAATATATAAAAAGCCTATGACATAAATTTTAGCTTTACACACCAATCGTGGAAAACACGCCAGAAATGGGATTTCAGTAGTTAACATTTACACCTACAGTGGAACCACATCCATGTTGACCTTTGGAGACTACGCCTTGAATGCAAACTTGTCTAAATTTATCAGTCGTCGCTTCGTGAAGAGTGAAATGAAACCGGCAATTATTTATTACATTTTTAAATGTTTACCTCACAAGATACCAAAAATTAAAAAAAAACTTACGTTGTCTCGTTTTAATAAAGCATCCATAACTCTAAATAGTATGTTATTAAAATGACAAAAGGCTCTGTAACTTGCGCGTTTCGTTTTCTATTTCGTTTCGGCGATAAAATTGCTAGAGGAAGTATCGTCCGCCGGTGCTCATGTAAACAAAAACAGAATCGCACTTACTTATGAATATTGATTTATTCAACATTTAAACTTTTATCAATCAGGCGATCATGGTATAAATAAAATATACCCAAAGTATGTTCAACACTCGTGGTGAAGTGGTGTTAACCGCGCGCCAAAGGCACGCGGTTAACACCACTTCACCACTAGCTGTGAACATTTGGTACACAGCGCTATTATGGATATATTCTATGCATATGCTGTACAATCTGCTTAGAAAAAAAGTTTTTATAAACTATACATATGTAATTGTACATTTTTATGTCACTGTTAACTGGAGCCTTAGGTTGATGGTGCTTTTTAATCAATTATTCATGTTGATTTTTCATCCGTGAAAATTGGAGATTACAGCCATAGATTTCTACTGGTTTCCTATGAAGAAGATTTACTGGCTCCTTAAAGAAATCTGCACCGTGCTTCGTACAGCAGCAGTTACTTCATTTGCTCAACTAGATGCAGAAACAATTTCGATGAGTGCATTAAGAACAGTCTTAACATCCGTGTACTTTTGCAAATGAAATGTTACTGGTTATGAATGGGGATCAAGGAGAAAGTATGTTTTGAAAACCATTAACCCTTTTGAACCCGAGTGGCCGTTCTTCCGACCAGGAACATGATACGTCATGATGTCGTTAAATAGGATGCCTGTTCAGTAAATGTGTGGAGTAGACCGATCAATATTTTCAACGTGCCGCCCCGGGGCTGCGCGCTGAAAATATTCAATGGTCTACCGCAAATAATGAACATGGACTCCTCTAATTGATGCGATTGAACTGACATGGAAGAAAACACTACAGTTTAAAGGGTTAATAAGATGGTAACTCTCAATTTGCAACAAAATGTACAGACGTTTTATGATTAATGTCAAAATTTTAGAATATAAATTAGAGCCCTACGAACCTCACATTTCGGGTCGAATCGAATCAGACAAGGTTTCGAATCGAATCTCGAATCGAATCTTACCGCTTTTCAAATTATGGATGCTGCACCTTCTTACAACCGTAAATATTGTCAGTCTCCGCTCAAACATTGTGTGCAACAGTGACTCGTGTAAATCAAGCAAAAAAGCGGAATATTCCAGAGCCGGAATCAATGTAATTTCGGAAACGGAACATACTTGAAGTCTTCTTTTATCATCAGGTCTCCTATACAGGAGATCTGATGATAGAAGAAGAGTTCAAGAGAAGACACTTTGTAGGATTTTGAGAACATCTTGATGATTCGAAACTTTTCAAATCGGCGCGATGGAAATGAATCGAATGGAATCATGGAGACTATTTGGAATCGAATTTCGAAGCTTCGCAGGGCCCGAATATAAATAGATTTTAAAGTATATTAACTCTTTACCTAACATGAGAAGCAGACGACACTTGAAAACAAAACTCTTGAATAACTATTTTTTTCATTTTTTATTTCAAAGACATAGGTTATGGCACCTCATTGGAACGAGCTCGACAGGCTCGTTCCAAAGAGGGTCATAGCCTATGTTTTGAGACAAAAAATGGAAAAATTATGAAAATTAATTGGCGATTTTTGTGAATAGCTCTGGCCGGTTTCGGCTGTTATGTTGGGTAACGGGTTACCAGTTTTAATTATTCGGGTAGAACTCTCTATACACTTAACTTGAATATCCATCACCAGAAGTAGAGACACAAACGAATTGTGTCGGATTCAACATTATTCGGAAAAAACAGAATGCCGAGTACATTTGTAATGATGACCCCTTTAAATACGTGTGAATATTCAACACAAAACTGGATAGAATGGGATGTTTTGGCGGAGGGGTGTGGCATTACCACCCGTTTCCTACTTTTTAAGTGAGCTAGTTTATTTTTTAGCATACTGTTCTTCGTTTGAAGTCTTTTCTTAGTATATACTATATTTGACAAGACTTATCGAAGCTCTGAATTTGCTTTTTGTCAGCTTCAGAAACGTTTGTTTTTTTATTCGTGTTCGAAAAGTTCGCATTGTAAGACAATATTGAAAACAGGACTGTTTCAAATCACTTGGAAGCAAAAAGATTCATTCTTCTATAGTTGCAACATTGCATGTCAGTACCTTCTGATGTGATGCAGAAAGATATAATTTATTGGTTTGTAAGGCCACCATGATGCTTTAAACATCATAGGTAGAGTCATTTTTTACCAATTTTATTAACTTATGCACACATTTTACCAACTTGTTGAACCAAATATTGAAGTAAATAACGACCAACATTGAAATAAAAAGTAAACACACCTTCAAAGAAAAAAATGTTAAATAACTTGATCATATGCGGAAACGATTATTTTCGTTGGTGATGTTTTTTTCCAAAAGACTATTCAGACCGTTTTCCATAGGCTGTAGTGTTTAAAAAGAAGACAAATTTATTACCAATACTGGCATAAGCGCGCAAAATCACCTCACAGATTTCTTGGAATGGGAATCTCCTTGAGATCCGCTGTATTCAAACTTTTGTCGTACCATATATAGCATCTTAAGATGTCTTGGATATAATATTAAGCGTGAATTGATCTGAGGAACATAATTACAACCTCGCAGTTTGTGAACAACGTGATTGAAATCTAAATGGCGATCCGTGTCGTCGTTTCGTCATTCACATTATTACATGTGTCAGTTTGCCCCATTGATGTTTATCATGCCCACCCACCCTACCCCACCCTGGTTCCCAATGTGTATGACCTGCCGTTAGGGAACATTTCCTTACATGTCAGAGTCCAATTTGCAATCATAATGATCCAGAGTTTTGTAATGACGTCGTGTGGTGTTTTACATTTCATTTCGTGATTGATTCGATTTCAAAGATGGCTTTGGACACAAGTCATGATAAACACAATTTATCTAACAATCATATTGATTTTGGCCTGAAAAACATGAAAAACGGTATGTATCACATAATGTGTTCCGATTACGTATCATATAGACGACCCATTCTGATTCCGTATAAAAAACGACTCGTTTCTGGTTACCCGACGGGCTATCATAATATGCGCCTGAATACATTCTGTGTGCGTTTCAGTGATCGACCCAACATTATGTCCCAAAACTGTTTTAATAATTAAAGATTTAATATGTTTATGTGACAGAATTGTTAGATAAATGAATTATCAAGGTAATGTGCAAGTCCTGTGATTTGCAATCAGATTCTCGGTGGTGTCCAAAAAGGGGACCACAATTCGCCGGCAAAGTCGGCTCGTTGAGATCTCATTCTGGACACCACCTCGAATCTAATACAAGTCACAGGACGTGCACATAATCATGCTAATCTGTATTTATTACACATCCATTAAACTTTAAACCATTGTATTCAACGGAATCGCCGCTATGATATAAATGATTCTGTATTCACCAGGTGATATACAAGCCGGAACTTTTTTATCGCACCGTACAGTTACGCTTCGAAAAGTTCTAAATTTCGTTATACAATCATCGACCGTCTGTCGCATAAAGTGAAAATGATAACGTTTAAGGCAAAATAAAGTCGGTTCACAAAAAATTAGTTAGCCAAAAATGATATAATATTTTTAAAAACCCAATCATTTCCAACCAGAACATTAACCCAGTCCCGTGGCCGTATCGTTTTGTGGTTAGGCGTGAATGGGCACCAGCCAAAGAGAATCAGCGGTACGAATTTCAACAAACACTGGTTCCGAAAAGGTTGTTTTGATTTCAAACATCGGAATTAAATTTGTTTATTTAAATGAATTTTAATGCAGGTTGTGTAATAAACACAGAACGCGATGTGTGAATGAATCGGCTCGAGCGAAATATGATTACGCCATTCCAACAAATTATGTAAAACACCCACCGATTCAAACACACATCGCGTTTTGTCTATTTATCTTACAATAATTATGTATTGGGTCCGACATTACCCGAATACAGCGTGTATCAGACCCTCTGATACAAAATCTGTCCCAGTATACTGCATATACAAAATACCACCACGTGCTTGGTTACGATTTGTTTACTTTACTATTTATTGAACATTGCAAGCTTTCGAAACACGTTTCTCAGGGTCTGTAGGTTTCTATAGTCGGAGCTGGTTGGAGAGCCAAAAAATCCCCACTTCATAAAAGTATAATTATTAAATTATGGAACCACTTTTACGTTTTTGTATCCGAAACTCTGAAAGCATTCAAGATGGAACAACAAGCAGTTATTTATACTGTTAAGCCCACAGTTTTGTCGAACGTTTTTCCGAGTCTCGGGAAAACGTTCAAGGCATCTGCATACAGTTTCAACCGAAACGACAAGCATTTTTATGAGACTGAACATGAAATCTGAAACAAATTGTTAATATCACAATTTAGTATTTTATCTTTTGTAAAATATAGTTTTCAAAAAATTCAACAAAATCATATCGTATGACCTCTCACTGGAACGAGCTCGTCGAGCTCGTTCAAATAAGAGGTCACGTGATATGATTTTGTAAAGTCTTTTGGAAAAATCATGTTTTTTCAACTGCTAAGTTCATAAATTACGTGAGAGGATGCTGTCGATTTGTTAGGCTAAAGTGTTAATCAGGTTATTACAATTGAGAATTGTTCAAGATAAATATATCATCACCATTATGTTTTTGTTCAAAATGTTGTATAAGTGTCGCGCTCTTATTTCTAAGGCTCTATCTCAACTCATCTTCGACTGAAAGCAAGAGCTTAACTCTGATACAACATATATATATATATTATCGGTGATAATATATATATATATATATATATATATATATATATATATATATATATATATATATATATATATATATATATATATATATATATATATATATATACCAATAAGACGCATGAAACAAAACATATATTGTAATTTTTAATGCTTATCTTGTCATCTGACTTTACATTTTTATAGTATAGTTCTTATATTTTCAAGAACAAAAGCTAAATGTTTGGTTGTTGAATAAAAGTGGAGAACAAAGTACTCTCCTTCGTAACTAATCTGTTCTGTGTCGCAATTTCTTCGGCTGTTTCATGATGCCAAAACTGTGTTAGAAATTTGAATCTTATGCAGAATGTTAACCAAATGGTGGAGTCGTTTCCTTCATTTCACAACAAACAGAATTCGCGGCTGCACAAGTGTATCCATCTTTTGGGTCATACTTGTCGGTAGTACACTCATGTTCTAACAAGCAATTAAAGCCAGACGCAAGGCAGTCACCTGAAAGATTAGAGAAAAACATTCATTGTTATTTGACTCATTATCAACAAACACGATATTAAAATTTGTTATTTTAATTATTTTAAAACATTTTTTCACAAACTTTCAGTAAAACCATATCATGTGAACTCTCATTAGAGCGATCTCGACGACCTTGTTCCAGAGAAGGGTCACATGATATGGTTCTGTGGAAATTTAAAATAAAAATTGAGCTGCTCAATTTGCAGTGTCCAGGCTGGACCGAAACCACATTTTTAGCTATTTTGGATATTTTAGTGCCAAACAAGGTGTTTTGGTGTCAACAGGTCAATGGGAGGGGAGGGGTTGTGCAGTGATTTTAAAAATGAACTGGCAATTATTTCCATCTCCTACTACTAAAAGTGAACGGACAACTGGCCACGGAAAGAATCCGACAGAACACGAAAGTTCTGACGAAAAGGGCGGTCGCCTAGGTTATATCTATGTCACCGATTCAGTTAATGGACAGACTGAATGACTTTGGTATATATACCTGTTTTTGCACTTCGATAATAACAGATTAATTAACACTGATGACTGTTAATCCACTGGATTTAGCGGGTGGAGAGTCTTTATAAAAGGTAGTATTTAATAAGATAAAAACCTCATACTAGCGCAATTCACTCACAGGGACGCGACGACAGGGTGAGAGGGGGGTGTCATCCCAATCCAGGCCATAATTTTCTATAGTTGGAAATTCGGAGGGAAAGTCATGAGTAGCTGGAAATTCCATCTATCTGGATTTTAGAGCTTCTTTGGTGTTACTGATGATGATGATGATGAGTATACAAGAAAATTAATACAGTGTTTACAAATGTACATATACATTTATACAATATTTACATTCAAAAGACAATATAAACACAAACATGCAATCATCGAATACAATACGTATACTAGCTTGGAAAGGCATAGCCCGATTGGCTGTCTTCCTGCCCTCCCATTTTGAAGGGGGCGTAAAAAACAAAATTAAGAAAGATGAAAGAAGAATAAGAAAAAAGAAAGAAAGATGTCTCCTTCACTTCCCAAAATTCCAACTCGCTTTCAAATCGGCAAATATTCTAACTGTTACTATTTACAACTACAGTGTACGCAATATCGAGCTTCATAAGTATGCATGATGTCAATCGGTACGAAATTTCTATAGTACGTTTCCTTATCGTAATAAAAAAAATCCTCGAATTGCATTTCAAAAAAATCACATCATGTAAAATCCTTATCCTGAGTTAATTCCATCATTCACAGTTACAAAATGATGAAACATCGAAAACTGATCATTCCTGCACAAGATCTGATTTTATGTTAGGACGGGGGAGTTCACGTGACTGTCGTAAACGTCAAGTGACTTTAAAAATGACGCCTGCTGCTGCTGGACCTCAATAATGAACATATCGGGGCCAGGAAAGTGACTAAATTCACAATGCACCGACTTCATGGAAGTGTTCATTACCCGCGTCCTGAGGCGACGGAAAAACAACCAAAGTGGTTGAGATAGACATAAATGTTCTTCACGCACTAGACCTACGAGAAATGGTTCGGTCCGATCAAAAAAAAAAATGAAAATTAGATCCACAGACGTGTCATTTTCTTGATTCTCATCTATTAATGGATGCGGCGGAAGGTGTTAGGAAGTATGATTATCGGGGGTGAGGGTGAGGATTGGGCCACCTATTATCATCGAAACTGATGACAATGCACGTTCTTTAGCGTTAAGACAAATGTTTTAATTTTACATCAACAAATGCAGGGAAACGCGTCTGCCGTTATTTTTGGTGGGTGTATATGTTACGATCTGGTCATGGTTTGATCTATTTCTTCTACCTCACTATCTTTCAACCCGAAGGCTAGCCTTCAGGTTGAGGGTGGTTGAAGAAGAAGAAATGGACAAAATCAGCTGAAGGTGCAGTAAGTCTGAGTAAAAAGGATCTTCTCTGATAATCAACGATGCTTTAGACGCGTTTTACTTTTTCTCGAAAGCGATGGGATCACGTGGCGAGGGTGGACTTCTTCGGTAGGAATCGTGCAATCCACTTTCCTGGAAAAAGTAAACCCCATCGACATCCCATATCCGAATTCCGTGACACTGGTTAAAGTACTGTTTCCCTGATATGTCTTTTAGGTAGTTTTGATATAGTTATACGCCTACTGTCTAGGTACCTAAGCATTAGTACCACAAGTGAAATGAAGAAATGAAAAGAAGACTCTTGACCTTCAAATATACCTCTTAACCTTTTGTGCTCTGGGGGAAAATTCCACATCAGTTCAATGACAGCAATCGGAAGAGTCCATTTTTATTATCTGGGGGTAGACCTATTAATATTTTCAATGTGCAGCTCGAAGACTGCACGTTGGAAATATTGATTGGTGTACCCCACACATTCACTTAGCAGGCACCCTACTTAATGAAATTATGACGCATCTTGTCCTTAGACCGGAAAAGGGCCTCGTGTTCAAAGGGTTAACCCAGCAGGAGATAAAAAAGGGGAGATAAATATTTAGTTATCTACTTCATTTAGCCTGGCTTTGCCACTATCTTTATCTGGGGGTTGTAAACTAAGACAAAAGGGGGACTCACACAAACCCAGTTCACAAATTATTAGGACCCCAATCTCTGCCTGAAAGTTCGTTGCCTTGAACTGTTTTGTGTTTAGAGATATTATTATGGTTCTAACGAAAATTGGCGGTACTGTTAGCAACGCTTCATACTATTTGGATGTGTTATATATCATTTTCATCAGAAATTCTGGATTTCTGAATACAGCAGGGATTTCATGTTGTACACCTATTTTGTTGCAGTAAAAAGTCATCAGTGTTATAGGGAACTAGGCCCTCGTAGGTGAATAAATATTCTGAGATAGCAATACAACAATGAAAAGCCAAAAGATGCCATTTCAGAGAATCAGTATTGCAAACATGTTTCTTCAATGGGGCCAAAGAGCAACCACCCTGTTTCTTCAATGGGGCCAAAGAGCAACCACCCTGGGAAATCCACATTGTCTCCAAATTGGACCAGACTGAAGGACTCAATATTCCAGTTTTATACGTCCGTTTGAAAAAAACGGTCGTATTATGTAATCAGTCCGTCCGTTTGTCCGTCTGTTTGCCCGTCCGTCAGTCAACATTTTTGTTTTCCGACCGATAACTCCGGTTTGGATTATGTGATCTCCACCAACTGAAAAACAGGCCAGTTAATATAGTTCTCGCAGGTTATCGTAAATTCTGACATTCAGCAATGTTTTCATTTAAGAATACAATCGTTGCGGTCGTATCCACAGACAGAGACATCCACCGTTGCTCGAATACCAGTCCTTACATGGAAAACAGGCGTTCGGATGAAGCTGATATTGCTGTATCGCCAAATATCGGCGGACCAACTTCGCCAACGTCAGTAGGAAGGCTTCATGGTCTCTCAACCAAATCAATGGGTCGTCTATAATTGACGGACATCTAAATTATTCGTGTTCTTCAATTCCGTGAAATGGCGTAAAGTTCGACGTCATCGGCACGCGCGATCCGGTTTGGGTAACACAACGACGTAATGCTACATATTATACAATTATAATCTTTAGAGCTAAACGTTATTAACTTGGTTAAATTTTTTAACGTTGTTAAAATAATTTAACACGTTAACGTTTGAAACGTTAACTGCTTCCAGCCCTGGCCACCGCGCTCCCAACTGTTGACATATTTTTTTTCCAAGCCAATGAGCTCTGTCAAACAAGATTTAATTGGTTAAATTCCTAGTTACATTAAGGGAAAATTTTGCAGGCTAAAATTTTGACCTTTCGACATCAGCGTGGATAGTCAACCCTTTACCTAAGGAATCGACAACATCCGTCTGAGTAATTTGCAAAATGAGAAAATGGGAAACACATTTTTTTCAAACAATTTCAACAAAAAAATATCATGTGACCCTCATTAGAACGTATTGTGGGTTTGTTGGCATTTTTAGAAAAACTGCATTAAAAAAATAATTAAAATAACACATTTCGGTGTCGTGTGTTGGGTAAACGATTTCGGGGTGAATAGCGTTTCATTTTATTTTCATTCGTTTTTCTTGCCCCAAACAAATCGTATTCCCATCCACACTCGCCGAAAATGGCATTCACCTCCCAGCATCGTATTTCACCCTCAGCGATGACGGACTATCTTTTTTCTTTGTTGACATGTTTTGAAAGTAACCGCGGAATCAATTGTAAATGATTGTTTTGGGAAAGCAAATAAGGAGAAAATAAAATAAATACAAACATTCACTGCTCGGATTCGAGTTCGATTTTATCCTCTCGTGGTCCGCGCGGATTATTTCACTTGGCTAACATCTCGTGAAATAATCCCCCACGCGCCCCACTCTAGGATAAAAATCGTACTCTAACCCGTGCAGTGAACTATTGTCTATATAGCCTCGCTTACAAAGACTGAAACATCGTAACGCACCAGACCATACATCTAGTTTCAAGAAGGTTTGGACCTCGACGTAAGTGTTTTTAGTCCCACCCTACCCCATACCAGGACACGCCGAAAATTCAGAATTTGTATTAGGGATATGCGGGCGCCCCCCACCCCACCCCCCTCCAAAACAACCCTTGTGATAAACTAAATTTAGGGTTTAAAATTTGTTTTGAAAACTTTTTTCCATTCAGAAGCTTATCACGTTCGACTTTGGTGATTTAGAGATGATTTAGGGCTGTGAAAAAAAACAACTTCGAAATGTATACTTCAATAGGAGAAATAGAGAGAGTAATCGCTGGACTGGACTGGTTACGTGAAATAATTCATGAGAGGTGAGGGACATTGTACAAACACGAATGCGCGAATTGTTGGACTGGACTGGTTACGTGAAACAATTCATGAGAGGTGAAGGACGCTGTACAAAAACGAGTGCGCGAATGCACACGAGCGTTTTACAATATAGTCCCTCGCCTCGAATGAATTATTTCACGTAACCAGTCCAGTCAAGCGATTACTCTGTTTATTACTTGTCATTATTAACGATAATTATATTATTTAACCCTTTATCTAACGTAACGTTCAAACACGGCCAGCGTTATTCTCAAAACTCTCCAATTAATTTTCATTATAATTCATTTTTTGTCTCCAAAACATAGATTATGACCCCTCATTGGAACGAGCTCATCGAGCTCGTTCCAATGAGGGGCCATACCCTATGTTTGTGAGACAAAAAATGAAAATAATAGTTATTCAAGAATTTTTTTGCAAGTGTCGTCTGCTTCTCATGTTAGGTGAAGGGTTAAAAAAAACAAAAAACAATGAAGTCCCCATTACACCCACGGCAAAGCGTCTTCGTTTGTACGCACAGATACATGGCCCAATTGTTGATTGCATAATTCACTTGTGAAGTTATCGTTTATAAACAAACCCGGAAATCCCTGTAAATCACACTTTGGAAAGTAATAAAAGTATTTTCTCTGTCAACTTATAAGAGGTTTGGAAAAGAGTAAAACGTACTCACCCTTAGGAGGAGCTGTAGTGGTCGTGGTAGGAGTTGTAATGGTCGTGGTAGGAGTTGTAATGGTCGTGGTAGGAGTTGTAGTGGTCGTGGTAGGAGTTGTAGTGGTCGTGGTAGGAGTTGTAGCTGTAGTTGTCTCTTCTGTGCTTCCACTATCGCCCGAGACTGATTCGCTGGGAGAGTAATCGGAGTCCTCGTCGGAGAACTCTGTTTCCTCCCAACTTTCCAAAGACGTGCCATCGCCAACGTCCGGTTCATCGCCCGTTTCAGTGTAACTACTGAAACATTTTACATACCGAGAAAGTAAAAGAACTGTACAAACAGACAGCAGGAAAGTCACTTGCTTCATGGTGTGAATATCTGCAAGCTCGCTGGATTGATGGGTTCTCTGGGACCAAGTCTTTTTATACCTCTTATGGATTAAAAATATGACGTTTGCATTTAATTTATAAGAAGACATCTGTTTCAGTTCCTAAGAGACTTTTTCAAAGATTTTTCCGTAAGTCAAAGCTGAAAAGCATGCTACAGTGGTCTTCAAATTTACTGGTGAAGTTAGTTATACGCAAACGTAACCGAAAATAACTATCGAACAGCTCTGTAGTCCATCTATTTCATCGCATTCCATTGGCAATAGGTTCCCTCGTGTCGAACTAAATATATTTAGTATTTTTGGAATCAATACTACAAACTCGCATGTGCGTCTCTTTATACTTTTGTCTGTTTATCACTTTATTTGTTTGTTACTTATGAAGTGTATGCTCTACAACATGTTCAAAGGTATTGAGCTGAAATTTGGCACGCAGGGGGGGGGGGGGGGGGGGGACTTTTTCAAAAGATCTAACATCGGCAGAAGAACTGCACGTGCGTCATCGCATTATGATGTCAATGGCGTCCGAATAGCACCAGGTATAGTCACAAGCTAGTTTATCATAAAATCAAGTTATGGCTGCTGAAAAGAGCCGCTCTACCCCGCGACTACTCTAATGTCTGTGTTTTTGGAACGTTGAAAATGAGAAAGTATACTTAAGTGTAGCAGGTTGAACATTTTTCTCATCTCAGTATCCCCAACATAAGACATACTACGCAAGACTCTTCTCCTACGCAGACTATTTATTATCTCATTGGACTTATCTCCTACGTTATGTGTTATTATATCTTGTCACTAAATCCCGATAAACTCTGTCTTTTGCTTGGTCAGAATACCTTGGACAAATAGCCATGGCAAGGATTCACCCAAAATCCAAGGTATATGAGAGCGTGCAATATCCAGGGTATATGGGCACGCGAAACATCGGGGGCATATGGTTAAATGAAAGCTTTTCGTTTCGCATTCACTCGCCTACATATAAACATCGAACCAAAAAACTTGAAAATAGTCACAAATATTATCACATTTCCGACAATACGATCATATTTTGCAGTTATTAATCAAATAGTCGAGTAGGTATCGCAGAACTAAATATTGAAATTAGAGTGGACAGCCTTAAAATGTTGAATTCGGAAGTGATGCAATCTTTAAAAATAGACAGCCTTGGGAAAATCCATTGTTTCAATAAACGTTTGAAACATTCTATTGACATCTTACATTATTGTTGAATATTCCTGATAAAAAAAACGGTGATTTGATGACTTTTGGACCTAAAAAATACAATTTACTTTTTGTGTGTTTTTAAAGGGAATTCCCTGAAAAATATGTGCACGTGACCAGTACTTCCCTTTGTGTCAGTTTTTCTCTCTTATTTGTTGCATGACCCCCTGTTTTCAGATCAGAAAAAGTTGTCTGAAGGGCTATACTTATATTTGAATGCCAAAATTAAAGTGATACGATCATATTTTTTTCCATCTGAACGTTATAATGATCGCCTATGGGAAAATATTTAGTTCTGTGATACCAGTAATTAAATGAAACAACTTGAGAAAAGTAAGAGCAAATATCGTCCCCGAGTTCCAATGTGTTCTATGTGCCAATAGGCACATAGAACACATTGGAACTCGGGGGACGCTATGTCAACAAAGTACTGTTTACCCGCGTCCTTAACGACCAAGGGATGTAACCCTGTCTGTTGTTTTCTGAATTTCTAAAAACAAAACATATTCACGAATTTGGTCAACGTGATTGCGGAGCGTGAGAAATGCGTCCACAAATTTATTTCCGCTATGTTTGTATTGTGTTTCAAACGGGACAAAAACGTTATCTACGCCAACATGTATCGTATATGGAGATTTAATACCTGCGGCTTGGAGTTTAAAAACCGACATCCAAGTATTAAATCTACATATACCAAACATGTTGGCGGAGATAACTTATAATATGCAGGAAATTAAGGCAGAACACAACGGCGTGGGGACTGAAAGCAACGACCCGAGATGGAGTTTTATTCTATATTTCACGAAATACATGGAAAACTCAGCCATGGGTCGTTGACTGCTGTCCCCTCCTTTTATTCTATTCTATTTGTGTTCTGTATTTATACCAATTTTAAGCTTGAATTGAATGATTGAAGCTGATATTTTTAAAGGCAAATATCACATATAACTGTCTGATAATTTTCTTCTTTGTTTTGTGTCGAAGCATTTCATTCACGCAATAACGTTACTCAGGTTCCGCTCCACAGATTTTCGGGCATTTACAAAATGACATGCCATACACTCTCTTCAAATGCAAATATTCTGTAACTTAGTTATCTAACACATAACATGTATTACATTCCCCAAATCCACAAAAAAACATATTGCATTCTCTGATTAAGTAGAAATAAACAATCTGAATGTGGGTGAAATAATTTTTTGTCAAAGGCAAGACTTCAACCTGCAAAATTGCATGAAAAGATGCCGACACCAGTCATTTTCAGCCACCTAGCAGCCTCAAAAGCAGAATTTTCCCACCACCCCCAGCTACCTACCCGTGGAGCATAGCATTCCCTGTTTGTAAAATGGAAAACAAATTTATATGTTTCCATTTCATTTTTTAGTTACATATCTAGTAACAAACCCGTGTAAAAATGATATTCTAAAAATAGCCAATTTTTCGAGGCCACTGTTTCCCAGAATTCATCTGGTAATTTACCCCTATGCATCAGACACCAACTTTGTGACCAAAACTTCAAATTCTCTTGTCCAGCAAATAACCTTATGTAATCATATATTTGATCTTAAAAATATATCTCCAATTTACATGGCATTAGCTTCAACATTTGCCCAATATTTAGAATTTTACCCCTGTACAATAGTGCGAAACTGTAGATCGGAACTTTAAAAACAAGTGTGATCGCCCTTGGATTTCACTCGGGAAAAAGAATATAGAGTCTATCCTGAGTTGAATGAACAATAACCACAAGCCTCTATTTCCTGCCAGTAAAAATGGTACATCATGGCCTTTCTGGCTGCCAACTAGATTTTACGGCCAGTTTTTGTCTGATTTTCACAACCACACCACACCTCCTCAACCTTCACATTCCTCGGAGCCACTTAAGAGAGTATTTTTATTATTACCACCAGCCAGAATGACTACCTAGGTCCTGCCAATAGCTCTGTAAAATACAATCAAAATGTAAAACAATAAGCAGTAACAACCACTGCTTTGGGAAGGGGAGTTGCTCTCTAGATATAAAAGTGTGCAAGCAGATTAACGGACGGATGACACACTGACATGATACCAGTGACCAAAATGAAAAAGTAGACAGCATGACTGCAATTCTGTGGTAAATAGTAACAACCAGGCTGTTTATAATTGCATATATCTATCATGAATACAAAGCTCGGTGTTTAGGAAAGGAAGTGCTCTACCTAAATGTCTTTTCGATATCTGACCTAGCGAAATTAGGCTACATCAACAAATTTCTCAAACTTTCCACTTATTTCCTTCCAGTGGTGCTGAGATATCACTTTATGAATGTTAACTATCACTAACAATTGCACACAAACCAGAAATAATGTAAAGTTTTTTGAAAAATAGTGTATTTAAAACTCAAACACAAATAAAGAACTTCCTGGTTCGAGAGTTGATACCGACGTCAAAATGCTCTTAGTGTCCGCTCCACACTTTTCCAGGTATTTACAAAAACGGCATGCCTTAACTCTCTTTAAATGCAAATATTCTTTAATTCAGTTATCTAACACATAACATGTATTACATTTCCCAAATCCCCCCAAAAAACATATAACACCATCTGACTAGGTTGAAATAAATAATCTGAATGTGGGTGAAATAATTTATTGTCAATGGCAAGATTTCAACCTGCAAAAGTGCATGAAAAAATGCCGAAACCAGTCATTTTCAGCCACCCAGCAGCCTCAAAGCAGAATTTTCCCACCACCCCACCTACCTACCACTGGAGCATAGCATCCCCTATTTGTAAAACGCCCATTTTTTATATGTTTCCATTTCATTTTTTAGTTACATGTCTAGTAACAAACCCGTGTAAAAATGACATTCTAAGAAATAGCCAATATTTCGAAGCCACTGTTTCCCATAGTTCATCTGATAATTTACCCCTATACATCAGATTCCAACTTTGGGACCAAAACTTCAAATTCGCGTGTCCAACAAATAGCCTAATGTAATCATGTATCTGATACAAAAATATATCTCCAATTTACATGGCATTAGTTTCAACATACGCCCTATATTTAGAATTCCACCTCTGTGCAACAGTGCGAAACTGTAGAGCGGCACCTCAGACGCGTAACATTGAATCAGAAGCATTCTTATGCGTCATCCAGATTACCAGGTTATCAAGATTTCATCCTACAGTTTCGCACAACTGTACTAAAATTCTAAACTAAGGGCATATCTTGAAACTAACACCATGTAAATTGGAGATGTGTTTTAGTATCAGATATATTATTACACTAGGCTATTTGTTGAACAAGAGAATTTGAAGTTTTGATCACAGAGTTGGAGTCTGATGCGGAGGTGTAAATTACCAGATGAATTATGGGAAACCGTGCCTTTGAAAAATTGACTACTCTTTAAAATGTCATTTTTACACGGAGTTGTTACCGAGCTTGTAACTTAAAAATGGGACGGAAACAAATTTTTTCACACATTTTAGACAAAAGGCATGATATGTCCAAGTTGGAACAGGAAGGTGGGGAGGGGGGGGGGGGAGGGGGTGCAAATTACCTATTTGTTGGAAATTATAAATTATGCTGTGCTTGTCGGAATTTTGCCTACTGGGAGTTTAATTGGAAATCTAAAGATGGACCCCATACGAGACCTTTTAGCAGCCTCCCTGGGTGTATATGATTCTAAACATGTCGTCGAGCAAAGACAATTTGATTCGACTGAGTTCAATATTCAAGGTGAATTAAACAGTCAATAATCTTCATTCGTCTTTATACCACACGGAAGACAGTTTAGGAATTGATCTGTCTCAAATTTTCGAATTGACAAAGGGCGATTAAAGCCTTTTCACGTCACTTGCATCGCGCCCAATGTGTAACAGTTCTAACCCTTTTCACACTGGATTGTAGTGGTATCACCCCATCCCAAACTCTGTATCGCAAAATGGACGAATCCATACAGCACGCATAGGGATGGTCAGTAAAAAGTAAATTCTACAGCACTGTAGATCTGTGGGATTAAATGTTTACAGATCTCCACTATCAATTCCTCATTCAGTTTATCGTCTGCTCGACCATTACCAAATTTTGGTCACGCAAAAATAAATACCCACTGGATTTATATTGTTAAATCATATTCACTTTTGACTTTTTTTCTGTCATAAACAACTTCTAAATAGCCCACGCCAGACAGGTATAATTATGTGATTATGTGATTATAGAAACTTAAGTTCTTTCTCACTTTACCCATGGTGTTCCAACACAGCAGAACCAGGATATAAGCTTCCAGTTAGACGCATTATTTGTAGTCTGTGTGCATTTGTATGACGATGTGGTGGTAGCTGAGGTGGGAAGAGGATGTTCACACCCTAAAACCCCCCTTAAGGTCATTACGCAGAGCAATTTATTACATCTTTGTGCACCTAAATATGGAATATTTCGGCGCTCATCTTAGAGAACAAAAAGTGTAGAAAATTTCATTGGATGAGTGCTGCAATGTCATATCTGTTGTTTTTTGAAAATTTCTAATACTATGATTAGAGAGTTTCCTAATCTTCGGCTGGGCTCGTTTAGAAAGAAAATATTTTGTTTTATCGATTTATCTTCTCACAATTTATTGGAGAGTGCCTACAGGTCAATGTACGTTTTTCAATTTTTGTTAGGAAAGCTAATCCAGCTCGCAACCAATTAACTAGATTGTCTTTCTGTAACAATTGAGTGGTCTAGCTCGCCAGGCTAAAGTGAATCGCACCACACCCATCTGCAGCTCCCGACACGACCCTGCTTCTCTCAGTAAATTTTATGAACACCTCATGATCTCATATCACTAGATATCTTTCTCATTTCGGGTTTAACGGTATTTGGGAAGAGTAATTATCCTAGAAATTAATATTTTTTTCAAAGTGGTTTGTACCAACATTCTGGCAATTACAACCCCCTCCCCCTAAGAAATACTGACGCAATTGTAAGAAGTCTTCGGCATCTTATAAATCATTTATTCAAATTTCTGCTCTCTGCGGAATATTGAAAAGTTATTGGAAGCTTTTGCTTGGCGACAGGTTACTGTGTACTAAAGTGATCTTTTGTGTCTTACGGTAGTTCCAAGCGTGTCATTAATTAACGTAATTTGTCCATTTATTTTCAAAGTACACTTATAACATAAGTTAACAATATGTGTCAATATTTCTCCAGTTTCAAATTAAAGTCCTGTGGTCCATGTATCAATGCTGTATTTGTATCCTGATACTGAGAGCGGAATTAGAACTTTGGGATGGTATACCAGCTGCTGACATACACTTTCATCTAACACACTTTTCTTTACTTATCGCCCACACCCAACAATGGGTGATTCGAGCGTGGAAAAAGGAGATCTGTAATTTTCTCTTCCACTCAAATTTATTCATTTCTCTCCTTATTAACCCTATATTAGGTACTCCCTTCTATGCCCAACTATAACCCATTTATCGTCATTGTAGGAATATAGATGGGACCAAAGAACGAGATAGTAGTGGAGAGAAGTCTGTCGAAATCGCACAAAGTTAAAAATCACTATTTGTCAAAGTAAAATGGAAATATTAAAACGAACCCATAGCCAAAACTTTCCTAAACAATCAAATAATTTGAAGATTACTTTCTTCGGAATGATGAACGCATAAATCATGCTATAAGAAGTTAATATCGTTTTGTAAGTTTAAAGCTACTCCAGTCAGCCTTTTTTCATTAATTTTTAAGGTAATACACATAGATAAAATTAGAAACTTTAAACATAAATGGAAATATGAAGAACTTTGTCTACCAATAAGAATTTAACATTAGTTTAACCCTTTACCTAACGTAACGGCCAAAACCGTTAAAAAATCGCCAATTAATTTTCATTATTTTTTCATTTTTTGTCTCAAAAACATAGGTTATGACCCCTCGTTGGAACGGGCTCGTCGAGCTCGTTCCAACGAGGGGCCATAACCTATGTTTTTGAGACAAAAAATGAACAAAATTAGTTATTCAAGAATTATTTTTGCAAGTGTCGTCTGCTTTTCAGGTTAGGTAAAGGGTTAAAGAGTATATCCTAAACTATTTGACTATATGAAAGCATATTTGGTGGAAAAACAATTTTGGATGAAAAATGAATTTTTACGCTTTTCTCCCATTGACAGCTGTAGTTTATTGAAAACAGAAAATAACTTAGTTTTTCGCGCATGTGCATCCAGGTGGATAGAAATAGTTGTACGTAGAAAATTTCGGTATTGAAAAATATTCCCGACATGAGCTAAAAAAATAAAATGACAAACAACAGAACAATAAGCAAAATTCATAACAAGAAGAGTCCATGGACTATGTATTTCTAAAGGCAGTCACAACCGGTCATTCTTTGTGACAAAGAAGATGACAGAAAAAGTTTTTTTGTCACATCAAATGACCGATGGGAGAGTGCTCCGTGTTGCTTCCAACATTTGAACACTTTGACTTTGTCTGCTGTAAATCGGGGAACAAAAGTTGGGCAATGTACCCAAAATAACATTTGATATTGGATTCGGAGTGAGTACATACATGTTGTTTATACCATGATTACCTATTCCAGTATATATAAAAAGCATATGACATAAATTTTAATTTTAAAACACCACCCGTGGTGAACACGCCAGCAATATTGGGATTTCAATAGTAACAATTTATTCCTACAGTGGAACTACATCCAAGCTGACCTTTGGTGACCTCGCCTTGAACGCAAACTTGTCTAAATTTATCGCTCGTCGCCTCATGAAGAATAAAATGAAACCCGTAATTATTTATTACTTTTTAAAATAAGTTTACCTCATAAGGTACCAAAAATTAACAAACACACGTTGTCCTATGTTAATAAATCACCCACAACTCGAAATAGTATGTTATTAAAATGAAAAGGGCCCCGTAATTTGCGGTTTCGTTTTCTATTTCATTTCGGCGATAAAATTGCCAGCGGAAGTATCGCCCACCGGTGCTCTTGTAAACAAAAACAGACTCGCAGGTGTGAATATTGATACATTTAACATTTAAACGCTTATTAATCTGAGGATCGTGGTATAAATAAAATATACCCAAAGTAGCTTAGTGAACCAAATGTTCACCACTCGTGGCGAAGTAGTGTTAACCGCGCGCCGAAGGCTCGCGGTTAACACCACTTCACCACTCATGGTGAACATTTGGTATACCAAGAAACGATGGATATGTTTTATATTTACACCGAATACCGTACCGATACCGAGGTAAATATTTCTAAAAATACCGATACCGAACCGAACTTGAAATTTCAATACCACCCAGCTCCAGAGGAGGCAGTTTAATTTGGTCAACCGTGATAGGCATCTTCTTCACACAAAATTATCCACATCGCCTGACATCACCCAGCATCACCTAAACTGTTGGTAATATTCAACAGAACCAATGTCTGACGGTTTCGTATGCTATCTTTGCTAGTTAGCGCAGAGAACGTTAACATATCTAATGACATTTGCAGTAATAAATACAAAAAAGTTACAAATTTCACAAGGAATAATTTTTATCATGGGCGAGTACAATATCGAATGGCCATAATATTTATGCATTAGTGTTTAAGGTCACATACTTATTCACAATGGCTAATCGTGACCGTGGCAGTTTTACGGGTGGCGGAAGTCGGAGTACTCGGAGAGAACCACCGAGCATCGACAATGACGAGCCATTGTCAGCTCAACATTCTAACTCTGTTCAAGCTCCGGTCAAGCAGAGTTACAGCGGAGCTACATATCTATGATGCCATCAGGCTGGTTTCTATGGACATCACTATGTGTTTTTCGGCCATTTGATCACGTGCTGTCATTCAAGGTGCTCCCGACACATCTAGAAACCTTTATGTTGCAGTTCGACGAAACCCATCCAATCAGATCTGTGTACTTGTCATTACCATGTGACTGAATGGCGGTGTATGTGTGTTACAAGCATGGGCATCGGGTTGGTTTCTTTGGGCACTACTATAAGTTAAGTTATTCGGCCATCTGATAGGACCCAAAAATTAATCCTTCATGTGCTGTCCTTCAAGGTGCTTCCGACACATCTAGAAACCTTTATGTTGCAGTTCGACGAAACCCATCCAATCAAATCTGTGTACGTGTTAATACCATGTGACTGAATGCCGGTGTATGTGTGTTACAAGCATGGGCATCAGGTTGGTTTCTTTGGGCACTACTATATGTTATTCGGCCATCTGAAAGGACCCAAAAATTAATCTTTCATGTGCTATCATGCACGGTGCTTCCGACACATCTAGAAAACCTCATGTTTCAGTTCGACTAAACATATCAAATTAGATCTGTGTACTTGTCCTTCAGTTATCAGTTTCTGATTGAATGGCGACATATGGGTGCTACAGGCAATTTGCAAAACTAGGTATTTGGCCAAATGATTAAGATATTTCAGTCTTTGGGCCAAATGCTCGTGACTCGCAGTTACATGCATTTGACCAAAAGACTGAGTGTGGTGTTTTAAAAGGGAAATTTAGCCGAAACCTTTCTCTTCAACGATTTTTTTGATTCTGTTTTGTGATGGGTGTTATGTGTCACCACATGTGTTCTTATGAGTTTTGTTAAATATAATTAATCAACATTTGTATTTTGTGAACCGACAACTTATCCCGAATAAGCATTTGGCGAAATGATTTAGAGAATAAGCGCTTGACTGGACTTGTTACGTGAAATAATTAATGAGAGGTGGGGGGACCTTGTACAAACACGTTATATATATACGTTATAACTCCATTGTTATATTTATTTGGAACGAAATGTATTTAATTTTATGTCAAAAATCAAAACTACTTATATCCTGTATTTAATTTTGTGTCAAAAATCAAAACCACTTCTATTTATTATGAACTACCTGTATTTAATTATATGCGCCTAATCATGACATATGTAAAAAATCAAAACTACTATTTATTATGAACTACTTGTATTTAATTTTGTATCAAAAATCAAGACAACTTTTAATTTATATGCGCCTTATCATAAAATTAATAATAAACAACCCATTTTTCACATACTGTGTTTTTATTTAATTGGACAATCCCATTCACAAGTTAAGGTAACATGCACAATATTAATCATGACTTGGACCCTGAAACGTGTTGTTTCAGACTGTACTGAGAAGTTTTGGCTGTAGAAGTTTTGGGAGGTTACCAATGTAACGGTCTAAACCGGCCAACGCTATTCTCAAAAATCGCCAATTAATATTCATTATTTTTTCATTTTTGTCTCTAAAATATAGGTTATGACCCCTCGTTGGTACGAGCTCGTCGAGCTCGTTTCAATGAGGGGTCATAATCTATGTTTTTGAGACAAAAGATGGAAATAATAGTTATTCAAGAATTTTTTTGTTGCAAGTGTCGTCTGCTTTTCATGTTAGGTAAAGGGTTAACCCCCCCCCCAAAAAAAAACAAAAAACAAAAAACAAAACAAAACAAAACAATGAAGTCCCCATTACACCCAGGCAAAGCGTCTTCGTTTGCGCGCACGGATACATGACCCAATATTTGATTGCATAATTCACTTGTGAAGTTATCGTTTATAATCAAACCGGGAAATCCCAGTAAATCACACTTTGCAAAGTAAAAATATTGAGTAATCTCAGTCATTTGGTCAAATGACTTGGAAGATTCAGGCATTTGGCCAAGTGACTGAGGGTCACAGTCAATTGGCCAAAAGACTAAACTATTCAGTCATTTGGTAAACACCTGGTTTGACAAACGAATTGTAACACAGACATGCACAGTATGACCGCCATGGACTGTTCACTTTCCACCGACATGAACGCAGTAATAGATTCCAAACACTAAATACAAGAAATAATCATTTAAAAATTAAATTAATGATGCACCGGGGACAATTCTGGGTGGAGGGGGGGGGGGGGGGGGGCAAACAGTCCATTGATGGAAGAAAATATTTTTTTGACCTTGGGTCTACAAAATTTTCACTGACCTTTCTCTTTTGAGAGAGGCAACTGCTGAACTTGTACTGTTCCACATAATCCACTCCTACAGCGATTACCAACTCACACAGTTCCTCCATCTTGACACTTCTGCTTTTACCCTACCATCCATTACCACAGGTCGTCCCATTAACGCAAAAATGTACCGTATCACATTTTGGTCGAAAAATAAGAAAAGACGATTTCAATTTTCGTGTGTCAAAATTCAAGAATTTAATATTAATAACTGATGATAAAGTTATTAATTTATTTCAAAAAAGGTACCATCTATAAAACTGTAAATTTGTGCTGCAGCACCAAGTTACTATAAAGGTATGACCTACTGCAACAAGAGTTCATTCCAACTTTTAGAAATAACATTTTTGCTTGTTAAACTACTGTTTTCAGCATCAGATTGCAATAGCTTTCACTGGACATGACACCGTGTGACCTATTGTTATCATCATTGTGATAATGTTATTTAAATCTGTTTCATGAATATTTTATTTGTGATTAGTGTATTATTTTGTGTTACTCATTTAAACAGTGTGCAGTAAAAAAAATACAGTTAACCTTTGAGCACCATTCATATTTTATTTAATTTAGTAAATACACTTGTCTGTATTAGGCTATATGTAGAAATCCATCGTCATGCAATGCAGTTAATGCAAAATAGTGAACAGTACAAATTGTCTACTATGAATATTAAAATTGATATACGAATAATTACATTGTTAATGTAGTTATACGTTTTGGGTCCAAATACTCAATTCCCATTGGTCAGCTGGGTGAAAACGTCATGACCAAATGTAATTCATTTTCCAATGAATACATTTAGTCGAACTTTGACCCGCATTTACGGGAGAACGCAGTCGACAGAATGTAATTCGGGCGGTGTTTGGGCAGGTTTTTAACTTTTAGCGCCTCTCGCAGTGATCAACTCCGCTGCTGTTTCTTTGGTGACATTTCCCAACTGTGGCATAAAGCCCGTTACTAAAATACTCGTATCTATTTCTTAAGTTGTGAAAATTAAAAATCAGAGTTGTGCGCTTTGTATTTTGTGTGAGGGTGGTTTTTCGCCTCGTCCGTTCGTACATATTTTATTTCGTCATTCTGCTTTGTTGTTTGGTAAAATGTAGTTTAAACAGTTACGGAATGTAATTATAAGAATTGAGTGCAATTTTTATAATCTTTATTATAAAGATTATAAAAATTGCATTCAATTCTTAAATGCACACAGAAGCCTTTGACTAATTCATGCTTTCAGTCACAATGTTAAGTGTCACTCTAAACTCAACTATTTCGAAAGACATTGCCACGTTTTAGAAAATTAAATCAAGTAATAAGTGATTATTATATTTCAGCAAAATGCTGTGTGTTAAAAACTTGGAAATTACCGGATTTGAATGGTGTGCAGAGTGGAAAAAATGGAAGAAGAGGCTTCAGCAAACATTGTTTTTCATTTTTTTTTATCTGTCTTGACATTTTTGGAAGAGACGGACAACGATGAGTTAATTAAAATTAACCATAACTGATTGTTTTGAAATCGCAAAGCGAATTTCCTGAAGTCATCCAACGAAGCACCGCCAACGCAGAACCACAAACGGCGAGGGCAGGTGTCTGTCGCCTTTTAACCCTTTACCTAACATGAAAAGCAGACAACACTTGTAAACAAAATTCTTGAATAACTATTTTTTCATTTTTGTCTCAAAAACATAGGTTATGACCCCTCTTTGGCACGAGGGGTCATAACCTATGTTTTTGAAACAAAAATGAAAAAAATTATGAAAATTCGTTGGGGATTTTTGTGAATAGCGCTGGCCGGTTTTGGCCGTTACGTTGGGTAAAAGGTTAACGTACTAAGCCACTGAATAAGCATAGGCCGTCGCTCGTTTTTTTTATAAAAGTATGACAAAAAATAGCCGCGAAGGGAAAAACCAAGAAACAGATCTCTCCTATTTTTGAGTTTTATAATATACCAAAATTTTAAAAAAATCGGATGCATTTTAATCTTTGACGTAATGACCCCTCATGACGTCTCCATAGATTACGGTCACAACGGTTGGAATTTCCAAGAATGTTACCAGATTTTTAGATATGGTTTGCGTTGGAGATAAAATTACCAAAGTTATAGAAGAATGAGGCTCAAAATGACGTTGAAACTAAAAGGTCAAGAAAATGATGGAAAATTGGCATCGCTAGAATCGGAGGCGACATTTTAATTCGAAAAAATGTGTGAGCACAATTTCAAATTGCCATAACATGATGTGTGAAGTTGCATAGCTGTTTATTATACAGGTGTGGAGATAATTGAATCACAAGAGTAGCGTTTTTATAAAATATGAACAAAATAGCCTAAACTTTAACTCTTTTGGCGCGACAGGCGACTAATGTCGACAGACGGCAGACCGCGGAAAGGTACTGCAGTAGTCATTTTAGCCAACTGCGTGTGTCCATTTCCAAGTGCTTTAACCCTTAACCCAACGCAGACGATATAAAAATTTATTATTTTAAATATCATTTTTTCAAATTTTTCAAAACATTTCAACAAAACCAAATCATGTGACCCCTTGTTGGAACGAGGGGTCACATAATATGGTTTTGTTGAAATTTTTTGAAAAATAATATTTTGTCAACTGCTGAAATTGCATATTACGCGGGGGGTGGGGGATGCGGCCGATTCATTGGGTAAAGAGTTGAACAAACATACGTATTCCTATGCTTCATGCACCATTTATGTCATATCCATGAACAACGATACCGTCCCTTGAAAGTATAAAGGTGCCATTTAAATATATGCAGAAAATCATTTGGAAAACTGTCAATGAGATCATTAGAACAACTTTTAAAATAATAACGCTTTAGTCTAACAACCTACACTTTTTGTAAAATTCCTGATGAATATTAGGCGCTAAGAATTCTATTTCTCAGATTATTCCGCGCCAAAAGAGTTAAAGTGACATAAAAACGCCAAAATGGCGATAAATAGAAAAACAAAACAACAACAACAACAAAAAAAAAAAAATCCCCAAACTGCTATCTCTCTATTTTAACTTTATGACATACTAATATTTAAAAAAAAAATCGGACGAATTTTAATTTTTGAACTTTTGATCTCTTTTCCTGTCACCTTAGATTTCAGTTACAACGGTTGGAATTCCCGGAAATATTACCCAATTTTCAGATATGGATTTAGTTGGAGATAAAATTCCCGAAATTATGAAAGACTGAGGCTCAAAATATAATTGAAACTAAAAAGTCACAAAAATGAAGTCAAATTGGCATCGGTGGCGACATTTTCACTCAAAAATGGGTGAATACAATATCGAATGGCCATAATATTTATGCATTAGTGTTTAAGGTCACATACTTATTCACAATGGCTAATCGTGACCGTGGCAGTTGTACAGGTGGCGGAAGGCGGAGTACCCGGAGAGAACCACCGAGCATCGACGAGTCATTGTCAGCTCCTCAACATTCTAACTCTGTTCAAGCTCCGCTCAAGCAGAGTTACATCGGTTGAAGACATATGCACCATCGACGTACAGTACGCCTTAGTACACTGCGTCATCGTGCCCCCATGTAGGCAACCGGGATAAAGTGCCTTCCCTAAGCACACAACGCGGTTTGTCGCGGAAGGGGGTCGAACTTGGAACCTGTAGCATAGAAGCATAGAAGTCCAACAGTCTACCACTGAGCCACCCCGCCCACCAAATGGACATAAAGCACTGTGTGAAGTTGCACAGCTGTGTATTATAAAGGTACAGAGATAATTGTATCACGAGAGTAGCGTTTTACTGGCATAGGGTCAAATAGCCTAAACTTTAAAGTGAAGTAAAAACCTCAAAGCAGGTATCTCCTATTTTGATCAGCTCAAAAAAATACGAAAATTTCGTGAAAATCAGCCGACATCTAATTTTTTTCTGACGCTGACGTGAACTACGTCACTCGAAAATTCGGCCATAACTTTCAAACGTTGAACATGGCGTTAACTGAAAAATCCAAAACATGTATATTTTTATTTGGGATCTCTACAACATACTAAGATTTCATAAAAATCGAACGAAATTTAATTTTTTGTGACGTGAGTGTGAAAAGGGTGACTCGGAAAATCGGACAGAGTTATTGAGAACGTCCCATGTTGGTACCACATTTTTAGATTCTTTTTTTTTGCTGGAGATGGGATATCTAAAGTTTGAAAGAGAGACGTTTGATACAGGCATTGATACTAAACGTTGAAAGAAAAGAGGTATATTGGACACAGTGTTGGATTAAAGTGCGAAATCAACAATCTGAAGCAACTGTGAAAATGGGAGATTAAGGAGTACATTTGTGCCAAACTTCAAGCGGATCGGATCAGTGATGAACTCTACAGCTTACCTGACTAAAAAAGAAAAAAACAGGCTGACATTCGCTTTCAGTTACCAACTTCGTTGATGACTTAATGAAATGAGATTATGATAGGACTGGTTATCCCTGTTAAAAAAATAATTAATATCGAGCATGATTACCAACAATTTATATCATTAATATTATTTTCAGTGGGCGGATGCTAACCAAAAAGCAGGGGAAGATGAGTTGGCAAATGTATCCGATCCCCTTTCTTTACTGCCAAATGAAGGTTTATGAATCATCAGAGTATCTTCAAAACAGAGTACAGAGACAGAGATCTTATGGCTCTGGAGACCTCACACAAAGTCATTGTGACACATTTTTTTTCTGACTAAACTTGTTCAGGCCAAATAGACAATCAATATTCAATATTCACCTGTGCATCAATAGAAGGAAACACGAATAGCCATCAGGTGACTCGGACGACGTCATTATTTCAGTACTTCCGCCGTGGACTAGTGGTAAGTTTTAATTAATGAACCACCGGGTTGTACCGATTAGTGTTTGGAATCTAATATTATTGCATCCGTGGAAATACTGTCCGCCCGCGACAAGTGACCAGTCCTCGGCGGCCGTACTCTATGTTAGCCAAAATGATTAAAGTTGACACACGCGAGTTTTCAGAAAAAAACGAATCTGAATAAGAGACACATGGCATAAAAGCAACATTGGTGTCATTGAATGACAATGTGAATTCATCTGACTCTGAACAGTTTCATATACTTAAAACTGTGAAAGGGCAAATAGAATACAAAGAAAAGGTACAAAACTAAGTCTAAAAAAACGTTTGTTCATCAATAAAAATTCTACCAACACAAAAAGTAAAAAGGCGTTTAGTGCAAAGCAGGCACTGTTATTAAATACCCGCAGTTTAAGTATCCATAAGTTTATCATTCATGATACTGAAGATTCAGATCTCAATCAAATAGAAGAGATTCGGACCGGAATTCGCACCAGAAATAACATATAACTAGTGCACTTAATGTTTGAGTAGAAAATACTCCTCTTGCAATCACAATATACGGCTAAAAGTAGGAAAATGTCCAGCACCTCCGCGCGTTTTGGCGTTTCAGATTGGAAAGTCCCGCCTCAGAGCGCACAACTTCCGGTTTAGGCGACTGTTCGTTTATACCCTGTGGATATACCCTATATTACAGTTTCTGAAACATGTATCTGAGGAAAATAATACCACCTTGAAAAATAGTACCTTAGCCGTGTTTTTAGATCTATCAAAAGCTTTTGACACCATAACCCACACCATTTTGTTAACAAAATTAGAGTTCTATGGCAATAGAGATATAGATAATAGCTGGTTTCGTAGCTATCTGACCGATAGAGTTCAGTTTGTCGAATACTCTGGAAAAAAGTCACCAAAGGCGTACGTTGACTGTGAAGTTCCCCAAGGTTCGATCCTCGGGCCCCTCCTATTTCTGATCTATGTAAATGATCTCTCCCAAGCAACATCGTTTAATGTTCTCTCTTTCGCCACTTCAGCGTACAAATCAGGCATAAATGCCAGTACACTACACAATACGGTAAACCTTAAACTAAATAAAGTTGATATGTGGTGCAGAGCTAATCGCGTATTATTAAACGCCAAAAAAGTTAATTTATCGAGTTAAACTCAAAATAACCTAACTCTGATAACCACAGACCATTAACTATTGACGGTAAACCAATAGAGAAGGTTTACGGGTCCTCTGGCGCAAATAGCTCAGTCCGTTTTTTGGGAGTATGTATTGATGACAAATTAAACTACAAAATTCATATATCTATGGTGTGCTCTAAAATTGCTCGGGCAATCTATTCAATAAATAAAGTAAAAAACATTCTTCCGTACCAAGCCTTTTTATCACTTTACTGCGCTTTAGTACACAGTCATCTTTTATATGGAATTCAAAATGGGGACACTCAACTCATATTAATAAATTGTTTTTATTGCAAAAGAGAGCAGATCGCATAATCAGTAATAAAAAATATAACAGTCACACAGATCCTCTATTTTTAAAATGTAAAATATTGAAAGTAAAAGATCTTCATACTCTTCACACGTTGTTATTCACGCATGACTGGTACAATAATAACCTTCCTCCTTGTTTTCAATCATTTTTCGAAACGAACACTAATCTATCGGGTATTGCGACAAGACAATCTGACTTACTGAAAATTGGAAGAGCAAGCTAGGACAAAAGCACATTCACAGCTGCCAAACAATCTATTCCCTAAATTGCGGAACGAGCTAGATGCTGAAATACGATCTATAGCAAATAGGAACCTATTTAAGAAAGCAGTAATGCTGATTGGTACTTATAATCAAACTGTAAATTGTACCAATTCGCATTGTAACGATTGTGCTCTCGTAATGTGATATCCACATATGGTGGGCGCAGCCTCGTGTTACCACAAGATAAACTGGGTACAAGCATGCAGGTTCACGGAATTATGATAATGTGTCCACTTGAGCTCTTCAACGGAGAGTCGTGGCCAGTGCCTTTATTCACTAATCGACTTGCCCCCGGCCTTGGTACTTATAATCACTGGCTACCTTAGTCTTTGTCTTCACAAACTGAATCTCATATCCCATAACTTGACCCCCTATGAGACCCCTAATATTTACATATCTAAGTTAAGCATAATGTTTACGTCCCTCGTGTCGCTCGTATCCTTCTAAGCCCACGGCAAGCTCATTACGCGCTGTCGTTATCGTATACCAGGTTAAGTATCCCAGATTATACCAAGAACTTGTTGGGATACAGACCCAACATTTGCGGGAAATGGGATTGGGAAAAACAACAAAATTAACTATATTTTGAGGGGTCTGTTGTGGTGTCTGTTACTACAATAAGGCATTTGAATACCGACGGAGATGGCACCATACTTTAGAACGCATCTTGAAAAATGATTGTCGCAATTCCTAAGCTGGCGCATGTTGCTTATCCATGTGGGAATTGGCAGGAAGGCAGCTGTTGTGGCTATGCCTCTTCCCAGCCATACATTCCATATGCAATAGGGTGACGGTGACAATAATCTGCAAACTATATGTATAAAACAAATCTTGTAATTGTATTTTCTTTCTACTGTTATATTGTATATGTACTGTATATGGCAAATGAATCATTCATTCATTCAAGTAAAGACAGAGCGTGTATAAGATCCAAAATAAACAGCTTCATTGAGCAGTACCACAGATCTAGACTTGATAATTTACTAGATACAAACAAGGGGAAATTGTTCATGAATGCGGTGGTGTCACAATTAAATGTTACCGAATCACACAACACACTGAAGGAAGATAGTACAACACACAAAATAATTATCAACTTTACAGCAATTATATGGCATTCCACATTGACTTCAGTGACTCTCAGACCAAGAAGCATCATCATAAACAAATAGATGATTTGAGAAAACATTGTGCCTGGAACGCAAACTTGCGTTCCAGATACAATGTTTTCTCAAATCGTCTATTTGTTTAAGGTAATTCTTCTTGGCCTGAATGTCACTGAAGTCAATGTGGAATGTCAGTGATTTACACCTTTGATTGTGTACCATTAGCCTTGCAAATTTATTTCGTCAAGATGTTAGTATTTATTCGAGTGGATTGTAGAATGCTGTAAAGGATAATGCACAAGACCCAAGGAATTCGGCCAGATTATGGTCGAGGGCAATCCCGAGACCATTCTCTTGCCGAATCTTGTGGGACGAGTGCACTGTCTGACATAAAACACACTTTACATTAAAGTCTTGTGCTAATGCGAAAAAAATGATATAATTCTATCACATTGGGAAGAATACAAATTGAAAATGTGAAACAGTTCCTGATCCGTGTATTGTCGACCAGGATATATATATTTCAGAAGAAAATGGGGGAAAAACTCGATCAGGACAGGTTGAGTGTTTGTATTAGAACAAAAACTGTGTATCACTTGAAAGAATACCCGATAATTCATTGGGGTGAGATAAATCGGTTGATAACGAATGTCGAATGAGGAACGGGGAATAAGTAACGGTTGACATGCACCCTAATACTTTTAAGATTGCAGGCATTTAAAAATTTTAATTTTGCTTATCCAAAAAAGGGGTTTTGCAAAGATAATTTGCTCAACTATTTATAGTTTGGCTTAATCCATTTGCATAAAATGATGCTTTGAAATGTTTCTATTTTGAATTTTGCATGAACGAAAAATCGGTGATGCAAGGTTTGATTTGCTTTACCCTTGCATGAACAGAACTAAAGTTCATGCAATTTTTAAAAGCCTGAAAATGCACGGTCATTTTTAAAAATAATGCACACTTATTGTTCGTGGCGGTTTTTCTTTTGGATAACAGCAACGGTTATAACAGCAACTCTGAAACAAAGAGTTGGCGGTGGTGAGTTTTAAGTGTTTGATATTAAACCTGATTTGGGTGCCAAAACGGGAGTTGTTTCTATTGAAATGTTATTCACTACTATGAAAGGCCAAGAGGATTATGATAGTGTGCATGCAGTACTGATACTAAAGTCATACAATCATGAACACTGCAGTTGACACAGGACACATCTGTTGCATTGTAGATGGCGCCTTGTTGCACCCAAGAGGCTCTATTATTCGATTACCTGTGGCGGTCAAAACAGGAAACAGTTTGTGGGAAATGGACTGCTGGCCATCTTTAGAATTCACAAACAACTTGGGAGGATCAATCAACGTTTTTTTTTACTCAATCCATTCTGCTGTTAAGCAAGCAAAGAAAAAAACACTCAAACTGAGGTTTCGAATCCGTGGGAAACCTTAATAACCATGGCTAGGTAAAATAAGCCATACATTGTTATTCCAATGAAATGCAACGATTTCTGGGATTCATCATAACTATTAATATCCCAAAACATTGGTAGTATGAAACATGACATCATTTGTCAGTGAGTAAATTGGTCCATAGTGAGATGGACTCGGGTTCGAAAAGGTTTACCCATCAGCATGTTCATTAACCCTTTACCCAATGAATCGCCCATCGAGCCCATCGAGCTCGTCCCAAAGAGGGGTCACATGATATGGTTTTGTTGAAATTTTCTGAAAAAATTAAAAAAATGAGATTTCAAATTAAATATTCAAATCGCCTGCGTTGGGAAAAGGGGTAACTAGTTATTTAACTTGCGAAAGTTTCAGGAAATGAGAGTGTTAAATAAACAGAAAACCTCCTCAAATACCCACCAGTGCAGTTCTACATGATTAAAATCTCATTTTATACCATGATTATCTGTTCTACTATATATAAAAACCTTTGACATAAAGTTTAGCTTTACACACCAACCGTGGTAAACACGCCAACAATGGGGTTTCAATAGTTAAAATTTACACCTACAGTGGAACTACATCCAAGTTGATCTTTGGTGACCTCGACTAGAATGTAACCTTGTCTAAATTTATCGCTCGTCGCCTCGAGAAGAGTGAAATGAAAGCGGCAATTATGTATTACGCTTTAAAATGAGTTTACCTTATAAGATACCAAAAATTAACAAACATGCGTTGCCTCATGTTAATAAAGCATCCATAACTCGAAATAGTATGTTATTAAAATGAAAAAGGACTCGTGATTTTCGAGGTTTTTTCCATTTCGTTTCGGCGATAAAATTGACAGCAGATGTACCGCCCATCGGTGCTCATGTAAACAAAAACAGATTCGAACATTTGAATATTATTTTATTCAACATTTAAACTCTTATTAATCTGACGATTAAGTTATAAATAAAATATACCAAAAGTAGCTTGGTTTGGAAACGAATGAGCGCCACATCCAATTTAGTTATTGATTTCGTTATTACGAATTATTATTTTGTTATTACCAATTAGTATTTCGTTATTGCGAGTTAATAACTAAATTGGATGTGGCGCTAATACGTTTCCGTAAGCTGAACCTGCATAACACAAACGGCTACAGATATTTATTTCGTTATTTCGAATTGTTATTTCGTTATTACGAATTATTATTTCGTTATTACGAATTATTATTTCACTTGTGGTAACACTTGTGGTGAACATTTGGTACACCAAGCTACTATGGGTATATTCTATAATCTCTTGCAATGAAAAACGACTTGGGAATACTTTGCGATGTTGGAATAATTCCTGACTACTACATACAGATTACTACAACAGTCAATTGATCTGTGTTGTTGTATTCCGTCGAGCTGATGAGATGGGATCGGCCAGATCAAACTTGACACAGCAGTCGTCGAGTTTGATCTGGCCGATCTCATCTCGTCAACGAGACTGAATAATACAACATAGATCAATTAATTGTTGTAGCAATTTGTTTATTATATGACAATTAGTATTTTAAACTGATCACAACACCTGAAATATCAAATACAACAAGAATTATATAAGCCAAATAACCATTAACAATTTATGGAATTATGGAATCCCAAACGCGTAGAAATATCGAACGTTAGTGTCGAACGTGAAACTTGAAAGTTAAAACTATGGAGGCAAGACGTGAATTTCAATCGGAATCGCCTTCCGTAACACAGATTGACCTACGTTGTTGGATTCTCAACTTGAAAATAGTTGTTAATTGTTACATTGCAATTGTTCAGCACGGCATTTTTGAATAGACCTCGACTGGGATGTTTGTCAACGGAGTTTAATGAGGAGACACTCGTGTTTATGTTCTATGCTTTTGTTCTATAGTTATTTATAGGTCACTGATAGAAATAGTCCGTTCATGTACGCCTCGTTTGAGACAGGCATGATAATGATCTAGAAAACTTGACACTCTTGTTTTCCGAAGAGCTGGATTTGATAGGCAAACTACAGTGGTATTGAGGGACTATTTGTGGTAGTCATATAATAAATAGAGGATGTGAAATGAGTGTTTTTCTCATATAATATTTATGAAACGAGTTTAAGAATTTTCCGTTTTGGCGAGCCCCTGGCGAGCGCAAACAGAAAATTCGGACGAGTGTCATAAATATTATATGGGAAAAACACTCATTTCATATTCTATTTATCATATGACACACACACACACAATTTAGCCACTTAGTAAGACTTTTTAACCCATCACCTAACTTGAGTTGCAGACGGCACATGGAAAAAACATCCTCGTAAAACTAAAAATTTTCAATTTTTTGTTTCCAAAACATAGGTTATGAACTCTCATTGGAACGAGCTCGTTGAGCTCGTTCCAATGAGGGGTCATAACCTATGTTTTGTAAGCAAAAAGTGAAAATATTAAAAAAATGAATGGCGTTTTTCTTGTAGGAAAAAGATGAATACAATATAACCCACCCTAAATAGGACAGATAACGTAAATTTTCCCTACTGAAGTTATGCAGATGTGACCCAGTTGTATTTTGTTTAGCCAATCAAATTGTCTAGTTTTGAAATTGACCAATGAAAGCCCCCAACTCTAATTATGCAAATTATAAAAATGTGGCCCAGTTGTATTTTTGTTCAGCCAATCAAATTGTCTAGTTTTGAAATTGACCAATGAAATTGACGGAGGGCTTTATTTATCACTGATTAATATGAGACAAAATATCAAATGTTTTAAAGTGAACAAAACGGACGAGTTATATGATAAAGACGTTTATCAGCAAGTACGAATACTGAGGGCAAATTGCCTTGTCCGGATGGTTTTGAAAGCGAATGGGCAGGAAGGATATAGCCTAAACAACGAATAAGGATTCACGTCGGACGGATGGACGGACCCCATTTCTACGCCCCCTCCCACTACGTGGCGGTGATGAAAATTGAATGGAGAATTTTGTAAACAGCGATGGTCGTCACGCTGAGTAAAGACTTAAAATGACATGTCGCGTCATAATGATTTGTTCGAGTATGCCTTTGATACAATAACATCAGTTTGTAGGGTGTTTTGATTTATTAACGGCTCTATTGGAACGATTAACAGTCCACGGGGGGCCATTAGACGTAGTCGAGGGCCGCTAATGGTCCCAATGGCTATTAATCATTCCAGTGGGGAGATTAATTCACAGTAAAACCCGACAAAATTGTGTTATTTATATTATTATCACCAACTGCATCAGTTGCACGGAAAAACAATTGCCCAGTAATAATAGACTTGATGCAGGATGAATATTACTGATGCGTGGAGTTCAATAAATTTTATTAATTCGACTTTGACAAAAAATGAACCATGAAATGATAATGTTCATTTTCCAAGCATGATGTAGATCCTTTCATGTTAAATGGGCCTCTATAGGAAGAAGCCCTTGCCGTTATATTTGGAGTCACAACAGTGCTAGTGAATAGGAATTTTCATGAAATTATTACAAGTGTTAATTGAGTTTGAAAAGCTACTTGCAGGAATTGTTGAGACATCAATATTAAACACAGGTCAAGTTTGATCCGTTCAAACCGCTGATCTCTGTTATGACACAACTGGATTGCTGAAACGTCAAAGTCAATGTCGTCACTCAAACTGCCCCTCCCAAATTAAAGCAGTAACTTTCCCAAACCACGATGCTTGATGACGTGAAATCTAAAAAAAATCAGTCATGGGGGTGGGGGGGGGGGGGCGGGGGGGGGGGGGATTGCGTGAACATGGATGGTTGGTCACTTTTTTTCCTTTTTCACTGTTATGGCATCTTTTGTGCCCCAAAGAGTAACTCGATGTCACCAATTGACCATAAAAACCCACGTACAAGCATTATTAGCAAATGTTACCCCTTTAATATGAAAAATATTGGAGAATTTCACCCAAAACTGATCTGAGGGTAAGGGTGGGTGTCCGATGTTGAACGGAAAAAAAAAAGGTCTGACAATTTTCCCCAAAAGTGTCTAAATGTCCATTCACAACATAATTCATTCATATTCGAGTTTTTTTGTGGAACATTCTTTACAATGAAGCATAGAATATATAAAACTACCCAGATCGGAGGGGCTGATTTTTCAACATGAAAAAATTAAAAATATTAATTTTTATTTCAACTAAAACAAAAAGTCTGATTTAACAAAAAGTCTTTTTGATAGCTATCCTGCTACGCATTCACTACAAGATTTGTGGAATAATCTGCAGAACTCGCAGCAACTTGTGCAGAAATTTTGCCAACAACGCTTAATTATTTTGCGTACTGGTAAGTGCGTACCAGTTTTGCATGTATGTATAATGCGTTTCGAACTGGTGTTCGAGTGCCGAAGTTTTGTATGTAAAAATGTATGAGAAGGGGGTGGGGTGGGGTGGGGGTGGGTCCTAAAAAAGTCATGGAAAAAATATATAGGAAAGAGTGGTTGGGAGGTTTTAAAAAATTTGCAAAATAAACATTTACACCTATGTTGACGCTATTTTCCCGGCCTCTCCCTGATTAAGTAAGGACATAAATTTTATTCAACAGAATACAAGAACACAATCTATTCAGAAAATAATTAACCCCTAGCACGATGGGAGTGCAACATAATTATCTCCAATCACTCTTTTCTTTAACTACGTATTTAACCAATTATATCTTGTTTGACAGAAATCACTGAGCTGTGTCAAACAAGGTATATTTGGTTAAATATTAAATTGCATTATGGGAATATTTGCTGCTGAAAAATCCTTTTGCCATTTTGACATCAGAGAGCAAGAGGTTAATAAAGAAATATTGATATTTTGTTTGGACACAGCATCGCCAACTTGGCCAGTTTCCTGTTGCTTCCATCACTGTAATATACAGAGATATGCGTGTCAGAAGAAGGTATTTTTTTCAGAAAAAAGATGTAAAATCGGATCTGTAGCAATTGTTGGCCTTGAAGGTTTGTTGCGAGGCGCCGTAAAAGTATATTCTTGAAAAAGCGATCGGAGATTGCGAGTCGTCGGAAACCTGAAAACCGTCGGGCAATTTATTTTTGTTGAGCAGTATTTATTTATAGCCACATCCACCGCCCCACGCACCCATAGATAGCGGTGGCGTATACATTGATAATGAAATAAATTTTAGGAGAACAACTCATGGCCAAATGTGCTTCAGGATATCCAAGAACAAAACTAGGGATTCAAAACACTTTATGATGCAGTGACAGGACTGCACATGGGGAAAAGACAACAATGCCTGCATTTGTTATTGACGATGGAGCCCATGACCGACGGACATGTGCAGATCACTCGAACCACGAATTTTCATCGAAAAACAATCGCGTAATTTTAAGAAATTCAAACAGGTGTCATGATACCTTGCAAATAAATTGATTTCCGAGCTGTGTTCTTGGATATCTGAAGCGCATTTGGACACGAGTTGTTCTCCTGACATATTATTTTGTTATCCATTCTGGTACGAATACGGTAGCAGACTTCCAGGAACCATGGGTGCCTGCTGTCAACTTTGTGAGTTGACAACATATATTTTTCGTGTTCTATACATCACAACCTTCATTTTGATGTATAGTTTGTGTATATTTTGTATTTCGGGAACATCAGAGGGGAGAATTTCAAGGTAAACAAATTCTCTTATATTGCACCTCAACACTAAGTCACATAAACACGTCTCGATACGACCAACTGACAATGTCTCACATAAACACGTCTCGATACGACTGAGTACAAAAGAGGTTGATCATAGGACAGATGATGTTGACTATGGATAAGTCTTAAAGCTACGATGACTATGAGGTGGTCTAGAAACCAAAAGCCAATCAGGCGCTAAGAACCTAAACATAACTGCACTCTAAAATCAGTTTTGTTAAATAGAACCCAAATCAACTGAGTTGAGTGAATATGAACCCAATTGGGTTCACTTTCACTCAAACCAGTTGATTTGGGTTCATTTTTAAGCCAGCTGATTTTAGAGTGTATCCTCTAAAAGGTATCCTCGAGTAGTACATCACCATATTATAAGCATCCGTAAATACCGAGATGAGTCGTAGAGTCGTACGTGGAGTCACTCGCTCAATAAGATTCGAATCGTTCGAGCAAGCAGACTGTTCTACTGCTAGTAGCAGTGGAAGGCAAGTATGATCGTGATATGAACTGGGAACCGTAGCGGTTGTTGTGTAATGATAGGTACTAAGAGCCATAATAGTACCACAAGTTGGTAATGGTGGGATACTGTAGCACAGAACAGAATAGTGGTAATCAACAGTAATGGCACAAGACAGCAATGGTAGAATACTTCAGGGGTTATAGAAGATTATAGTAACGGTGACTACAGCGGAAACCGATCATAGAAAAAATGATAGAGACTATGGACAAGTCAGCAGTAGCGGCACTGGAGCTATGAAGATCACGGGTGGTCTAGAAAGCAGGGAACAAACAGGTATTAGGACCCATAACTATCCTCTAAAAGGTATCCCTCTATATGGTATCCTCCAATACTTCCCACTAGTTCCCAAATCACCACTGTCTCCAGTCCCCAAATTCGCGATAAGTCGAGCATGGAGTCACTCGTTCGAGAATTTACTCGATAACTTTTTTGCGCGATACGATTCAAGTCGCCTGAGCGGCGCCTGACCAAGTCACTGCTTGATAGATTATGAGTTGTTCGAGAAATACCTGTTCCTAGTCGATTGTCTTTCGGGTTAAAAAATCATATTGGGCCTCGAAATGCACAAGAGAGATAAATATGTGTGGGTAGGTACAGATTACACGAAATCAAGCAATCTGGCTGGTGATTATAAGACTATGACGAGGACAGTGGTCGGAACCAGGGGGTAGTCAAGAGTAGCTAGGACCAGATAGACTGCTCGTGTTCGAGTAGCTAAAATAGTGTCTTAATACGAGGATTCTAGCGAAATCCGAACCAGTAAAGAAACTCTTATGCAAAGGAAACCACCTACACAACCATATAACACTACATGCTACTTTTATAGACAGAATTCTTTGCAAAACCGAACCAAATAAAGTCTTTTATACTTTACATACTTGCCGGTTTATGTTATTTACGATAATTCTAGAAAGTAACCGAGTGTTTGGGGGAATATGGACCAGCATAAGTACTTCCATTCAATCGAACAAATCCTCCCGGCATAAGAAGCCTTTGGGTCGCAAAGCAAACACGTGCCACAGTAGAAACAAAAATGATGGCTTCAAGTATAAAAAATGGACGACGGAAATACGTATCACCCTAACAACATATATTGTTCATGCGCACTGACACCACGTATCACTAAAGTAATGACGTCACAACATAGCTGTGTCAACCCAACAGGACGTAACTGGGTCACGTGACATGATGTCATATCAATAGATTAGACCAATAAGATCAGGAATGTTCTCAACAAGCTATACTACGCGTATCCATTCGTTGATATGTGTAAATCGCATTTTACATGGTTTATAAAACGTGTACATCAGCTGTACGTGCGAAACCAAACAAACCTGATGAGATTCTTCGTCAAGTACATGCACTCCTATTCACTATTCATTCAGCTGTATATTTCGCTGTGCATTTCTCGAGCAGCACCTTGTTGATGAACTCGTATAACTGAAAACGTTTAAATGCGTGTTTGTTTGTTTGTTTATTCGAGTTTAACAACACTTTCAACAGCTAGGGCCGAAAGCGTTTAAATAGACTCCTGGGAAGAAGGAAGTGCATGAGAATGAAACTAAGTTTGTAATAACCAGCGGTGTAATCATGCCCTTTCATTCACAATATTCTACAGGTTTAGGCCTATTATACTTAACACTTACAATGCTGAAAGCGACTATTTCACCTATTTTATGATGACTATCTGTACGTTCTGGTAGGCGCAGATCAAACGTACAAGCTGATTAATTGTTGGAAAGGGCTCCGAGAGCCCTTTCCAACAGTTAATCAGGTGATAGAGTTTCAAGTATGTTATAAATTTTATTAAACTTCCTCGCATACAGGAATACATAGAGGTCCTCCATATATGGCTAAAGTGGGCGTGGCAGTAAAAGGGATAAAGTACTATCATAATAGTGTCAATGCAAAATAGGAAGAGAATTCTGACCAGATCGCAACCCAATCGAAACTAATTCGAAACTCTCTACCGATCTCTGTCTCTCACCAATAAAAAAGAAATGCGACAACATTGCACCCCACCAACTGTTTTCGATTGTTTTCCATAGAAAACCAGAAAATACAAAATCACTGATTTTTTACAGAGAAACTGTGATTTGTCTACATCCACGGACACAACAGATTTCGAAACTTCTGCTATGGGAGAAATCGTTTCAGTGCCGGCCAATCGATTCATCGTTTCAACACTAATGTCTCAGTTGTACCTGATTTGCCTCGACTGCGATGGGTCAAGTTTCGACTACCCCACCAATGCATGCCTTGATGATGTTTTTATTCGGGGCTACAGTTATAAAAATCAAGAGTTTTTAGAAATTTATTTGCGGATAATTAAATGCTGTGGCACATGGGTTCCGATTTCTTATTTCATTGGAACGTACCGTACTCCAAACTGGTTGTGCTGGTGTCTCAACAGTCCGAATCGGTTACCATAGGCCACCAACTGTATGTGTACGAGAATTATGGCATGACAATACTAAATATTTGAATTAGAGTTACCCGCCTTGAAAAGATACACTTAGAAAATTAATGATGCAATCTCGGAAACTGAGCAGCATTGAGAAACATATTGTTTCAAGACACGATTGAAGCATTCTACTGACACCTTGCATTACTGTTGAATATTCCAGATAGGAGGGTGATCAGATGACTTTTGGACCTAAAAACACAATTGACGATTGGTGTTTTTTTGTTGGGAATTCCCCGAAAAATATGTGAACGTGTCCGTTACTTCCCTTCCTGTCAGTTTGTTTTTATTATTTGTTGCCTGGACCCCTGTTTTCTGGTCAGAAACGTTGTCTAAAGGGCTAAACTTGACAAAGATATTTGAATGCCAAAATTAAAGTGATGCGATCATATTATTTTTTTTCGCCTGAACGTTATAATGATCGCCTATGGGAAAATATCTAGTACTGTGATATCATATTTATTTATTTATTTATTTATTTATTTATTTATTTATTTATTTATTTATTTATTTATTGGCATTTAGCCCTTGTAACCCTGGTGGTATCTTCCCTGTCAGTTCAATGAGAGCAATTGGAAAAGTCCATATTCATTATTTGGGGGTACCCCGATCAATATTTGCAACGTGCAGCCTCAAGGCTGCACGTTGAAAATATTGATTGGACTATCTCTCACATTCATTTTGCAGCCATCCAAATAAATGACATTATGACGTATCATGTTCAGGGGTCGGAAAAGCGGCCCCTCGGATTCAAGTTAAATGTTTCTGCACAATGGCTAATTATGACCACAACATGGAGATAAAGCCAAGTTTAGCCAATCGTTTATACCCGTGTTGCCCATTTTAGAGGACTTCCGCCCAAGCATTGGTGTCTGAGTCCTACGTTTCCAGTAAAACAGAGCTTGTTTACCACAGTAAACAAGCACTGCCACAGGGACACCATATGTCATATCAAATCTAGTCGTGCAAGTAAGCGTATGATGACGAGCAAGAGCGAATCGATATTTCAAAGCCAGACGGAAATGTCCGGGTGGGGAAATGTTGAGGGCGGCAAGGTCACACTCAAACACACTTCGTTACTGTCAATTTGTAGAGATGGGCGGCAGTGGAATTTCGAGTTCGATATCGGTGTCGGTATTTTTCGGGAGGTATGCCGCGGTATCGGTTCGGTATTCGGTTTCTGACTTGAGCGAGAATTACTGATAGAACCAAAGGGGAATTCACACGAGGAAAATACAGAATACAAATGCCACTGTCAGTGAGCTCAATATTAGCATTCTTTTGCCAACACAAATCGTATCGGCAGTAATTTTGTGACTTGTTCCAAACACACCTTAACCTTTAAAGTCCTATTTCAGGCTGTTGTGATCTCAGAGCTTTGCCCTAAACATGTCATCATTAGGAAATCCTGTTGACAATAGACAAATCACCTGGGTAGTGATTTCTAGTCAAGCCTTGGCCGCCTGTTAAGGCAGGCGGCCAAGGCTTGACTAGAAGTCACAGCTATGCAACTAGAAGTCATAACTCTGCAACAGGGCATCTGCATCTGCAGATTGGGAATTAGGACGATTGTCCAGGCCTTTATTGCTAGTAGGAATTCAAAACAAATTTCCCGGGCCCTTTAGAGTTAATAAAACAAAAAAGAAAAATGAGTCACTTCTTTCATGAAAACTTCAACTGTTATCAAGCCTGAACAAGAATTTACAAATACCAAATGTAGGAAAATTTGAAAACCAGATGGTTTCGGTATTCAAAGATTGATTCGGTTCGGTTTTTCAGTATCCCCATGATTTCGGTATCGGTTCGGTTTTTCGGTATCTTGTCCTTCTTTATCAATTTGTATGGTGTTACACAATAGGGCCCAGAACATTAATACGAGATATCATAGTGTGTTATGATTGAAAAATAAGAAAAATGGTTATCAATTTACGCGTCCTGCACAATGCTCGCATCGTGGCGGCATGTGAAGGCCTTTTAGAAAGCAAGATTTTTGTAGTCGTTTTGAGAAATTCGGGGTCTGTTGAGCAAGATCCACTTCTAAACAGAATGTACAACGTCAACAGTCTGGTCTGGGCACTGAAGATCAAAATATTTATATCCCTCCTGACTGTATATAAAGTCGGTTGCGTTCTGGCTCGATGGCTGGTTTTTAAACTCAATCTGACTATCAAATGAGAGTCTTGGACTCCAGACAGCGATATTTGGGTTCATCTTCTGATCTATACCACCCAAATGAGCTAGCTTATACAGGTGGCAGTAGAGAAAGAGAGAGGGAGACAACTTACATAAGCCTTTAGCCTTTTGTCGAATCTGTCATGGCTGACAATTTACGTCATTGGAAAACATATTCAGACACTTAGCTCCCTTTAATTTCCGATATCTGTCAGGAGATTTGATACTAATATTCCTTCGTTTGAGCTTGGCGAATTGGATGGAAATTACTTTCTTCCGTTCGGTTCCTTTTCTCCCGTAGGTTGAATGAGTGTTTGCTGGTACCACTTCAGTTCATTGAGCACAACTCTGTCGGACTGTAAACATCGCAAATTTTAAGTTTGGGATATTTTTTTGGCGTTGCCAAACGACACACATTCCAATGTTTCAGGAGTTAAACGCGGGGCAACAACGGATTGACGGTAAATGTTATGTACTTTTTGAAGTATATATATCAATGTAAAAAAATTGCAATAAAAATTCAGCACCCGACTGAGATGTGTGCTAAGGCACTTTACTGGTGTCCCCTTCTGTGTGCCCCCATTCAGTCGGGAGAGAAGGGGATTAACGGTAGAAAGGGTATGGGAATTTCATTTTAAAATTAAACATTTCGAGATGTAAGCGAATTTGTATCATCCAGGTGCGCATTATCTCGCAAACTTGAGGAATTTTCCTGTAGAGTAGTATAAAATACAGAAGCTGGCTTTTACATTTTTTTCCCAATCAGTTTGAACGTTTCACGGTTATTCTCTATTGAAACCCATTTAACCCTTTACCCAACGCAGACGACATCAAAATTTATTATTTTAAATATCATTTTTTAATTTTTTCAAAAAATTTCAACAAAACCATATCATGTGACCCCTCTTTGGAACGAGCTCGTCGAGCTCGTTCCAAAGAGGGGTCACATGATATGGTTTTGTTGAAATATTTCGAAAAATAATATTTTTTCCGCTGCTGAATTTGCATATTACGCGGGCGTATGCGGACGATTCGTTGGGTAAAGGGTTAAAAATAAGAAAACGTCCGTTTTCACCATCTTTTGGTGTTGTGTAATGTTTGTCTGTTCAGTATATCAACAGCGTACGTATCGTGACATATAATACAGACGATGTCCTTTCCATCAAAATACATGTCTGCGAGGTGACATTTGCTTTTTCTCCCGGGAATTTCGACACGAGGTGACCCTGGCTGTCGAAAGTGTCGTTAAACCCAGATAAATAAATAAATATAATAAATAAATTCTCCCGTCGCAAACTGCTGTAAAAACACATTCACTAAACGAAGAGCCAAAGTTGACGCTTTAGTGTTGTTAGGTGAAATACTGATATATATATATGATATAATTGGTGGATTATCTGTGAACTTGTTGCTTCTAATTAACTTGCCGGGGGCGCAGTGGAGTTGCGGTAACCGGTTCTCGTCAGATTACCGAAGTTAAGCAACGTCGAGCCCGGTTAGTCCTCGGATGGGTGACCATCTGAGCGATCGATTCGGACTCCTGTGTTGTGTCCTTTGGCAAGGCACTTAACCCCGATTGTCCACACGGGGGCACGACGACGCCGTGTACTAAGGCGCACTGCACGTCGATGGTGCGCATGTCTTCAACCAATCTTACCCTGCCTGTGCTGCAGTGCGGAGTTACGATGTTGGGGAGCAGGTAGCTGCTCGTCGTTGCTCGGTGGTTCTCTCCGAGTACTCCGGCTTCCTTCACTCGTAAAACTGTCACGGTCATGATTAGCCATTGTGCATAAGTATGTGACCTTAAACACAAATAAATAAATTAATTAATTTGCTATAAAAGCCAAATTTTCCTTCTGCCTCTTTTAATAAACGAAATCAACAAACAGCTTTGAGAGCTGTCTATTCCTTTCATTTATTAAAAGTAACAAAAGGGAACTTGTCTTTATTTTCTACTGATGTCATAGGGGTTTTCTCAAAAATAACTTTGTTTTTAACTGGGCCTTTCTTGCTCGTCTGATAACTTCAAAGGAAATAACTTTATCGAAAGTCAATTTCCAAGACGATAAAAGTCAGGATGCCCTTTTCCCGCAATCTGTTCATCGTTGTACTCGTTATATTGTATACTGCTGCATCACGAATTCTTTTTGTTTTTTGTCACCTTCGTGTTATGTAACATAATTTTCAAATAAATGTTGTCTTAGTTAGATCACTCAACATAATGAGTTAAACAGGTATTCTTCTGTCCTCTTTAGGAAAGGGGCCAGGGGCCCATGGCATTTGGGAAAATTTGCGTTATGGGGTCTCCACTTGGGAATTTGTTTTGGAGGGGGAGGAACATACAAGGACAAAGAAATTGTACATTCAGTTTGAACAGAGAACATTAAGATTGATACCTAAGCAACTATATGCATACTACTAGTAAGTTTTATAATAGTCACATGGAATCATGTTCACCCCTGCCTCTGCAGTCTCTATTAAACTGTTCTTATACTATTAACCCTTTACCCAACGTAACGGCCAAAACCGGCCAGCGCTATTCTCAAAAATCGCCAATTAATTTTCAAAATATTTTCATTTTTTGTCTCAAAAACATAGGTTATGACCCCTCGTTGGAACAAGCTCGTCGAGCTCGTTCCAACAAGGGGTCATAATCTATGTTTTTGAGACAAAAAATTAAAAAAATTAATTATTCAAGAATTTTTTTTGCAAGTGTCGTCTGCTTTTCATGTTAGGTAAAGGGTTAAAGAACTTGCCATTTGCCTTTGAATTCGGACACTTTCTAAGCTTTGTTAGGTACGCAATTTAATTTTAATGCACAATTGGTGTCCTCAATTGGGTGGTCATACGGTCTCGGAAAACCAGTGCTTTTCCGAGGCAGCATGACCACCCAGTTCAGGACCCCAAATGCGCATTAAAGTTTTGTTCGAGTGGGGACAGAGATTGGGAAATGTGGGTTTGAGAATTGGGTAATAATCATGCCCAAATACTATTGGGAGGTGTCCCATAGTCGGCCCCCGTAGACACCCAAAAGAATCACTGTTAAACCACCGATCTAAGTCATGACACTAACACGAATATAATTACTGCAAAAACTGTTTTGAAAAAGGGTAGCTTGAAAATGTCGTGGAAATCTTTACATCTTAATTACCAATTCGTGCATACCTGCACTACATATTTCTTCTCGATCTTAAATCTCGTATTTCAGATTATTCAGTTCTACAAACTCTTGAGTTAATCAACATATTGGAATGTATGACAAGAATTTAAATTAACCGAATTGAGTAACTCCTAGAAGATTATGTTGTTGAGGCCCCCCATCCCTCTACACACACAAACAGAAAATATAGGACCGCCTAATGTGAGAGATAATTACTCAATTTACATTTCAAGTTACATTTGAGTTTAATATGCACTTCATTTTATATTCCAGTTGGTATCAGCCCTCGGCTCTCACAGTGATTATCAGTTAAAACTCGCGGAACTAATTTACAGGTAATTGACTATTCATTTATCAAACAAAGAATATACAATTTCACCAAAGTTTGACATCTTCGTTGTAATGTAATACCTGCATTGCTATTAACAGGCAATTAAAGAAGCCGTGAGTGTTGTAAATGGGGATTACAGTATTTCATTCTTCAAAAGGTGTCACAACAGATGCAACACAGGTTAAACATTTGTGGCGGCGTTTCACGATGTTAACGTTTTACTGGTCACAGCGACCAGTTCCGACTAGTTTTATGACGCATAAGCTGTGACAAAACAACAACCAGAAGCACCCATTACCATTATTTATTTATTTATTTATTTATTTATTTATTTATTTATTTATTTATTTATTTATTATTTTATTTGTGTTTAAGGTCACATACTTATGCACAATGGTTGATCATGACCGTGGCAATTTTACTGAAGGAGGAAGCCGGAGTACCCGGAGAGAACCACCGAGAAACGACCAGCAGCTGCCAGCACCCCAACATCGTAACTCCGCACTGCAGCACAGGCAGGGTAATATTGGTTGATTGGCCTTAGTACACGGCGTCATCGTGCCCCCATGTGGACAATCGGGGTGAAGTGCCTTGCCCAAGGACACAACGCGGGAGTCCGAATCGATCGCTCAGACAGTCGGTCACCCATCCTAACCCAATACCATTAGGCTCTCAATTAGAGGTGGGAGGTATTAGAATTTTTAATTTGGTATTGGTTTCGGTATTTTTAGAAGGACATCCCTCAGTATCAGTTCGGTATCTGAATTTACTACGATTTGCTGATAGAATCACAATGGGAAATTCACACCAGGAGAATACAGAATGAACGTTTCTTGTATCATCTTACCACAGCGCTACAAATACCGTTGCCAATGAGCTCATCATTGACATTCGTTTGCCAACACAAATTAGACATGAATGTTGAGCTCATTGGCAGTGTTAATTTTGTGACTTGTTCCAAACACACCTTAACTTTAAAAGCCTATATCAGGGTGTGTGATCTCAGAGCATGTGCCCTTAACAAGCCACCGTTAGGAGGTCCTGCTGACAATAGACAAATCAAATGGGCAGTGATTTCTAGTCAAGTCTTGGCTGCTTGTTGAAGCAGCCAAGACTTGACTAGAAATCACTGTTAAGCAACTAGACATGTACCAGTTGTACTTAAGTGGGTATTGCCCACTTATTAAGGGTTAACAAAAATGAAAAGAAAGTCATTAACTTCTTTTAAAAATGAAAAGAAAATCATTCACTTCTGTTATGAAAAAAATGCACACTTCAACTGCTATCAAGTCCCAAACAAGGCCTTATAAATAACGAATGCAGTCAAATTTGAAAATACAGATTGTTTTGGTATACAATGATTGGTTCGGTTCCGTTTTCAGTATCCCCGTGACATATGAATCGGTTCGGTTTTTCGGTATATTGCTCAGCTCTACTCTCAATAAGTCTGTAATAATCTGTTCAAATAAAATGGTGAAGGACTATTTATATCTCCGAATTTACATTTAATAGCCGAAAAGACCATTTTATGTAGATTTTTAAAACAAAATGAAGGTTAGTAACAAAAATTAGAAAAGGACTGAAATCAGAAGACAATCTGATAAATCTCATTCCTGTTTTTTTAAATAAAACTATTGGTGAAATTACTCTCACCAAGTTTCTACCAAGTAGGGTTCATTAGAATTTTAAAAAAAAAGTTATTTGAAATTTGATATTCAAAGGGCGTTGGTAAATATTTTAAACTGTATTCGTTCTGTAAGGCATGCAATCTGTCCAATAATGGCCTTTGGGGAATAATGTTGTGACAGTTTTACTGATTAGCGATGAAGTTAACACTCCTGATCTATCAGATTTAAAAGTGGGGAACGTCTCATTTGAAGATAACCCAACGAGATACAGCCAATATACGTGAACTGTTACACTAAATGTCAAACAAGAGGCCTGAGGTTCAAGAAATAATGTCTTGCATGATAAATTCCGTACATGGAACCTAAGATATAACTGAGGACAGTGACATATACTATTCAAACAAGCAGGGGATATTTGATAAAAGTGAGATATATGAAGAATTATATTTATATTTTCATCAAAAAGACAGTTGAGACATTGCACTGTGATAGCTGGTAAATGATTTCAGCGATAGTTGGATGCCTGGCAAGCACACATTACACGCACAGAACGGTAGAAGACATAGAGGGTCAGTCAGAGAATTTACCACATTCAGTCCAAGACCTCAATAATGTCAGGACACCTGAGGCCCCGTAAGGCCTGGGCTGACGTGGGGTTATTTAGACCCGCTGATGAAATTGCGGGAAAATTAGACCAACGTGGAGGGTCGGAATCCAAGTGTCGCGAACTCGGCGCAGGGAGCTGAGTTAGACCGACGCCGTGATTCCTTCTCTGCCAAATTGGCCTGAAATAGGTTCGATTTCCGTTAGGTGTGATTCCTAATCACTTCAGGCTGTGTAATGGAAAGAATGATTTAAAGTAACAACGATTCTTTTATTTACACATAAAAATAAAGCCGATTCAATATTTCAACAATCAACAATTCGATTCTTTTCACAGAAAATGGGTTGCTAGGGTTAAATAATTCTCAACAATTATATAGCCCTGTACTGGCACTATAGTCTACACACTGGAAATGTTACTACCGTGAGCTCACCATAAGAGCTTCAATAATCTGAAATTATATTACGGAGAGATCGCCATAAGAGCTTCACAGATCTGAAATGTTATTACCGTGAGCTCGCCATAAGAGCTTCACCCGCTTAGGCTCAAATGTCAACGTCTGCGCGTAACTGTACCTCTGGCTGTCGGAGGGTTCCGACCAGCAATGTTCATCATCTATAAAGCCACCGTACTTCTGATTTGGGTCAGATATTGTCTACTCATACCTTATGTGCCTTTTGAAAGTCCTTCGTGAAAGTCCTATTGAAATGTTCACTGTTCCTGGTTGAATTCATGATTCACAAATGCCCCTTTTTGTGCTAGGGCGAAATTGTCACTCACACCGATCTCCAGTCGGTATTACGATGCTTCGACAGCAAAACAAACTACTCCCAACGCAATCAGTCTGACGCTTCAAAGGGTTAATATGCACAATACAATTAACCTACACTTCTGTCTATTGCAGGCTGATACCTGCTACTCGACAATCTAAACTTTAACGTTTCACCTTGGGTTTTCCTTCTCAACGAATTTGGCACTGTAGCCGCCTATCAACCTTAAGCTAAATCAATTGTGGAATGCCCTGTCTGGCGATTCCAGCCGTTTCAGGGTCCTGTGATCGAAGGTACCCCTATGCCAGGAAACAGAGTCCGCCTGCCCTGGACTTCACCAACGTGTGTGTAACCCCAAGTGTGTCTAATGCCCTGCTCTTCAAGGTACATATACTTTTTACCCTAAACTGTCAGGTGGACAGACGCTCATCTGTTCATCTGCCAAAACGGTGGGAGATGACGTATATCGAGGCAGAATCAATACAAGTCATCTCGCGCGTGACTTAACGGTGATTTCACTTGTCGAGAGAACCGATTCGTTCCTGCCACTCATTGCTGTACTAATGATCAGGTGACGACACGACAGACATTTCTATCTTTGAGAATCTCGTTTCTCAATTGGCCGTGACGATATCCTGCCACCAACCGATTACGTCTCGTAAGACTCGCGACTACTGTATAACTTAAATGAGATTAGACCTTATCTAACATACCATTTCTCCCCTGGGTTCCTGCCCTGAAGCTGGATATACACCACGTGTGTTTTTTCCATGTTCAGCTTCATAGAGAAGTGAAATGCACGTAGGTTTTTCGCCTTGGTGCGGAATATCTTTTGAACTTACACTATCTTTATATATGAGGCCCCTTGCCCCTATATTTAGGCTGGCTTTGCTCTGACAACTCCCTTCCCGAGAGAAACACCCTGTGTATCTCTTAAAACACAAGGGACAAAGCCACGCACGCTCGCCTCTCACACCTTTTTACAATCTACCCATCATGTTCAAGACTACAAAACTCTACCCTAGTGGTCGTGGGGCTCATGACCGGGCTCATGCGTCGGCCATGTCGATTCCCACGACACACACGCCACCACATGCTCCCGTCTTGTGGGTTTACATATGGAGAGTAGCCTTATCCTTAGATGTGCAGCACTCTCTCTCTCTCTAATACTATATATTTACACCTAAACATACACATTTCTATACACATTCGCCCATTTTGCAAACAGTTCACTTGGCACTCACTCCGACGAGTAACACCGTCCGCGCCTTTGCGTCAGATGGGTTAATTCCAACGGAGTGTAACTTCACCTCCCATTCTCCTATGTCTTGTGAAGGGGCAAACGACCCCTGCATTATGTTGAGCCTCACCCACGCAAAGCTCAACCAGGGGATTAAAATTGTGCCTCACACACTCACACATTCAACACACAGATTTCCCGACCGCGCCTTTGCGACAGACGGGGTTAGTGTGCCTCACACTCACAACAAACTCTCGTCAATAAAAACAAACACAGTGTCCCGGGTTTGTGCATCCCACACTTACAAAACTCGACGCACAGGCTCCCCGTCCACGCACACTCGCTTCGGGCGGGGCAGTGTATCTCATATTCGCACTCACAACCAACTCTAGTCAGCAGTCAGAGCAATAATAATACTAAAATAAAAAAGTTTCTTCCTGGCCTTAACACCGGGTTTACGAACCTCATCACCTCATCCACGAAAATATTTGCGACTGGAGCCCCCGTCCCAGACACCAGGCCCACAGCCACTCAACTATTGCTTCTTTATAACCACCGACCATTGGCAGGGGGTCGGTTCCCAGTATCCCCTTGGGTAACCCTTGACACACCCCTACTTCTCGCCCCGTTATTCTACGGGTATTCCACCAGGGTCCCCATACCCTGTCATTGTCGCATTCCCAAGAGCTTCCCTTGGCGCTATATCCCCCAGGCTCACTCGTCCCGGCGATTACCATCGTTCGAACGACACTGGCCGTCCTTGGCCCTTGTGCCGTCGACCCCCCGGTCCATTGCGACGACTTCTTGCGCACCTTGGGCGCTGTGCGCCCCCGGCACTCACTGCGTGGTCTCCGCCACCTAGGATGCTTCTCCTTTGGTTTGTGGACCCTTTCCTCGGCCCCCTGGGCGCCCACCTTAGCGGTCCCATCCACTTTAATACCCTCAACTTGTGTTGATCCGTGCCCTCTCAATTCTGGGGAAGTTTGCCCAGCCATTTGCGTGGGTCTGGCCTCCCCTCTCCACACGGGTGACACCGACTTCTTGGGGCGCTCAGCTCCCCACATAAATTTGCTTGAGGGTCTTTCCCCAATGACTCCATTGGGTTCCCTCGCTGTTTGGCGTTTAGCCTGGACCGCCTGCGGCCCCTTCTCCCTAATTGGACAGGAGTCGTCCCTCCTGAAACTTTCCGACATTTCGTCGTGTAGGGGCCATCCCCTGGACCATCGGATTGGTTCCCCCTGGGAACCTTCCCTTCCTTACTCGGTACGTTACCGAGTGCAACCGCCGGGGGTCCTTGCCCACCGACTTGAACTTCCTTTCCCTTAGCTGGGTTCCCACTCGGCCCCTATCCCTGGACCACAACTTATCAGGGTTTGCCCTCACCCCTGGGATATTACCTATGACAAGGTCATAGACAGGCGACTCAATGCACATGGCTTCCACTTCGCCACACTAAAATGGGGTATCCACAGTTATCCTCGCGATGGGAAACCTTCCAACGGTCCCATCTATCAAAATACACAAATGGTCACGACCCAACAATTGCTTGTCGTTAACGAGTTGCCTTCTAACCGCTGCAGAGCAGCACCCAGAATCCCGGAGCAGACGGATCTCCCTTTGTCCCACGTACCCTTGGTACACTGGCATATTAACCTTCTCCTGCGAAGTTGTGAGCCTCTCCCACATGCCACTTATTATCGGGACAACCTCCCCGCCTTCCAGCCTCAATTCTCCATTTTGTATACATTCCCGGAGGGGACTGTGTTCTGGACCGATAGTTTGACAGAACGCTGCCGTCTGTCTACTTTGCCCTGGATCTACGCGGTCACCTTGCTTCCAAGCCCTTGGTGCTGCGTCCCCGGCCCCCTGATGAGGTGGTCTAATGTTCCCAGTGGTCCTAATCTGCTTCTGCTAGCAGTCCCTGGCAACATGACCCCGCTTGTTGCAGATAAAACAAGTGGTGTCCTTGGGAGTGCTCCCTTTCCGGCGCTGGTCTGCGACGCAGGCGGATTGGGGTGGTGTTGCCTTACGGGTGCCATTGCCAACCCGTTTGCACCACCCCTAGCCGATTTGGGTGCGTTTACACTCCCACCGTGGGCCTCGATGTAGCGTTCTGCCACAGTTGCCATCTCATCATAGGTGGGCGGACCCCTTTCCTTGATGAACAGGCCCAACTCCTTGGAGCATGTAGTTAAAAACTGCTCCCGGAAAAATAGATCTCGCTGGGCTCCATATGACTCATTCACTTCTGCGAGATCAGTCCAGCGGTCAAAGTACCGCCTAGCTCGGGCAAAATACTGAGGTATTGTTTCTCCCTTCTCCTGCTTTTTACACTATCTTTATATATGAGGCCCCATGAACCCTATATTTAGGCTGGCTTTGCTCTGACAAATACCTTGTAAATTCGGTTCGCGAGACAAGCGCAGATCCGACGTAGAATTCTTATCAGTTATAACATCTCAGATTCAAGGATTGAAGACATGTGTAACTAAGTGTAACTTACACTACACAAACGTCCAAAATCAGCTTGACTGATGTTATTCCATACTTCCTGCAGTGCAGCGGCGAGTTTCTGGACATTTGGCTGTTGGCGTTGTCGTAGGTGCCTGCCAAGCATATCCCAGACGTGCTCGATTGGTGAAAGGTCTGGACTTAAGGTTAAAACTAGAACTCCTGTCATGAAATGCGCGCAAATAGTGTATCGATTTGTGCATTAATCTGCGCGTTATAACCATGGCAAGGCTATCATAAAGCCTGCGCACAAGCAATGTTTCAGCCAATGGACCTCCGGGCAAACCGAAGATCCATTGGCAGAAACATTGACTGTGCTTGCTAAACATAACCACAAGAAACTGACGTGCTTTTGGATGCCATTCGCTATGGAAATTTCGCAAAATTCATACCCAACCCAGAAAAGCGCACTGTTCGTGACAGGACTTCTAGTTTCAACTGAAGTGCTGACCAAGGCAGTGTAGTGATAGTCTGCTCCTGGGTGAACTCTATAGCGGCACGGGACCTGTGTTCTCTTGCATTGTCATCTTGGAAAATGAATCGACGGCCGTGACGTCGCGCAAATGGCACCCTATGAACGGCTAACATGTTGTCACGGTAGTATTAACCCGTGACACGCCCTTGGATGGGATATAATGCTGTTCTGCTTGTCATGGATATGCCTCCCCACACCATAACCGATCCACCACCAAAACGATCCTGCTGCCTAACGGTTACGTCATGGTATCGTTCGTTCCGCCGCCGCCGCCACACTCTGTTTCGACTGTCGTGGAAGTCGAAAGTGAACCTCTATCCATCGGAAAACATAACATTGCTCCACCGACGATTGTCCTAGCACTGCTCCACACCAATCACGTCTTGCTGCGATGTGACGTTCTGTCAAATGTGGAATTATTCGAGGTCGTCGAGCGTACAAATTCAGCTGTGTGGGCGATTTCAGATAGTCTGACCACTGACTCGCATATCTGCCGCTCGGTGCAGCTGCTGTCCAATTTCTGGGGCACTTTGATGGCGGTTAAGTAATGCTGTGGTTCGGATGAGAGGATCCTGGTTAGCAGTTGTCGCCCTTGGACAACCTGACCGACGTCTGTCATTATCATTGCCTTCTGACGGTAGCGTGACCACAACCTGATATTAATCACCGATTGTGTAACGTTGAGAATTTGGAATATGGCATGGTGATCAGTTACATGTCGAGGTTCTTCATTTTTCTAGATGCAATATAAATTCAATTGCAGATATGTCAAACTAGTTAGTGAAAAAACCAAGATTTGAGCGGCTTCAGCTGCAAGAAAAGTCACAAAGGATCAAAGATCTCACATAGACAATAAAAAATACCACATGGCGAAGCGAATCCCCAACGTCCCTTCTGACCTAAATCTAAAGCTAGAGATGGGAGGTATTAGAATTTTGAGTTGGGTATCGGTTTTGGTATTTTTAGGAGCATATACTGTGGTATCGGTTTTGGTATTTTAGGAGGATATACTGTGGTATCGGTTTTGGTATTTTTAGGAGGATATACTGTGGTATCGGTTCGGTATTCGATATCTAACTTGACTGAGATTTGTTGATAGTACCAAAGGGAAATTCACATCAGAAAAATACAGAATAACTTGCTCTTGTACCATTCTACCACAGAGCCCCAAATGCCACTGCCAATGAGCTCAACACTGGCTTTCTTTTGCCAACACAAATCATATCTACAGTAATTCCGTGACTTGTTCCAAACACACCTTAACCTTTAAAGAACTACTCGAGGCTATTTCAGGCTTTTGTGATCTCAGAGCATGTGCCTTTAACATGCCATCATTTTGAGATCCTGCTGACAATAGACAAATCGCCTGAGCAGTGATTTCTAGTCAAGTCTTGGCTGCATGTTAAAGCCCAAGGATTGCGAGTTCAAACCCCAGCCGGGGAAACGAAATGCAATACCGGCGTGGATTCAAAACCACACTGCTCCTCCATAGTGCCATGTACGGGGATGGTGCTATGCTCGTCCTATCGGTTGAGAACGTAAATGGCTGTCCCGTGTGCAGTAATTACTGTGCACGTTAAAGAACCCTACTGTGGCAAAAGAGCTGCAGCACGGCAAAATTCCCCCGACCCCCCCCCCCCCCCCCCTTGTATATAGTGTATATAGTGTACTTCATTACCTGTATAAAGAATCCCCGCAATGAATCAATCAGGGTCCTCCGAAAAATCAACGGAGGAGTGACTGTACAAGCGCATTGAATCGTGCAACTACCGGAATAAAACGGGCGAAAGACGCGAATTGCAGCTTCAGTCCAACGAAATAAACCTGAGATGATTCTGGTGATGTGGGGTTCTCACAGGGTGCAGCAAAAAATTAACGCTGGGATTTCATATGAAGAAGAAGAAGAAGTCGATCGACCTGGAAGTATTATTTTCCACTCACGCAAGCGCTCGTTAAAAATAAAACTTTCAGGTCCACACTCATGAGTCAATTCCCCATACTGACTAAAATAGAGTAGATTTTCTTTTTATTTTATGCTACGTGACACAATAGTCAGCCCAATTCGACTCCAAATGCATGCATACGTTTCAAAACAATAACAAAGATCAGCTGATCGTTCCTTCAAGGAGACGTGATGCGGCGGAGCGTGACGTCATTCAGGAAGCTATCGAGTCGATGGATGTCGAGAAATATCTTTTAGATAATTTTCGATAATTCACAGGCTAGCATGTAATAGAAAACTTATCCACCCTCCAACCTCAGGACTCATCTACCCAATGGAGGATTACCTTATTCTTGTTTCAGCTCAATTCAAGTCGCCATTTATTTCCGTACTTCCCCACAATGGTTAACAGTTTTTCTAGACCCTCTTCACTCTCAGCTGATAAAACTATTATCATCTGCAAAGAGTAACCCTGAGATTTTTGTTTTTCCAACTTGGACCCCCTCTCTGCTTGCAATTCATTCTTCTCCCAAATCGTTTATGTACAGTAGAGTCGACGTGGACAGGTCACTTTCCATGAGTGGGCACTCTTTCCACGGACGCAATAATATTAGATTCCAAACACTAATTATAGGAATTGTCATCAAAAATTTAATTACTGAAGCACCGGGTACAACCGCGTGGATTATGACCATCCACAGTTACTGTACTGTGTGATGCAAACAGAACCAGGGGCAAGATACATCCCTGTTTAGGATCTGTCTCCTTTGGGACCCTTTTTGTTGTGATATTTCATGATTCCGAAATCCAAGTCCTTCAAGTTTCGGCCACATCCCCTCCCTCCATAAACTGTCGTATGTTTTTTCACGTCTAGGAAGGCCATGAACATCTTCATTTTATGGACGTTTGTTGATTATATCAGTCGCGAAAGAACAAATAAGTGGTCAGTGACCCTTCTTCCTTCCCGGAACCCATTTTGGACCCCCCCCCCCCGAAATCCCCTCTTTTCCACAATTTCCGCAAGCTTTCCACAGAAAACCTTGCAGAATAACGTTCCCAATATTGCTACTAACGGATAACCCTCTATTATTATCTAAAACCTCCCTGCCTCTCTTTTTGTGAATGAAGATTACCCCGTTTCCCTCCACTCAATGAGGACCTCTTACTTTCTGATCGCCATAACACGGCATGGTACTCATATAGTGGATCCCCTTTTAAAAACTCATTTGGAATTTCGTCAGTACCTGCTGCTTTGCCATTCTTTAATTTGATGACTGCATTTCATACTTCTCCCATATTAATTTCACTGCACACTAATTCAAATAAATGTTTTACACTTCCCATCTCACACTCTTGAGGACCCTCACCCCCACCATCTTCTATAATTTACCCTACCTCAATGCTTGACTATTTCTGCTGCTATGCTCTCCTGGTTATCACTGCTATTGCCATTCACCTTGATACCCTGTGAGGTATTGCCTTTGTTAATTTTATTTACACATTTCCAGAATACATTGGAATATGCATCCGCCTGTTTCCCTTATTGTCCTTGATTATATTAATTTTTGTTCTTACCTCTTATCCCTTTACCAAACACGAAAGGCAGACAACACTTTTAAATAAAATTCTTGAAAAACAAAATGTTTTCTTTTTTGCGTCAAAAGCGTAGCTTATGGCTCCTCATTGGAACGAGCTCATTGGGCTTGTTCCAATGAGGAGTCATAAGCTATGTTTTTGAGGCAAAAAATGAAAAAAATAATGAAAATTGAATGATGATTTTTGTGAATAGCGCTGGTTTGTTTTTTTTTTTTCGTTACGTTGGGTAAAGGGTTAATATACTTCTTTCCCACCTCTAGTGACTGTATCATCCATCCCTTAAGTTTTCTGCTTCTTCTGAATGCAGCCCATTTTTCTTCGTCTCTTTATTGCACTGTTGACCTCACTGTTTACACCATATCCTAATTCCTTTGCCGACACTCCGATCCTTCTTATTTTTTTATAAACTATAATTTCATTTCACTCAATCCAAATTGGTTTTGGCGAGTAGGCATGGCCTATACATCAAATGACCAACAATCAGGTACAAGTGCATTGTGCAAAGAGGATGTTATACATCTCATAATACAGGGCCGGTACAATCAAAGTCAAATTCTTCTTAGTAAATGATGTTTTAAATCCAGGTGTAACATAGGGTTGTTTCACACAAGAATAGCACTAGGGTTGGAGTCAGACATCCCATTAAGTCTCTAATCCTCCATGTGCCTTCCCTTCCAGCATCTGTTAGACTGCTCGCTATTGAGTCAGCCAATTCTGAACGTTATCCCCGTTTGACACATTTTCTAGCTTTGATTATAAATTCGCCCCAAAGTGTCCCAGTCCGCTTCCATTCCCAACTTCCAGATGTCCTTGAAGGTCGCTCTAGGTTTTGCTATTCTTTTGACCCTCAGCCTCAATGTTATCAGGTTGTAATCACTATCCACTATTTATTATTTATTTATTGGGGCTTAATGACACTTTCGACTGCTACGGTTACCTCGTGTCTGACAGTTTTACGGATGGAGGAAGCCGGAGTGCCTGGAGATAACCACCGAGCAACGGCGAGCAACTGTCAGACTCCCCAACATACTAACTCCACACAAGCAGTGTTGGCATTGGTTGAAGACAAGTGCACCATCGACGTATAGTACGTCTTAGTACACAACGCCACCTTGCCACCACGTGGGCAATGGGGTGAAGTATCTTGCCCAAGGACACAACGCGGTTGCCGCAGGTGGGATTCGAACCGAGAATCTCTCGACTTGCAGCCTGCATATCTACCCGCTGACCTACCGCGCTCCCCACTATCCACTTCAGAAGTTCCTTCGTCTGTTTCCATATACATGATCTTCATCCACGGCTCTTGGTCGGCGAGTACATAGTCAATTATTTTCCCTATTCAATATCTTCAGACCTATTTCATTTGTAAATTCCAAGATTTCCTCCCATTAACATTGATTTTCTTGCCCCCACCCACTATGCCCCCACTCACGCCTGCAATATGTCCATTAATTCCCCCATTTGTACAAAATGAAGCCACCTGTTTTCAAGTTTTTTATAACATTGAATCTTGGTGTCGAATATACTCCATCGTTCCACTCAGACTTGCTCCGTTCAGTCGCCAAATATACGCCCCCCCCCCCCCCCCCTGCAACGCTTCTGTTTTTCAACTTGCTTTTCGCCCATATTATTTCTCTTTCTACTTGGTTTGTTGTATTTACTCTTGATAAGTCTGTGATGGTCAGAGGGCCTAACTCCTCCTTGATTTACATACCCACTCTCCCTCCCTTTTTCTGGACTTCTATCAACCCCCTCCAATCCACTCATACACCTTGATCTGATCAATCCTCTCACCCTGTCTGAACCATATCTCACCGAGGGCTGTCATATCGGAATTCTCGTCTTTCACAATGACTGTGATTTCACTCACTTTCCTACGGAGACCCTGCATACATATAGCTGTATCCCCCTTTGAAAACGCATGAATCCTCTGAGATATTATTCTTACCTCTTTTTGCGGGCCCCCTTTCTTCTCTCTTTGCTACATGTTTCCTTTCGAAATTGCGTCTTATGTAAACTTTTCCCAACAACCCTGTCTTATCTCAAAAACGGTTGCAAATGCCTCCCAGCACCTCACTACCCCTCACTGGGCTCAGATGAAAATAACCCATACAATTCCTGCTTACCCCAAAAGGACCCCCAGTTGTAAACAAAATTCCCCGTTAACCTCCCAAATCGTAGAATTTTGTTCATTCCCTCCACTTATCTCTGGGAGAAGACTCGACACTACTACCCTCGTAATCCTACAGTGTAATTTAGTAACTAAATCGCTGTTCGTCACCATCATCTGAACTGACCTCCTTTCCCTAATATTGTTTGTTCCCATGTGCACCACCACCACTGGGCTTGGCCCAGAAACTGCCACACTACCGTCCGCCCTGTTTCTCAAGTCCCCAACTTTAACCCTCAGAAAACACTAGACGGTTCGGTTTAAACTGTCCGGACCACAAACTGCCCTATCTAAACCCCGAACTGTGCCACACCCCGCAACAACCAGCTTCCTTTTGGCTGTCCTCTTGTCTCTCCCACTGACTCTCTGTCAAATACTTTTTGTCTCATCTGGATACCATGCACCCCCCCCCTCCCTCCCTTGAGGATATTGGCGCTATGACCCTGTTCCTTTCGTCGCTTTTGGCCACCATTGGTGCTCTGTCTCATCAGTCCTCCCTCCCTCCTCCTCTTTCCTACCATCTGCTCGCCATACTTCGAATTAGTGCCTAACATACCATCCTGCTCTTCTAATCCTTCAGACCCCAAAATACTAAACCGGTTTGTCATATTACATCCTAGTTCCACAGAACTCCTTTTTTGTATTCATTTCTCACTTCGATCCCGCACCTCTTCCACTCTCTCTCTCTCTCTTCAGATCTATGCACCGTCAAGTTTGCGAACTTTTCTACTTACCTCTTCACCTTCGTCAATCACACCGAACGACCTCCCTCCGGCCTCCACCCACTCGTTTCCTCTTTGAATCTTAAACCACTTTCCACCCGTCAAAGGTTACTTTACCTGGCGTAATCTCTGATAGGCCCGTCATCCCAGGTTTACATTTTCATCTCCCCTTCATACTTGACAATATCCTCCAGCCAACGAAAAATATCTCTAAAATTACAACAAATACCCTCAGTATCCATCGACCTAAAATCCCCACAGATCACGTCACATCTTTTACATGGATAAAAACCAAGCTCCTGTGGAATTTCTACACCCCCACCCCTGCTAAACCTACTTAACACACTCACATGGTTTTAAATTGGGTTATCTGGGCACATCGGGACAAAATCAAAACTCCCAGGGGGAGACAATTTAACTTTCTGAACTGCAAAATCTGAAAAAATCCTTGCATTTTAGATATAAGTTTTTAGAATTTTAGGGATCTTGAGACACACATTTGAATGCTATGAAATGGTAGTTTCTCCACAGTCCAAACTGGACTTCCTACAATTTGCTAAAAAAATGATTTTATAGGAGTAGATGCCAGATATAGTGCGGGGCGATATTAGCCAAAATAATAATCACGGTTTTGTGAAAAGAAGATCGTGGTTAACGACATAATCACAATATTGTTCTCTTGTGAAGGTTGTGCTTATTCTGGTAAATGAACATTATCATGACCATGTGCATGTCCTGTAATTTGTATCAGATTCGAGGTCGTGTTTACAATCGGATAGCAACGAGTTCGGGCGAGTTGCGATCCAATTGTAAACATGATCGACAATCTGATACAAATTACAAGACATGCACACAGGTGCGGCGGAAGCTCGATAAAAGTGGAGGGGCACAAATGTTCATGACCCCCCATGGTTCGGCCCAATGGGAGGGAAAGTTACAATCGGATATCTGTAAATGTAACATGACACAATAGAGTGTTTCATTAAGATAAGCATGCCGCTTTGTGGTCACTTAAGTGGCGGCGCTACGGGAGGGCATGAGGGGGGGGGGGGCATTTGCCCCCCCCCCCCCCAAACGAAGGCTTTGCCCCCCCACAGTTGCCCCCCCAACCATCTCGCATGCATTTCCATCCACCCTCACACACAAACACATTCAGTCACTCTCTCTCTCACACACACACACCCATCTCTTTTTTTATTCCCAATAATTTCCCATACACACTTAGCCCAAAGCCGCAGGCTAGCTGATGAACACATCCAGGCAGTAGAGATTTAAAGACTCGGATGCAGATACTTATAAGTTATAATTAAGTTATGAGCCAACAAAGGCATGTCTATCCATATCCCTTGTCTAAAAAAATTCATGGATTTCGCATTATGACAGACGGGCATTATGAGTCTCTCTCTCTCTCTCTCTCTCTCTCTCTCTCTCTCTCTCTCTCTCTCTCTCTCTCTCTCTCACGCACAGACCCACCAGACGCGGATCCAGGATTTTTTGAAAGGAGGACCGCTAATAACCATTACATTTAGTCGAAACTTGGACCTAAAGTCCGTAATATAATTTTTTGGTTTGGTACGTCCACAGGACGTACCAAACCAAAAAAGTATATTACGGACTTTGGGTCCAAGTTTGGACTACCTCATAACAAAGTAATGATATGATCCTTTACGTATTTGCCCCCCTTCATGGGAGTCTGCCCCCCCCCCCCTCCCCACAAAAAAATTTCTGGCGCCGCCACTGGGTCACTTTCCTCTGCATTTCTTCTACTTCAATCATCTTCCAACCCGAAGGCTAGGGGTTGGAAGATGGTTGAAGTAGAAGAAACGGACCGAAGCGATCGACGGTAGGATTAATTGGCCAAATGCTGTTTGGATTTGCAAATAATATATTGCAGGAATACCTGTATATTAGCACGTTTGCATGCACCCATTTTAACTCATGGTGTAACCACACAACATGTCTGTGGAAAAAAGTGGAGGCGCACGTGTCCCCTGTACACCTTGGTTCCACCGCCTCTTCATGCACATGGCCATATGATACATTTAATTAACAATCCCGTTACATAAAGCACGTTTCCCCCATTTTTCAGTTTAAATTGGGTCGAAATTGGTTAAAATTATGAATTCCAGAAACTATATTTTAATGCGCAATAGCAATGCATATATGTGATAGTGCGGTGTTTACCGAAAATTGAATCTGTCTAATACAGAATCGGAACGGAGGCGGGGATGATACAAACGTTTTTTCCGAGTTTTAGGGATGCAAATTAAGTTGATTGTTAGATAAATAGTGTTGATACAGTTTAATGTATAATGGACAATGGACTCAGCTGTATTAACCAGAAATATACGGAGTACATATACTTCGTGTCTCAATTTAACGCTTTGATACTTGTGTAAGTCTTACGACGAACGAAATGAAACAGCGCGTTGATACTTTGTGGTCATTTGTTTTGTTATTATTTTTCGATTTTGTAATGTGTTAACCTCAATTCCTATTTTCTCCCGAACAGTACTCAGTGACAACGATTGAGAAAAATGTTATCGCAGCTTAAAATACTAATATAATCCTGCTGTCAAGACTTCTTAACTGGTTGAGTGCTAGAAGCCAATATAGGGGCTTTTAAAAAATGAGGATACCAGAGCAAAAGCCAACACTTTTCTTGCTTATATTTCATATTCAGTCAAACACAAATAATATTTTGTTTATATAAATTTATTTTATTACAAATTATTGGAGAGTGCCTGTGGGCACTCTCCAATAATTTGCAATAAAATAAGTTTTGAATAACAAATTCAGGCCACCAAAAATAATCTAGCCCTCAACCAGTTAATTATTAATGTTAAAAATATCTTGTTATTTGTACTTTCCGACGTTTGACGTCGCATTTTGAAAAACGTTGAAGAAACTCAATTCCCAGTGATGTTTGAACGTCAGGATAATTAACGCCTCAAAGGGTTAATAACAACTTTGATGTATAATATGTGTTGTGGCCTTGTGTCCGTGCATGGTATACCGATAAATAGGTACGGGGTGTGTCAGAAGGTCATGTTCTCAACTCGATAAACATTGGAGAGACACATCAAGGGAAGTAACTGAAGTTACTGAACTGAACAATGAACTTTTCAAACTGAAAACGTGGTCGGGACAACCATGCGACAAACATGTTGTGTTACAATAATCTTCCATTGACAAAAAGATAGCAATTCAGGTTTTCTCTCCGTTTTATTCTCCGTTTTATTTTCTTATTTCACAAGATAATTTCATATCAATTTGTTGGTATTGGGTCAAAAATATTTTGAGAATCTTTTTATTTTGGGCATATTTCAGTAATTTGGGCGCGATGTGTACCGCCGCAAATTTGGGAGGAATCTAAAGGCCTGCATACTAACATCTGCCTGCTAAAACCAATCACTACTCGTAGCCACAACAACAAGCGTAAACAAACCTAAAAATACAATACCGAAACAACAAACCCAGGCGACACCTCCACTCAGGATAAATGTGCTCAAAATCTTAGATTGTTTGACCCAATTCAAACTAAATCACCCAAAACAACTTCCACAACACGCTCTGAAATAAATTTCCAGAAAAAGACTAAATTATACTAAAGGTACTTACATTCGTTTCTCGGTGAAAATCTGTGAGAGCAGTTCAGTGTGCACACGTTATCTCTGAAGAAGAATCTGCCGAGCAATATCAACAGGAATATGTTCTAAAAGACAACTTTTGCAACTCGTTGACATGTGGATGTCAAATGGGAGCAACACACAGTATTTATATTGCTTTGGTACCCAATTATCCGCTTGGAAGAGCTTGGCACCATTGACCGCATGTCAACAAGAGATTCATAATTCTTGGATAGAACTGATTTATCACGACCACCATGTCCAGTAGAACCGTGTGCCGATCGGATGATATCGAACATGTTGTGAATGAGTGAGAAGTGAACAGTGAGCAGAATTTATCCATGCTGCTTAATAAAAAAAACGGATATTTCCCCATGCATCTTTTTCATTACGGATATTGCTCCATGTTTTTTTTTCTTACGACAGACATTTTCACCATGCTATTTTTTCTTACTTTAGTTTGTCAACAGCTGTTGTGTGAATTAAGGTGCTATATAAGTAAGAGGAATTTGTTTACTCTTAAATTCCCACCTCTGATATTCCATAAATTTAAATTAATTATACACAAATTATACATCAAAATGAAGGTTGCGATGTATATAATACGAAAAACAAATGCAATCAACTCACGGAGTCGACAGCAGGCACCAGTGGTTCCTGGAAGTCTGCTGCCGTATTCGTACCAGAACTGATAATAAAATAACATTTCCGAAGAACAGCACGTGGTCAAATGTGCTTTCCGACAAGACAGTGATACATTCCAGTCTGTTTATCGACAGCCATTTTGAAATATTCTTTTCATGCTAATATCAAGCTCGTGATTTACCATATTGTGACTCTTACACACTGTTTATACCACCTCACAGTCCAACACACTTGTATATACACATAATCTTTATCCACACAGGTAGTTATTCCAAGTCAATGCTTTGCTTCGTTATTTTAGCTTTCGCCTTTTAATTTGTACTTTTTATTCCAGCCATACAACCATATTAGATCGTGTTACCTGTCGACCCGGCCAGTGCGACCCATACCTGTGTCGCCCAGACACGGTTGCATTTTACCTTCACACGATCCATTCTTCCTTCCTGATAGAATATATACTGGTGACCCACAACAACTTGCCACGTCGACCCACGGCGCAAGAAGTACCTTCCCGAAAGCATTATTGAGCTCACATGCTCAGCTCTTGGCGCTCGGATTGGTACCCCACAATAATCACAAATTGAGTATCAACACTCTCAACACAGCTGGCTACCAAAGCTGCAACTCTTGTGTTTTGACAGTTCACAGTCAACAACAACACCGTCAAATAAAGTCGTGACAAATTGCAACTCTCACACTCACGACAGCCTTACCTAGGTCGCTGTCACTGTTAATCCTGACCAACAGATTACACGCCGGATAACCGTAGAGACTTCCACCCACCTGTGTCCGGTTTTGTAACATTACCAGTGGAATACAACAGATCTCTGTATTTGTTTGTTTGGAAAGGCCGCACAGGCTGAAACCTTGGTTACACTTTGCGGAAGCTAATTCCGGACAAATACGAATAGAGGTCCACCTCACCTACCTAACCTTTTCACCTCATCTCCACCCTGAAACACGCCGTAAGCTCCCCCGACTGCAACTCAATAACACTCGGAGACTCATGTTTCGTGAATCTGATGGAGACCATAAACACTGCATTTATCAATAATGCAATTCACGAAATGTCTTGTATTTAAATTCTACAATGAGGGCCTTCACCGTGTGGAGTCCTCACCCCTGCACATAGCAGGAAGACAATTATTAATTCGGACCCCTAAACCTTCAACCTACTAGGGGCTGACCTGTGGTCTCTCTAAGGTGACCATACCTGACCTGTGGTCTATCTAAGGTGACCGTACATTGAAAACCTATCACAGTTACCTCCTATGGAAGTAGCATCCACAGGCGTCCAACCCTAAGCTATAAACCGTATGAATCACACCCTTGCAAACCGCAGGAAGCGGCATTAGTAGTAGTGCTCGCACGTTTGAGGACTCATTGGCCGGACCTCGGTGCCGGACCTCGGAAGTGACGTCATGTCACGTGACGTAGTGGCGCCATGTTGTGTTGTCATGGTAACCCGCGTGAGCGGCCATCTTGTGACGTCATCTCCATAGTGATACGTGGTGCTAGTGCGCATGCACAGCGCAGCGCGCGTTGTTAAGGTGATACGTGTTTCCGTCGTCCATTTTGTATACTGGAGGCCGCCATCTTGGTTTCTATGGTAGCACGTGATTGCTATGTTACCAGTAGCTTCTAACAAGACAGGGGTATGTTCGGGGGGGGGGGGGGGGGTGTTCCTTTGTAGAAGAGTAAATCTGATTACCACAAACAACCCGACAATCCCTCCAAATCACCAAAATCCACCCCAAATCACCGAAATTGACTTTATTTGATACGGATTTCCCATGTTATTGGTTTCATTGACTTATCACGCAGTGCCATAGTACTAAGGGGTACAAAGGGGTGCGTTCGATTGAACAGGAGTAATGTTCTTGCTTAGAATTCTCCCAGAATCCCTTTTTGGATCCCTATCCCATGACGTTTTTTCCCATTAAAAGACACGTTCCTTTGGTCATTACCCAGAATTCTTTGCTTCTATCTATATATGCAATACTTTTCGTCTATCTGGCCCGGTTTCTTTGTTCTAGAGTATACTCCAATAGCGTAGAAGAGCCTATTAACTGGAACAGCTTTGCTTATTATTACTATATTTAGCTATTCTAGTCTATTCTTGTTAGTTCTGACCATTCCAAGTACTCTTGTTATTTCATTTATCTAGATCATTTATATAAATTATAACTAACCAATCAGATTGCTTGATTTCCCATAACCTGTATGCAGAGTTATCTCCCTTCTGTACAACAAAAGCCAATATCATTCCCAAGGGCAATATCATTCCCAAAGCCAATAAGCTATCGAGCAGTTACTGATAAGTCATTGCTCGAACGACTCGAAGCTCATCGAGCAAATGAGCCTTAGAGCAATTGCTCGATCGAGTGACTCGGCATATTGCTCGAATGACTCGAAGTCCGTCGAGCAAATGAGCTATCGAGTAATTGCTCGTTCGAGTGACTCCTCGAACGACTCTTCGACTCATTTCAGTATTTGAGGATATCTATGGCCCGGCATTGTATTATTTGAGGATACCTATCGAGGATACCTTTTATAGGATACTTATCTGAGGATACTATTACCTATATCACAAGGCATACCTATCCCAAATATCCCTTATAAGCTAAAGAGCAAGAGAGTAATTGCTCCATGAGCAATTGCTCGATCGACTCGAAACTCATCGAGCAAATGAGCCTAAGAGCAATTGCTCGATCGAGTGACTCGGTATATTGCTCGAACGACTCGAAGCTCATCGAGCAAATGAGCTATTGAGTAATTGCTCGTTCGAGTGACTCCTCGAACGACTCTTAGACTCATTTCAGAAAAAAGGGGTGCCGAAGGCCATATGTTTTCCAAAAAGGGGTGCCGAAATTGGGGTGCCTTCTGGAGAATCCCTTTTTGTCAAATGAGCTATCGAGTAATTGCTCGATCGAGTGACTCGACATGCTGCTCGAACGACTCGAATCCCATCGAGCAAATGAGCTAACGAGCAATTGCTCGTTCGAGTGACTCCTCGAACGACTCTTAGACTCATTTCAGAAAAAGGGATTCCATAGCCATAGCCCTTTTCGAAAAAGGGATTCTTAAAAAGGGATTCTGTAAAATGGGATTCCTATTCGAGTCCGTAAAATTTGGATTCCGTGTTTTAACATCGACACTCGAGGGTATGGAAAGGGATTGATAACAACCAATTCACCAATGACTACAAGACTCTGAACAGATACGACCAGTCACTATAAAACAACGAAGTAAACATAACAAAGTGAAAGAATGTCAAACTAGTCGGATTGATCGAACTAGTTGGACAGACTGAACAGATCTGAATTATGAACAGATACAAGACACCTGTTCGAATGAAGTCGTAGTGAACAAAGATCCAATACAATCAAGATGGATGGGAACAGAACAAAGTGAACAAAGATCCAATGAAGTTATCGAAGTGAATTGACCATAACAAAGTTTTCAACTGAATGAACTATAACCCTTAAATATAACCCAATGTTAACCCCCTTAAATTGAACAAACCCGAATGAACCCTTTGAACTGAACAAAGTTTTCAACTGAATGAACTTTATGTAATTAAAACCCCTTTGAAGTCCAGAAAGTTTTTAACTATAACCTAAATGAAGGTATTAACACCCTTGAACTGAATGAAGTATAACCCCTAACTATATCCCAATGTTAACACCTTTGAACTGAACAAAATTTAATTTAATAAATTTTAAACGTAATGAAAATATAACGAAGGTGATCTGAATTTTAACTCGAGAATACAACCCATTAAACTGAATTCTTCCAATAGGGAAGGGGAAAACCCTCGAGTGTCGATGTTAAAACACGGAATCCAAATTTTACGGACTCGAATAGGAATCCCATTTTACAGAATCCCTTTTTAAGAATCCCTTTTTTCGAAAACGGCTATGGCTATGGAATCCCTTTTTCTGAAATGAGTCTAAGAGTCGTTCGAGGAGTCACTCGAACGAGCAATTGCTCGTTAGCTCATTTGCTCGATGGGATTCGAGTCGTTCGAGCAGCATGTCGAGTCACTCGATCGAGCAATTACTCGATAGCTCATTTGACAAAAAGGGATTCTCCAGAAGGCTCCCCAATTTCGGCACCCCTTTTTGGAAAACATATGGCCTTCGGCACCCCTTTTTTCTGAAATGAGTCTGAGAGTCGTTCGAGGAGTCGCTCGAACAATATACCGAGTCACTCGATCGAGCAATTGCTCTTAGGCTCATTTGCTCGATGAGCTTCGAGTCGATCGAGCAATTGCTCATGTTTGCTCGATGAGCTTCGAGTCGATCGAGCAATTGCTCATGGAGCAATTACTCTCTTGCTCTTTAGCTTATAAGGGATATTTGGGATAGGTATGCCTTGTGATATAGGTAATAGTATCCTCAGATAAGTATCCTATAAAAGGTATCCTCGATAGGTATCCTCAAATAATACAATGCCGGGCCATAGATATCCTCAAATACTGAAATGAGTCGAAGAGTCGTTTGAGGAGTTACTCGAACGAGCAATTACTCGATAGCTCATTTGCTCGACGGACTTCGAGTCATTCGAGCAATATGCCGAGTCACTCGATCGAGCAATTGCTCTAAGGCCCATTTGCTCGATGAGCTTCGAGTCGTTCGAGCAATGACTTATCAGTAACTGCTCGATAGCTTATTGGCTTTCGGAATGATATTGGCTTTGGGAATGATATTGGCTTTTGTTGTACAGAAGGGAGATAACTCTGCATACAGGTTATGGGAAATCAAGCAATCTGATTGGTTAGTTATAATTTATATAAATGATCTAGATAAATGAAACAACAAGAGTACTTGGAATAGAGTCAGAACTAACAAGAATAGACTAGAATAGCTAAATATAGTAATAATAAGCAAAGCTGTTCCAGTTAATAGGCTCTTCTACGCTATTGGACTATGCTCTAGAACAAAGAAACCGGCCCAGATAGACGAAAAATATTGGGTCATTACCAAAGGAACGTGTCTTTTAATGGGAAAAACGTCATGGGATAGGGATCCAAAAAGGGATTCTGGGAGAATTCTAAGCAAGAACATTACTCCTGTTCAATCGAACGCACCCCTTTGTACCCCTTAGTACTATGGCACTACGTGTTAAGTCAATAAAACCAATAACATGGGAAATCCGTATCAAATAAAGTCAATTTCGGTGATTTGGGGTGGATTTTGGTGATTTGGAGGGATTGTCGGGTTGTTTGTGGTAATCAGATTTACTCTTCTGCAAAGGAACACACCCCCGAACATACCCCTGTCTTGTTAGAAGCCATTGGTAACATAGCAATCATGTGCTACCATAGAAACCAAGATGGCGGCCTCCAGTATACAAAATGGACGACGGAAACACGTATCACCTTAACAACGCGCGCTGCGCTGTGCATGCGCACTAGCACCACGTATCACTATGGAGATGACGTCACAAGATGGCCGCTCACGCGGGTTACCATGACAACACAACATGGCGCCACTACGTCACGTGACATGACGTCACTTCCGAGGTCCGGCACCGAGGTCCGGCCAATGAGTCCTCAAACGTGCGAGCACTACTACTGGCATTTCCAGTTCTCAGCTCTGAACCTTTGACCTACTAATGGTTGATCTATGGTATATCTCCGGTGATCATACAATTAAAAAAACTATCACAGTTACCTCCTATGGAAGTAGTACCCACAGGCTTCCAGCCCTAACCTACGTACCGTATGGCAATACCTAAGAACCAAAAGAACCCTCCCACCTCACCTCTAAAGGGCATTAGGGGAAAATTGTTCGACACGGAAGTGGACACTTCTCATCGTGGGCCAATATCACACGGACTGATAACGTCCACCGATGTTCGACTTAGTTTATCACACCACCATCAGTGCCCCTACAAGCTCATATGACTGAGGCCACCAGGGCCCTTCTTGTCTTACACCACCATCAGATGACCACGCCAGAAGCTTGAGGGCGAGTCTAATTGCTGCTATGCCCCTTTGTAACCAATCCATCCAGTGTTTTTCACCCCTTAACTCATCTAGTCGGGTTCTCCAAATTAGTCAAATTATCTTTCGACATATAGAAAGGTAAAAAATGTTTTATTTTTTCTTCTCACTCACTCACTCACTCACTCACTCGCTCACTCTCACATCCATCCATCCATCCATCCATCCATCCATCCATCCATCCATCCATCCATCCATCCATCCATCCATCCATCCATCCATCCATCCATCCATCCATCCACCCATCCATCCACCCACCCACCCACCCACCCACCCACCCACCCACCCACCCACCCACCCACCCACCCACAGACCCACCCACCCATCCATCCATCCATCCATCCATCCATCCATCCATCCATCCATCCATCCATCCATTCCATCCATCCATCCATCCATCCACAGACGAAATGGGGCATAGGGCAGGGTGGGCGCTGTTATTGTTATAATAGTGGTCCCTTTTCACTCCGTTTCGGTCCCGATTCGGTCCGTTTCGGTCCATTTCGGTGATTCGACACACCGTAATATAATAATGTTAACTCGTGGCCAAATCTGCTCCAGATATCCAAGAACAAATCTAGGCATTCAAAACACTCTACGATGCAACGACATGACTGCATTTGGGGAAAGGACAACACGGTCTGCAGACTGCATTTATTATAGAAGATGGATTCCATGACCGACGGACATGCGCATTTCTCTCGATAGCACGAACTTTCATCGAAAAAATAATTCTAAGAAATGCAAACAGGAGTCATGATACCTTGCAAGTAATATGGCAGCTGTGCATATAAAAATAGTGTGTTGTATTAAGGCGGTCATTCTCGTTATTTGATTTTAGACGGGATTGTATCAGTATCGATGCTTTTTCGGCCCCGATGACTTTGACCGAAATGTAAACAAACAGACAACGAAAACAAAGCTGAGAGTTTTGGAATTTGCCCCCTCCCCCACACCCCCCCCCCCCCTCCACCCGGAACTCGATCGCTGAGTTTTGAAGAAGTTTGATTTCCTAGCTTTGTTCTTGGCTACTGAAACACATTTTGCCACGAGTTTTTCTCCTGAAATATTATTTTATTATCAGTTCTGGTACGAATACGGTAGCAGACTTCCAGGAACCATTGGTGCCTGCTGTCAGCTCGGTGAGTTGATTGTATATATGTTACGTGTTCTGCACATCACAACCGCCATATTGATGTATAATTTGTGTATATTTAAATTGAATTCATGGGATATCAGAGATGGCAATTTCGAAAGAAACAAATTCCTCTCACTTACACAGCACCTTAAGTCGACTTTGATAACGTGATTAGAATTGCCCACCATGCGCCTTTTTATAACAGCTTGTATTATTTTAACAAAAGATATATATATATTTCAACGGATCTTCTGCATTTTCATTAGAAAACTCTAGGATGAACTCTGTGAGGACCACCTCGCAACTTTGCGGATGAGGGGGAGTCCAGGGAGAAACCCACTCCTCGCCCCACCAATAGCAACGATCACAAGAGTCACAATATACAATTGCGGATTCTTACCTCTCTTTTCCCTATAACTTTTCAAACTGAACACTCAAATTTTCTTGAAACACTCTAATCAAGAAGACGCATAGAAAAAGTAGACCAAGCGTAGGAGGGATTGAAACAAGCTTCCCGTCGACATTCACAGAAAATCACCAAACACCAAGCAAGGATTCAAAAAGGCTTGCCTGGTTGGGACCAGTGTACATTTTAAATGAATAAATAAATAAACGACTGAATAAATATATAACAGCCCTTTTTAAGCTGTTTTTTTTTGGGGGGGGGGGGTTGTTTGTGAGTGATCGAGGGTGGATATGTGCGGATGGGTGTGTGTGTGTTTAGGTGTATTCTCGACTTTATGTTGTGTGGAGATGTGTGTGGGTTTTTATTCCACTACCATGTCATCTGCTGCCCTTGAAGGCAGACCAGATGACCAAGGTGTTTCAGTATCCACTTTCGATTGAAGGCTGATGGATGACTCACAGGTTTCAAAAACACATATTGGTGGATTTTTTTCCTTTTTTTGAAACCGTTATGGATAATATTATAGGGCTGCTCCCAAACATGGGTTTTTTTTCTTTCTAAAACAAACCATCAAACTGCGGTTTCAGTATTTACCATAAATGCCCCCACGTTTCTAAAGTAAAACACCAGAGTAGAATTATGGTAGTTATGCACAATTCCTAGTCATCTTCCTGTTCGAGGTTGTCGGAGATCTGATCATACGACCGTATCGCCAGTGCGTGCACTTTGGGGGGGGGGGGTGGGTCTCAATAGGTAGAGGTGCAGGCTGCAGGCCGAGAGGTCTTTGGTTCGAATCCCACCTGCGGCAACCGCGTTGTGTCCTTGGGTAAGACACTTCACCCCCACTTAAGCTCGATGATACACAGTCTCATATACGGATATACGGTCACTAGATATTGAAGCTGTTGGTCAATAACAATTACGGGCATAATAAAATCTCATATCATCCCTGTGCGCCGTCGGCGCACTGTAAGTTTCATTCATTTTCATTAAGTATGGAGTTGATAGAAACTAATCGTGGTGGTCTCAAACATTGCCATGAAGGTTATTTGTGTACAAGAAAAATGACAAATACTATATGATGGGAATGTACAAAACACGGAGCCAAGTCATGCATTGACAACAAATAATGATATGACAACGATCCTCAGTTCAACAGAACACAGTCATGAACTTTATGCGAAAGATATTAGAAAAATAATAAAACTTTGGCTGGTCGCTGATTTACCGCGGTTCTCAGGTGAGAAGGCCTTGATTACCCCTGCGCTTCCAAATGCATTTCTAATACCACGCAACTTCTGTCCACCCAACGCTCGGAGACGAACTGCTTGATAGCATCCCGTACACCATTCATCCCAATCTCTCCCATAACCATACTAATCCTCTCATTTGTGTCATCCATTAACCGCACGTCCTTCGTTTTCCCATCCCACGTCCCCATTGTACTACCAGTGGATTTTATTCTTTAGACTGGTATTCTGGACATTCTGATAGACCTGGCTTCTTTTTATCACACAGGTCATACAAAGACCTCTTTGCCTTGACACCCTTTCGCCAATTAAGGTTAAATCCCCCATGACTCTTTCTCTGGAGATTTTGTTTACCCTGGGTTTTGAGATCTCCATGTACTCACAGGGTCCATATTTAACTCCCTTTGTGTTTGAATTTAAAATATTCTGGAACATTAGTTTACACCAAATAGTTAGACTGGTATTTTAGACATTATGATAGAAAGTGTTCCAAAAAAGTTCCAAAATTATACATTTGGCACTCCTTTTCACTGTCTCTCCCAATTGTTTCCCCAGGCACCAGCGACCGCGATAGCACCTTCAACAGCAGCGACCCACCAAAGGTACCATCAAGATACTCTTCAGAACCTGGTTTCTTTTTATCATTTATCACCCAAAGACCTCTTTGTTTTGTCCCCACTCGCCAATTAAGCTTACAATCCACCTTGACTCTTTCTCTGACGATTTTGTATCCTGGGGTGTCCCGAGATCTCTATTGAGTAGTTCTCTATTAATTCATTAACTCCCTCACTTGATCCATCCGCCCTGTCTTTGTGTCTGAATTCCAAATATTCTGGAACATTAGTTTACACCATCGTGCTGGCAGGAGATTTACCTAATGGTTAACCCTTTACCCAACGTAACGGCCAAAACCGGCCAGCGTTATTCTCAAAAATCGCCAATTAATTTTCAAAATATTTTCATTTTTTGTCTCAAAAACATAGGTTATGACCCCTCGTTGGAACGAGCTCGTCGAGCTCGTTCCAACGAGGGGTCATAACCTATGCTTTTGAGACAAAAAATGAAAAAAATTAGTTATTCAAGAATTTTGTTTGCAAGTGTCGTCTGCTTTTCATGTTAGGTAAAGGGTTAAAGTAACAGAGTTTTGTTACGTCTAAGCTGTCCTTGATCCCCATCCACCCAAGCTCATTCCCGATTGCTTCTAGTGCCGTGGCATTATTCGACATGCTATCCATCGGCCTGCATCGTTCTGCGAGAATTCCAAGCTCTTTGAAGCCGTTTGGTTTAGATGTGTCACTTCCGTACCATATGTTACTTGGTACACCCACCATTTCCGAATTGCTTTTCCCCACGAAAAACTCATTGAAGTTGTTTCTCCCTGCAAGTTACATTTGATTAAAGATTCGCTTCTCATTCGCAGTTAGTTTAAACAATACTGATTTCCAATTATCAGAGAAGAAACATATGACAATGATATATTTGTGGATTCGACAGTAAACTGAAAGCTTATAATGGAAGTTTCCACCGAAGATACAGTTGCTGCTATAACAAACGAGAACGTAGGACTTTAAATGACTCCTTTAACCCAAACGGCTATCTTACATAGCCTCTGTCAAACGTCTTCTATTTACGAAAGCCCTTTGGGGGCAACATGCGTAGCAGAGGAATCGAACATTGCGAATATTCGCATTCAACATTGCGAATATTCTCATTTAACATTGCGAATATTCTCATTCTGCATAACGAATATTCGCATTCAACTTTGCGAATATTCGCATTTAACATTGCGAATATTCGCAATGTTGAATCTGAATATTCGCAATGCATTGCGAATATTCGCAACTGAATGCGAATATTCGCAAAGTTGAATGCGAATTTTTGCAATGCTCCCACTACACATGTTGGCTCCAATGGGTTGAATGCGAATATTCGCAATGTTGAATGCGAATATTCGCAACGTGAATGCAAATCTTCGCAATGTGAATGCGAATATTCTCACTGCTCCCACTGCACATGTTGGCCCCAATGCGTTTCCGTATCTATTCGATATAATATCGAAAGGCAGCTGATTATTTTGGGAAACAAGTCTTACTAGATTAGTTTTCTAGTTAAGTAAAGAAAGTTGACTAAAGAAAATTTAGTACAGAAAAAGAAACAGTACTGATGAGCTACAATTTAATGAGGCATCAACGATTCTCCGAGTCGAAGGCGAGCAAGAAAAGAGCCCCGAACAATTTCTCTGAGAATATATAGCCGGTCGGCTGAGTTTGTAGTGAGTGGTGAATTATCTGTGATTGTTTAGTTTAAACCATATTTTATTCAATAAATATGCTATATGTTACAGGACTGAACCTCAAAACAAAACTAACAGTATAAATAGTGAACATCAGAAAATATAATATGTACAAATAACGTGACAAAAGACCATAACATACGTTCTCGTTCCAACGATTGGCCATAACCAATGTTTTTCAGACAAAAAATGAAAAATCATGAAAAGCTGACGACACTTGCGAAGAAAAATTCTTGTATCACTAATTGTTTTAATTTTTTGTCTCAAAAACATACGAGCTCGTTCCAACAAGGGATCATAACCAATGTTTTTCAGACAAAAAATGAAAAAATAATGAAAATTAATTGGCGATTTTTGAGAATAGCGCTGCCCGGTTTGGGCCGTTATGTTGGGTAAAGGGTTAAAGGCAATAATGTTAGTAGAAACCACTCTACTTAATGCATGGTCTGCTCTCCTTCTATTAAATGTGCCTGTATATATATGTTTTGTTTTGTTTGTTTTGTTAAGGGCCTATATAAGTAATGAAATTTTGTTTATTTTGAAAATTCTCACCTTCGATATTCCTTCAATTCAAATTAAATATACACAAACTGTACATCAAAATGAAGGTTGGGATGGATAGAACACGAAACACATGTGTAATCAACTCATAGAGTCGACTGTAGGCACCACCTTTGCTTTTGTTTACGTATGAGTATACTTTCGATTTCCGGCCGACGTCATCGGACAGAAAAAGCATGTAAAAACAACGCCGTCTAAAATCAAATAATGAAAAAGATCGCCTTCATACAGTATACTGTTATTAGATAGAGATTGCACAGTTGCCATATTCAGTGCAAGGTATCATGATACCTGTTGAAATTTCTTTGAATTACGATTTTGTTTTTTGATGGAAATTCGTGGTAACGAGTGATTTGCGCATGTCTGTTGAGCATGGAAACCATCTTCAAAAAAAATGCAGACAGTGTTGTCCTTTTCCAAAATGCAGACCTATCGCTGTATTCGAAAGTGTTTTGAATGCCTAGTTTTGTTCTTGGATATATGAAGCACATTTGGCCATAAGATGTTCTGATGAAATATTATTTTATTATCAGTTCTGGTGCGAATACGGTAGCAGACTTCCAGGAACTAGTGGTGCCTACAGTCGACTCTACGAGTTGATTACATATGTGTTTTGTGTTCTATACACCTCAACCTTCATTTTGATGTATAATTTGTGTATATTTAATCTGTATTTGAGAAATATGAGAGGTGAGAATTTCACAATAAACAAAATTCCATTACTTATATAGGCCCTTGATAATCTAATCACCCTCTCCAGAAGCCTTTCAAATTCAGATATTATCATTTCATCCACTTTACCTCGACCTGTTGATCATTCAAAGTATGGGAATAAAGTAAAGGAAATTAATTCCAGATTAAATGTTTTGTGCTCTGAAAGAAGTAAATTATTTGTCAGATCTTACAGACATTTTTTTTCAAATCAGGGAAATCCAAATATGAACTATTTGCGAAAAGAGATGGCTTGCATTTATGTATGGAAGGAACGAGACAATTACGCTCCTTTTTCATTCCTGTTGTTAACCATTTAAGATAGGTTAATTATATATTCTAGTTGGAAAATTATTGGGAATATGTACACTAACTGACTCATTTTTTCTTGTAGATTCCTTTCCTACCTTCACAGCTGCCATTTAAGTTGTGGGTTTCTGAGAGAAAGAGAGACATTAGTTGTCTCCAACTCAAGGATTTATGGGTGTCTCCTTACAGAAAATGAGTATGTATCGGCAAACGTGTGTGGAGCCTTTGGCTTGGCGAACCTGAGAACCAAATTTGAATGATGTTCGGCCGTGGTTCTCAGACTCGAAAATCATTGTTTCTGGTAACACCCATTTGATGCCTTATTTAGGCTTACCAAATTAATTTCATCAAACTTCGTGCAATACGGTTTTCCTTGCATGTTTGCAATTACTTTAGTTTGTTTTATAAAATAGATTACCACTTTACCTAACATGAAAAGCTGACGGCACTTGCAAAGAAAAGTTCTTGAATCACTAATTGTTTTCATTTTTTGTCTCAGAAACATAGGTTATGACCCCTCATTGGAACGAGCTCTATGAGCTCGTTCCAACGAGGGGTCATAACCAATGTTTTTCAGACAAAAAATTAAAAAATATTGAAAATTAATTGGCGATTTTGGAGAATAGCGCTGCCCATTTTGTCCCGTTATGTTGGGTAAAGGGTTAAAGACAATAATGTTAGTAGGAACCACTCTACTTAATGCATGGTCTGCTTTGCTTCTATTAAATGTGCCTGTATATATTTGTTGATGTTTTGTCTCGTCTCAAATTAAGCACGAATATTAGTTGTCAAGTTCATGCTGTTTATTGTATCATTTTGCATGTGATTCTATGAATCATTTGTATGTTATTTTTTGTATTGGTCAGATCAAACATTTTCAGTGTCAAAATAAATATATATTATTTTTTTGTACTCTTTTTATTTTTAATTTGTATGGGTACAGCACAGCGTATAATTGTATATTTGTGCTTTACAAGAAGAATGGACGAAATACTATGGTGGTAGATTGACATTTCGATTAAGATAACTCGTGTCGTTCCAGTTTTGTTGTCAAGGGAATGAACGATGTTTGGTAATTGTCCCCCGAAAAAAATTTCGGGGGACTATAGAAATCAGCGGTGTCCGTGCGTCCGTCCGTGCGTGCGTCCGTGCGTCCGTCCCACTTGGTGTCCCCATGATAACTCCAGTTTGGATTATTTGATTGGAAACAATTTTGTTATGTGACCTTCTTAGCCCAAACCACAAGTCAAGTTCGAATATGGGTTCGGCCAGATTATTTTTATTAGAGTTATACCCCTTTTTCGACTTAGAAATTTCAAGATTTGCGGTGTCCGGATGATAACTCCAGTTAGGATTATATGATCTGAAAAAATTTTGATATGTGACTTTCTGGGGTAATAATACAGGTCAAGTTCGAATAAGGGTTCGGACCGATCATTTTTACTAGAGTTATGCCCCTTTTTCGACTTGTTTTTTCGGGAGACATGTGGCCGAGCGACCTTTAATTTTTGTTTGGGCAAACGGTAAGGCAACAATTGTTTGCTCCCGGAGATCATGGGTTTGATTGATTGAAACGGGTGGGTTGGGGGGGGGGGGGGGGGGGTTACTGTTCGATATACAAGTGGGAACCAAATTTTGAAACTTTTTGAAATACTACATAAATTTATGTTTCTCCCGTCTTGTTTTGGGAGTATCCCATCCAGTTTCCATGTTTACTGAGTCAAAAATGAAAGTATAATAAACTTTGAGGAGCAATTTATTTAGTAATATCGACTGCAATCCCAAAACAAACTATTGTAAATTCATATTTCGAGTCTGTGTGAATTTGCTTAATTTCATGTTCTTACTGTTGCCAGCCTCACTTCAGGACGTCGCAATTCAGACATGGGATGAAATGAAAAGTTCACACATGCAGTCAATAGCGTGTATGTCCACCGTTTGCCTCTTGGATGGCAAGACATCGGCGGCGCATGGACCCGATTAGTCTCTGGATGTCATCCTGTGGTATTGCGTTGGACTCCTGCGTTAGAACATTAGGTAAATAGCCCAACGTCTGAAGATCACGAAGTCGTATCCTACGGTCCAACTGATCCCAAAGATGCACGATTGGTGACAAATCTGGCGAAAGTTGGGGCCAGGGAAGAAGTTCGATGCTCCGCTCCCCAAGAAAGACACGACAGATACGCGCCACGTAACATTGGTCATTGTCTTGCTGGAATAACTGCAATCCGACGTTAGCGTTTGAACAACGGGACAACAACATTAAGAATTTCGTCCCTATAGCGCTGTCCTTTCAGATTACCATCGATGAAGATCAACTGCTGTAAATAGTGGCCACAGTGACTCTAAACTCAGCAGCGAGCTCATCTGGGGATATCCCAGCCTCATGCATACCAATGGCACGCAACCTCTGATTTTCGGCCAACATTGGCATTTTTTAAAATGTCGGAAGACAAAAACTAGCATGTTTTCTCAATAACCCAAGCTCTCTAGCACAAGACAACACAAAGAAAATCGTCGGTAAGCCATTCAATTTGACATTCTCGGGTAGCACGTGCTATTTTGAAATCCGTAGCAAAATTGTATATAGTTGGGTGGACAACAACAACATGTCATTAAACTATTTGCACGACTTCTTGTCCACAAACATGCAACATTAGAACTATTATATTTCATCCTTTATGCTATTTTTTCACATTTGGTTCTATTATACTTTCTTTTTTGACTCGGTATATATTAATAATAACACTTTGGCCGGCCGCTGATTTCTCGCGGTTCTCGGGTGAGAAGGCCTTGGTTACCCTGTACTCCCAACTGCCTCCCTATTCCCACGCTCCTTCTCACCTCCGAACACTCGGAGATGAACTGCTTGATGACATCCCTTGTCCCATTCTTCCCAATCTCTCCGATTCGCATATTAAGACTCTCCTTTGAGTCTCTCACCAACCACATGTCCTTCATTCTCCCATCCCACTCCCCCATTATACTCCCAGTGAATCTTATTCTTTTAGACTGGTATTTTTTGGCATTTTAGAAGAAAGTGTTCCAGGGTCTCTACCACGCCTAAATTACACATCTGGCATCCCTTTTCGCTGTTTTTCCCAATTTTTCCCCCTTAGCTCCTGGGACCGAGACTTCAGCTTGAACAACAGTGACCCTCCAAAGGTACCACCAAGGTACTCTTCAAAATCAGGCTTCTCTTTATCACGTTTATATAATAGATATTCACTGGCGCTAAGGGTAACATCTGATACGATACGTGCAGCGGTTATTTGAATGCTTTCAAGCGTCGTTGAGTCCAGTTCAGTGCAGTTATCCCAGACCGCATTTGCGTATTCGAGTTAGGGTCGAATGGAAGCGAAATATATTTTCTCTACAGTCTTACGATCTGATAAGAATTTATTCTTCCTAGTTTGATCAAGACGTGACCAGGCCTTTGCACAAATATATCAATGTGATGTTTCCAGGAACACTCGCAAGTTTAAGATGATAACACTCAAGTGATTTATGTTTAGTAACTTCTTTAATGCCTATACCCTCCATTGCTATTGGGGGGGGGGGGGGGGTCGTCTGACTTGGTTCTGTGGTCAAGATATATATGATCATCGTTTCAGTTTTAGGGGGTTAAATTCGACAAGCCATATTTCTGCCCATAATCCCATAATTCGATTTTCGCAGTCGCTATTTAAAACAAAAGAGGTCCGATCAGGGTTACCTTCTATTAGGTACACAGTCAGCAAATAATCGAATGCTACCTTTTTGGCCTAAGGCTATATCATTGATATAGATTAAAAAGAATAAAGGTCCAAGAATTGATCCATGGGGAACTTCTGAGGTGACTGGCTTTCACGATGATGTGTCAGACTTTACTGCACTCTTTCTTTGCACACGGTCATTGAGATAGGATTTGAAATTCCGGAAGCTCATCGATGATTCCAATTTTTTTCAGTTTACGAATCAAACCTCTATGCCATACCTTATCGAAAGCTTCACTAACATCGCAGAAAATACACAGAACGACACGCGCGTGTGAATGGGTTAATCGATATGGCACTTGTGCCATCGCGGAAGGATAAAATACGAAGCCTGCGGCCTCTCGTTTTATCCTTCAGCGCTGGCACTCGTTCCATATAGATTAACACATTCACACGCCCGTGTCGTCCTGTGTTTATTACACGCCTTCACGTCCATAAAAACAATTATTGGAAGGACACTCAGCAATTCATTTGACAACTATCAACAAAAAGATCACATTTTATCGTCAACCAAATCTGCGAGGGGAACCTGTGTTACTATTTCGTCCCCCGAGTTCCAATGTGCCTACATAAAACACATTGCAACTCAGGGGACGATTTTGAGCTATCGCTAGGGATTCAAATTATAATTGGGGTGCACGATTTGTAGACAATTCTAGTGAAACTTCGCTTCTATTTAAAAATAGTCCGTCAACGATTTCCGTTCCGCACATGTGTGTGGAACGGATTTTCATTTTCCGGTTTAGTGTTACTGTGGATGGGGATTTCATAGAACAGGCCTGTATTAAACAATCTATACCTATTTACCTTCACCTAAGGCACATCTAAACTCGCCATAGATATCCATTAGTTAGAGTACTGTCGAATTGTGTGGAGTGAAACTTGAATGGAATGGAGTGAGTATGTTGTTCTCCTCTGAAAGCTGCCACAATTGTTTAAAACACACCTTTCGAATACCTTCCGTAGACAACTTAGTAATAATATCGGACGATAAGTAGACACCGGGTTGTACGGAGCTTTTGTTAGCAATGGGTCAAAGAGGCTTCGCGCGCCTTCAAAAGGCGTGGGCTCAACAGATCCGGATCCGATGCATTGCATACCTTTAAAGATGTAACCCTTCAACTAACGCACACGATATGAAAATTTATTATTTTAAATAATTTTTTTTTGAAATTTAAAAAAAATTCATCAAAACCTTGTCATCATTGGGACGAGCTCGTTGCAAAGGAGTTCACATGATATGGTTTTGTTGAAATGTTTTGAAAAATAATTGTTTTCCAACGGCCCATTTTGTAAATTACGCGAGCGGATGCGGCCGATTCATAAGGTAGATGACTTAGAGATTCGCTTACTTCATTTTCGCTTATTGTCATGTTGTTGATGGCTGGACATTCGTGGGAGGGCAGTAATGGAAGTCTTGCAGGAGTATTATCAAGTGTAGCAATACTACAAAAGTAGTCACTGACTCACTAAAGACTTCTGCTTTTTCTGCATCACTCGAAGTAAGTCTATTCTGGTAAAACAAGTCCCCAGAAGTAATGTTAGAATCTTCCTCCACTGAGATCAGCTGGTGGTTGCTCAGTGTTCACTGTATTTTATTGTATTGTGTTGTTTTGATTTTCTTATTAGAGACGACGTTTCTTTTTGTGCAATATTTTTCCTAAACCCCAGGTGGATTATTCGATTTTGCCGCACCTTTAACCCTTTGAACCCTAATGGTATCTTCCATATCAGTTCAATGGCAGCAACGGGAAGAGTCCATATTCTTTATTTGGGGGTAGACCAATTAATATTTTCAACGTGCAATCTTGGGGCTGCATGTTGAAAATATTGATTGGTCTGCACTACACCTTCCCTCAAAAGACAAACTACTTAATAAAATTATGAAGTATCATAGTAGTATATAAGATATGAATCGTGCCTGATTACCCGGACTTTTGGGGGAGCAGCTAGTGTTAAATTCCCATAGGAACCGGACTTTTGGGGGAGCAACTTTGGGGGAGCAAAAGTACGGCTTCTTGCAGCTAGATCCACCAAATGGTGTAGGTACTGTATATATAGTATGCTATGGCATGTATAGTGATATATGTACGCATGGGGCTATAGGTATATATTATGGGTAAGTGATGGAAAGATGATGGTGAAGATGGGTTTTCTTGAAAGTTTTTCCCGTGAAACGGTTGACGTTGCTATTGACGTCGTGACGTCATGATGCGCATGCGACGTCATAGAGATGTTGACCACTGTTATTGTCCAGTATACAATCTGACATAACGTTATTCGGGTCAGTGGATGTCGGGCTTCTCGTATGGGGTGGTGGCGACATAGTAGTAATGGTATATATGCATGTAGGTCCCAAGTTAGCCCTTAGTACTATTAATCCACCTTATGCTTCATATTATCCTATGTCTGCTATAGCTAAGTCAAGCAGTAGGGTGGGTGGGTTTTAGTGTGGTATTGTGAGATAGTCATTGGTGGTTTAGATTGGCAGTACAGGATGAATGATCTGTTGGTCTATTACCCCCCTTTGTACTATTAACCTACCGAATCCTTTGTATTATCTTATGGCTGGTATTGTTAGTTTAGTGTTAGGCCAGGCAGTATTATGCTAGGTTGTTTAGAACGGGTGGCATAGGATGCATGGTATATACCCCTGTAGGTCCAGTCCTCGATATTATTAACCAGCCGATTGCTTTGTACTATTCAATGACTGGTATAGGGAGTACGTTATGACAGGTCAAGTGGTATTGTGGAGTGGGGTTGGGGGTAATGCCTGGCAGTATGGAACAACGGTATAGTATGGACGATATATACCTCTGTGGGCCCCTGCAGGTCCCATGTTAGCCCTTAGGACTATTAATTCACCTGATGCTTCATGTTATCCTATGACTGGTATAGGTAGCATGCAATGCTAGGCATAGGGGTATTGTGGGTAGGGGTACTGCCTGGTAGTTTAGAACGGTACTATAGTATGGGCGGTATATACACCTATAGGCCTCCTGTTAGTGCTTGGTACTATTAACCAACCGATTGCTTTGTTTTATTATATGGCTGGTATATGTAGTACGTTATGGTAGATCTAGTGATTTTGTGGGGGTGGGGGTAATGCCTGGCAGTATAGAACAACAGTATAGTATGGACAATATATAGCTCTGTGGGCCCCCGACAGCCGTTGATACTACTAATTGACTTAATGCTTTATGTCACCCCATAACTAATATAGGTAGTATGTAATGTGGGGCCAGACGTTATTGTGGGTGGGTGGGTGTAATGCATGGTCGCCTAGTGTGGTAGTGTAGGGTGTACGCGTTCTCCCCCTACAGGTCCCATGTTAGTCCTTAGTATTATTAATCCGCCTAATGCTTCATGTTATCCTATGACTTGTATAGGTAGTATGTAATGCTAGGCCAAGGGGTGCTGTGGGTAAGTGTAATGCCTGATGTTAAAACACGGAATCCAAATTTTATGGACTCGGCTAGGAATCTCAATTACGGAATGCTTTATATGTATACACTGATGGAACATTTTGAAGGCCTGGGCGAAGGTATAGCTAGGAAGTAGTGGTACACGTCAATAATAATGGATGGTAGTTTAGTCAATAGTACTGGTATAAGGCCGCAATGGAACAAGCCTGCTGTAGAAGCTAATGGTAGGACAGATAGACCATAGCTAGTAGTGGCCTTGGAGCTTTGGCGACAAGATGGAAACGGAATCCCATTTGTGGAATCCCTTTTTTGGAATCCCTTTTGTGGAATCCCTTTTTAGGAATCCCATTTTCTGAAATGAGGATAAGAGTCGTATTAAAAATTCCTCAATGAGGTCTAATTTACTACGACTCTTATCCTCATTTGACAAAAAAGGGATTCTCCAGAAGGAATCCCATTTGCGGAATCCCCTTTTAGGATCTAAAAAAGAAAGATTTTCAACATTTTTAAAGAATATTCCTCATATTGAAATAAGTTATAATTCGGGCTCCCACAGCCCATATATGAACCCAGGGACTTGGCTTTAATAAACTTGAATCTCCCCCCCCCCCCCCTTCCCAGGATGCTGCACACCAAATATCAAAACATTCCGACTGCTGGATCTGAAGAAGAAGATTTTTAAAGAAAATTCCTCATTTTGAACTAAGTTACAATTCGAGCTCCCGCAGTTACTCCAAATATGGACCTAGGACATGGCTTGAACAAACTTGAATCTCACCCCCCAAGGATGCTGCATACCAAATATCAAAACATTCTGACTGCTGGATCTGAAGAAGAAGATTTTTAAAGAAAATTCCTCATTTTGAACTAAGCTATCATTCAGGCTCCCACAGTGAGCCCAAATATGGACCTAGGGACATGGCTTGAACAAACTTGAATCTCACCCCCCTAAGTATGCTGCATACCAAATATCAAAACATTCCGACTGCTGGATCTGAAGAAGATTCCTCATTTTGAACTAAGTTATAATTCGGGCTACCACAGTGAGCCCAAATATGAACCCAGGGACTTGGCTTGAACAAACTTGAATCTCACCCTCCTAAGCATGGTGCATACCCAATATCAAAAGCTTCTGCCTGCTGGATCTTGAGAAGAAGATTTTCAAAGAAATTTGCCTGAAATGCACTAAGCTCAAATTTGGGCTCCTATACTGAGCGCAAATATAAACCCAGTGAGTCGATTTGAACAAACTTGAATCAGATCCACCCCACAATGTTGCATACCAAATATCAAAAGATTCTGCCTGCTGGATCTGGAGAAGAAGATTTTTTTAAAGAAATTTGCCTGAATTGCACTAAGTTCGAATTCGGGCTTCTATAGTGAGCCCAAATATTAATCCAGGGGGCCGATTTGAACAAACTTGAATTAGATCCGCCCCACAATGTTGCATACCAAATATCAAGAGATTCTGCCTGCTGGATCTGGAGAAGAGGATTTTTGAAAAAATTTGCCTGAAATGCACTAAGTTCGAATTCGGGCTTCTATAGTGAGCCCAAATATAAATCAGGGTTCATACAAAAATTTGCTCACAAAGTTCAAGGGTTTTTCAAGGGTTTTTCAAGGGCTTCTTTTCTTTTTTTCAAGGGCTACATATACTATTCAGCTTGTTGTATGAGCTCTAAAAATCTAAGATTCATGTGACACGGATCTGACTTTGGAAGTCAGGAAGTACTGGTACCCAAAGTGTGATCTGTGTTACAGTAATCTTGGTAAAACGTTCCATACATTTTTATGTTTTTTTTTTAACTGAGCGACACGAGCGCAACAAACAAGTAAAAGGCAAGTACACATATTTACAATGCCCAGGAAATAGCTTGGTATTCAAGGGTTTTTCAAGAGATTTCTGAAAGTTCAAGGGTTTCTCAAGGGCTAATTTCAAATTCAAGGGTTTTTCAAGAAAAAACTCATTTTCAAGGGTTTTTCAAAAGCTGTATGAAACCTGTAAATCCAGGGGGCCGATTTGAACAAACTTGAATTAGATCCACCCCACAATGTTGAATACCAAATATCAAAAGATTCTGCCTGCTGGATCTGGAGAAGAAGATTTCTTTTAAGAAATTTGCCTGAAATGCACTAAGTTCGATTTCGGGCTTCTATAGTGAGCCCAAATATAAATCCAGGGGGCCGATTTGAACAAACTTGAATTAGATCCACCCCACAATGTTGAATACCAAATATCAAAAGATTCTGCCTGTTGGATCTGGAGAAGAAGATTTTTGAAGAAATTTGCCTGAAATGCACTAAGTTCGAATTCGAGCTTCTATAGTGAGTCCAAATATGAATCTAGGAAGCTGATTTGAACAAACTTGAATCAGATCCACCCCACAATGTTGCATACCAAATATCAAAACATTCTGCCTGCTGGATCTGGAGAAGAAGATTTTTGCCTGAAATGCACTAAGTTCGAAATCGGGCTCCTATACTGAGCCCAAATATACCCAGGGGGCCGATTTGAACAAAGTTGAATCAGATCCACCCTACAATGTTGCATACTAAATATCAAAGATTCTGCATGCTGGATCTGGAGAAGAAGATTTTTTAATGTTTTTCCCACTGCCTACAGTGTTAAAAAGTGCTGACTCAGCACTTTTTCAAAGTCCTGAAAAAAGTACCTTGTGATCATACCGATAGGGATTTTTTTTAACCATTTTATTCTACTGGATAAAAGTAAGCTTTATACAAAATAAGAATTCTCTGTGCCGTGTAGTTTTGGAGATATGGCAGTTTTAAGGTTTTTCCTATTTTTAGCTCCCGAGGTTCCCACAGGGCAATGAGAAAAAGTTTTTTGCATCAATCAACTACTTATGACCCATTATCATCTCATATCAAATTTGGTTCAAATCGACCTCATGGTTCTGAACATAGAAATCTTAGGCGTGGCAAAAATTTTTGCCCCTCCCATAACGAAGGCAAATAATGCCCAACAAATTTCTCTTGAACTACTGGTGGTTCATTAGAAGAAGATTTTCAAAAAATTTAGCCATTTTTTCCCCACCCCTCTGCTCAATATGAGCCGAAACCTAATTTGCACAAAAATCAAAATGCTCCTATATAACCACTACTTACATGAAATTTAATTAAAATGCGGCCAGTGGTTTAGGAGAAAGAGGCTCAAACACCACCTTCACGCAGGATGACGGACGGTGGATGGACAACGGACGAAGAGTGATAAGAAAAGCTCACCCTGACTTTCAGTCAGGTGAGCTAAAAATCGCTAATTAATTTTCATTATTTGAGCTCGTTCCAATGAGGGGTCATAACCTATGTTTTTGAGACCAAAAATGAAAAAAATTAGTTATTCAAAAATTTTATTTGTAAGTGTCATCTGCTTTTCGTGTTAGGTAAAGTGTTAAGGCTGCATGTTAAAAATATTGATTGATCTTCCCCACTCTTTAACTTAGCAACCATCTTACTAAATGAAAGTACGATGTTCATGTTTCTGACCGGAAAAATAGTCTCTCGTGTTCTGAGGGTTAAAGCATCACAATGTGCATAAAAGCTGATCAAAACGCTAATTGTTACAACCAGAAATTAAGTAAGTTTTGGGTAACAATCTTCATGAAATTCCTGAAACATATAGAAGATAAAGTTGTTTAAATATTACTGCAGTGGTCTTCACTAACACAAGTCTACAATATCAGTTACCTGCAAAAACATATAGAAATATATTTATTTATTTATTGGTGTTTAAGGTCACATATTTCTGCACAATGGCTAATCATGTCCATGACAGTTTTACGGGAGGAGGAAGCCGGAGTATCTGGAAAGAACCACCGAGCAACTGTCAGCTCCCTAACATACCAACTCCACACAAGCAGGGTTAACATTGGTTGAAGACATGTGCACCATCAACATGCACTACACCTTAGTACACAATGCTACCATGCTCCCATGTGTCAATGGGGGTGAAGTGTCTTGCCCAAGGACACAACACGGTTGCCGCAGGTGGGATTCGAACTGAGGACCTCTCGGCTTGCAGCCTGCACACCTACCTACTGAGCCACCGTGCCCCCATATAGAAATAACACTCATCTTAACACAACTTTTACAACCTAAAATTGATTCGGTCAGAGAAAAACATGAAAAGTTTTACAGAAAAAAAAAAAAAAATTTGTGTAGTTTGTGATTACAGTAGCATTTATACCTAAAGATGTTATTCAAATAAAAAAATATTCATTAAAGACAAGTTAGAGCACTACAATCTGCACAAAAGCTGATATAAATGCTAATTCTTGCAACCCAAAATAATTAAGTTTTGGCTAAAAATCTCCATTAAATTTCTGAAATATACATAAATTAAGGGTTAAATATTAATATAATGTACTTCTGTAACCAAAGTCAACAATATCAGTCACCTGGGAAGACACACAGAAACAAAACTCAACTTAACACAAACTTTCACAACTTAAATCTGATTAAGTCTGAGAAAAACATGAACATTTTGACTGAAAAAAAATTGGTTAAATCTTTAACTACAGAAGGATTAACTTCTTGTATGCTGCTGGCAGATTTTCCTACCCAGACACAAAATCTCTTGCCATTGAAATAAATATAATTTGGGTATATTTAACCAAATTTCTCTCCTGTAAACTGAATGGACTTTTTAACCAATGATTTCTTTAGTTGAAATTTGATGAATTTTTCATCAAATCTAGTCATGGCTGCTTATCAGCAGCCATGACTAGATTTGAGAAAAGTTTTTTTGAAAATACTCAGCAGGTTAAGTGTTAACCCTTTCGCTGCTATAGGTCCGTACTGAGTACGGACATAAAATTTGATTCCCTGTGCTACATGTCTGTACTGAGTACAGAGTTACCACACTGATAACATCAAAACGCCGCCCAGTGGTATTCTCAATATAACAAACTTTGTGACACATGTAAGAGCACGACAATGTGACTTCAGATATTTTTTCGGGTAATTTCCGTCATTTTTACAGAAATACCCAAGTGAATCGCATGTGAAATTTCCAGTGAGAGTTACTTTTCCTGATGTTCTTGTAGTGCAAAAATGTCGAAAAGATTGTACACAACTGAAGAAGTTGTTGCAGAATTGTATGCAGACAATGATAGTGATGCTGGTGATTTAGATAGTTCAACTGACTTTAGCGACTCTGATGAATCTGAGGGGAGTTCCGATGCAACCGTTGCAGGCCTGAACTATGCTATTACCCATGTTTCAGGTTATACCACACCACAATTAAGTTTTGGAACTAAACATTGGACCCCAAACATGTTCAAATATGTTCTAGCAGATGAAAATTACAAATTATTTTACGTTTCTGATTTTTTGCATTTTTTATCATATTTTTCCATTTTCCCCCATATGTGGCTCAGCACAGGAAATTAAAAACTTGCACAGCAGCGAAGGGGTTAATACCTAAAGATGTTATACGAAGAAACAAGCAGGATGTTACATCCCAACGCTCACCTACATTCGTGCTTGATAATGTCGTTCCAATGTAACATGCCTAATATTTAGTTAATATAAATCATTAACTAGGCATCAAATGATTAATGTGGTTTATGTGATGGCTTTGGAAAGTCTATATTTCTGCATTTATTATAGATCAATTGAACATAGAATCAATGGATATAAAAGCATTTTTTTCTTTTAGAAATGTTTATGATTAAGAATATGAATCGTGAGGCCAGATATTAAATCATAAATAAGAATTAGGAAAGGCTTTCATAAATTTATTTTTTACAAAATAAAAATACATCAGATCAAAAAATAAATAAATAGGAGGTGCAAAATGGCATTATGTAATGAAGAATCACTGAAATTGTAATTGAAGTACATTCATTGGTTAAAGAGGAGTTGCAGAAAAACATTCGTTCAAGAAAGTGACTATAAGTCCAACAAAAATACATCACATCAACAACTAAAATAAGCCTTAATGTTACTAGTAACAAGTATGAGAAAGTATTAAATAAAAAAAAAAAGTTAAAAAATTTTTTTTTTAAAGAAAGTGAATATAAGTCCCAAAAATCCCCCTCAAATTCCTCAAATATGCATGTAATGAGGGCACAACGTTACCGCAATGTAGTTCAGTAACCCATGTGTACAATATCAATAGCCTGGAAAGACACATAGAAACAGAACTCACCTTAACACAAACTTTTAGAACTTAAAATTGAGTAAGTCAGAGAAAAACGTGAACATTGTGACTGAAAAAAAGAGAAGAAATCAGTTAAATTTCTGCATACAGTAGGGTTAATACCTAAAGTAGTTATTGAAATGAGAAAATAAACAGTAATGAGAGGTGAAGGCACCACAATCTGTACAAAAGCTGACTTTAACGCAAATTCTTATAACACCGAAACGCTAATTCTTACAACAAGTTTTGGCAGAAAATCAGCCTCAAATTCCTCAAATATGCATGTAATGAGGGTTAAATAATACTGCAATGGAGTTCAGTAACCCAAGTGTAGAATATTAATCGCCTGGAAAGACACATAGAAACACAACTCACCTAAACACAAAGTTTACAAAGTTTTACAACTTAAAATTTACTAAGTCCGAGAAAAACATGAAAATTTTGACTGAAAAAGAAGAAAATTTCCGTTAAATTTCTGCATACAGTAGGGTTAATACCTACAGTTGTTATTGAAATATGAAAATCAACAGTAATGAGAAGTTAAAGCAGCACAATCTGTACAATCTGACTTTAATGCAAATTATTACAACACCTAAACACAAATTCTTACAAGTTTTGGCAGAAAATTTTAGGTGAAATTTGGAAAAAAGTCGTAGTATCAGGGTTAAATACTGTTCTGATCGTCCCCTACAACCTACATATGCAATATCAAAGGCCTGAGCCCACTGAAGAATCACTGAAATTGTAATTGAAGTACATTCATTGGTGAAAGAGGAGTTGCGGAAAAACATTTGTTCAAGAAAGTGACTATAAGTCCCAACAAAAATACATCACATCAACAACTAAAATAAGCCTTAAGGTTACTAGTAACAAGTATGAGAAAGTATTAAAATATAGAACCTTAGTGAGCACGCTCACATACCCCACGAGCCCCGATATTTCAAGCTCGGAAAAGTGTAATTTTTAGGAAAATGACCCAGAAGTCTGTTATTTGTATTTTTCAGAGTCCAGGGCCCGTAATTTCCGCAAAAATCAGCCGAGCAGAACGAAATGCAAACTTGATCTGCAAGTCATTGTGGTAGACTCACATACTAAAATGGCCATAATTTTGATAATATCTGAAAGCGTGTAGAAAAAAAGTCCGGAAAACTGTAATTTTGATGAACTTTTCAAAGTCGAAGTGCCGTAATTTCGGTAAAAATCAGTGGAGCAGAACAAAATGCAAACTTGATCTGTAGGCCACCATGTTAGACAAACATACCAAAAATCAGCTCAATATCTGGAAGCATGTAGAGAATAAGCCCAGAAAACTGTAATTTTGATGAATTTTTCAAAGTCTTTGGGGCCGTAATTTTGGTAAAAATCAGTAGAGTGGAACAAAACCCAAACTTGTTCTGTAGGCCACCATGTTAGACTAACATACCAAAAATCAGCTCAATATCTGGAAGCGTGTAGGAAAAAAGTCCACAAAACTGTAATTTTGATGAACTTTTCAAAGTTCAAGGGCCGTAATTTCGGTAAAAATCAGTGGAGCGAAACAAAATGCAAACTTGATCTGTAGGCCACCATGTCAGACTAACATACCAAAAATCAGCTCAATATCTGGAAGCGTGTAAAAAAAAAGTCTGGAAAACTGTAATTTTGATGCATTTTTCAGAGTCCAAGGGCCGTAATTTCGGTAAAAATCAGTGGAGTGGAACAAAACGCAAACTTGTTCTGTCGGCCACCATGTTAGACTAACATACCAAAAATCAGCTCAATATCTGGAAGCGTGTAGGAAAAAAGTCCGCAAAACTGTAATTTTGATGAACTTTTCAAAGTTCAAGGGCCGTAATTTAGGTAAAAATCAGTGGAGCGGAACAAAATGCAAACTTGATCTGTAGGCCACCATGTCAGACTAACAGCTCAATCTCTGGAAGCGTGTAGAAAAAAGGTCTGGAAAACTGTAATTTTGATGAATTTTTCAGAGTTCAAGGGCCATAATTTTGGTAAAAATCAGTGGAGCGGAACAAAATGCAAACTTGATCTGTAGGCCACCATGTTAGACTGACATACCAAAAATCAGCTCAATATCTGGAAGCGTGTAGAAAAAAAGTCCAGAAAACAAGTAGGACTGACTGACGGACTGACAGACTGATGGACTGACAGACTGACGGATGGACCAGTCAAAAACATTATACCCCCGCAACTTTGTTGCATGGGGTATAATGAAAAAAAAAAAGTTAAAAATTTTTTTTTTTAAAAGAAAGTGAATATAAGTCCCAAAAATCCCCCTCAAATTCCTCAAATATGCATGTAATGAGGGCGCAACGTTACTGCAATGCAGTTCAATAACCCATGTGTACAATATCAATTGACTGGAAAGACACATAGAAACAGAACTCACCTTAACACAAACTTTTAGAACTTAAAATTGAGTAAGTCAGAGAAAAACGTGAACATTGTGACTGAAAAAAAGAGAAGAAATCAGTTAAATTTCTGCATACAGTAGGGTTAATACCTACAGTTGTTATTGAAATGAGAAAATAAACAGTAATGAGAGGTGAAGGCACCACAATCTGCACAAAAGCTGACTTCAACGCAAATTCTTACACCACCTAAACGCTAATTCTTACAACAAGTTTTGGCAGAAAATCAGCCTCAAATTCCTCAAATATGCATGTAATGAGGGTTAAATATTACTGCAATGTAGTTCAGTAACCCAAGTGTAGAATATTAATCGCCTGGAAAGACACATAGAAACACAACTCACCTAAACACAAAGTTTACAAAGTTTTAAAACTTAAAATTTACTGAGTCCGAGAAAAACATGAAAATTTTGACTGAAAAAAAAGAAAATTTCCGTTAAATTTCTGCATACAGTAGGGTTAATACCTACAGTTGTTATTGAAATATGAAAATCAACAGTAATGAGAAGTTAAAGCAGCACAATCAGCGCGAAAGCTGACTTTAACGCAAATTCTTACAACACCTAAACACAAATTCTTACAAGTTTTGGCAGAACATTTTAGGTGAAATTTGGAAAAAAGTCGTAGTATCAGGGTTAAATACTGTTCTGATAGTCCCCTACAACATACATATGCAATATCAAAGGCCTGAGCCCACTGATCTTTGAGAAATTAACCTTAACATCATTAAATCTTACAATATTGGACACGTCGGACGCCGACGCTGATGCCCGAGGTCATGACAATAGCTCACCACTTCTAATAGAAGTAGGTGAGCTAAAAATAAGACAGTATTGAGAAGTTAAGACACCCACAATCTGTATAAAAGCTGACCTAAAAGCTACAGGTAATTCTAACAACTAGAAATTGACTTAGTTTGGGCTGAAAAAAATTTGCAGTATTAGGGTTAAATATGGTTGTGAAAGCTCCCATACAGTCTACGTACCCAAAATAGGAGTCCTGGGTAAATTGGAGGGTGGGGAAATGGCCTAAACACTAATTCTTACAAAACTGGTCATGTATATCAGATGCTGAAGCTGATGGAGTTGCCATGTAACCTCACCATTTCATTGAATTTGGTGAACTAATAACTACTTTGTTGAACTAGGTGAGTTGAATAAAATACACAAGAATGAGAATGAATCATCACAATCTGCATAAAAGCTGACCTAAACACTAATTCGTACCTACATGAAAATAATAGGGGTTTTGCTAAAATCCCAATCAAATTCATGAAGTGTACATTGAAGAAGGGTTAAATGTTACAACAACTCTACAATATCAATTATCTGGATAGACCCACAGAAACAAAACTCAACTTAACAAACTTTTACAACCTGCACTAGACTATCTCCAAAAAACAAATAAATGTTTCGACAAAAAAGAAAAAAACTTTTCATAAAATATGTGGAAACAGAAGGGTTAATACCTAAAGACATTATTCAACTAGAAAAGAAAATACAATAAATACATAGAACGTCAAACGCATGTGAACGGGTTAACTGATAGGGCTCGAGTGCCAGTGTGGAGGGATAAAACAGGCAGCACATCCAGAGTTTTATCCTTCCGCGATGGCACAAGTACCATATCGATTAACCCATTCACATGCATGTCATTCTGTTGCAGCCTCTTGTTTTATCCTTCCACGTTGGCACATATCGATCAACCTATTCACACGCATATGTCATTCTGTGTTTGTTACGTGCTTTCACATAAAAAAACAAGAGGCCCCACAGGGCCTGAAGCGCTCGTCTTGAAGAGAACACAATATAAACAGAGTCCAAGAATGAATCTATATTAAGCAATCCATCTCCTTAGGCTACACTGTCAATCCTTGAGTCCCTCAGGAGTGACAAAAATAATCCGGGCATCATGCCTTTTCTTCAGTTGATCATAATGTAAAATGTAGAGCTCCCCTATGAAGCCCCTTGATACAACCTATGTGGACTAATCTTAGTTACACACCTCTAGAGGGTACTGAATACAAAATTTTTAATTCTTCAGCAACATGACCAATTCCGGCTCCCATAGGGAGCCCAAATATTAATGCAGGCTCTCGATTTGAACACAGTTGAATCATGAGATGTTGTGTACCAAATATGAAAGCATTCTGACTGTTGGATCTGAAGAAGAGAAATTTTAAAGAAATTTCTTCATATTGCACTAAGTTAAAATTTGGGCTACCATGGCAAGCCCAAATATTACCATATGGATCCAATTTGAACAAACTTGAATCTGACCCCCCTAGAGATGTTGTATACCAAATATGAGAGCATTCTGACTAGTGGATCTGAAGAAGACGATTTTTGAAGAAATTCCCTCATATTGTACTAAGTTAAATTTCAGGTTCCCATATGGAGCCCAAATATTAACCCAGGCTCATGAATTGAACAAACTGGAGTCTGACCCCCCTAGAGATGTTGTATACCAAATATGAAAGCATTCCGACTGGTGGATCTGAAAAACATTTTTAAAGAAATTTCCTCATATTGCACTTAGTAAAAAATTGGGCTACCATAGCGAGCCCAAATATATACCTAGGGATCTGATTTGAACAAACTTGAATCTGACCCCCCTAGAGATGTTGCATACCAAATATGAAAGCACCCCTTCTGCCTGGTAGATCTGAAGAAGATTTTTAAAAAATTATCCCCCATATTGAACAAAGTTAAAATTTGGGCTTCCGTAGGAAGCCCAAATATTAACCTAGGGACTTGGTTTGAACATTCTTGAATCTGACCCTCATACCAATGATGTATACTAAACATTAAAAGATTTTGACTGGTGGTTCTGAAGAAGAAGATTTTTAAAGAATATTCCCCATATTACCCCATGTAAAAAATTCGGGCTCCTATATTGATAGATAGCCATTTTGAATTGTACCAACCTTGGTTGATATCAAATGATCCAAAGTGGAGTTATCGGCCAAAAACCAAAAATGTTAAGCCTTTACCCAATGCAGACGATATCAAAATTTATTGTTTTAAATATCATTTTTTCATATTTTTCAAAAAATTTCAACAAAACCATATCATGTGACCCCTCTTTGGAATGAGCTCATTCCAACGAGGTGTCACATGATATGGTTTTGTTGAAATTTTTTGAAAAATAATATTTTTTCAACTGCTGAATTTGCATATTACGCGGGCGGATGTGGCTGATTCATTGGGTAAAGGTTTAATACACGAGATCAAATGATCCAAAGTGGAGTTATTGGTCGGAAACCAAAAATGTTAATAGATTGTCAAATTCTAAATTGTAAAAGGGCTGTAACTCATGTAAAAATAATTGGACGGAACCCATATTCTAATTTGGCCTGTACTTCTAGCCGAATAATGCACATATCAACTTGCACATATCAACTTTGGTTGAGATCAGATAATTCAAACTAGAGTTATCGTTAGGAAATCAGAAATGTTAATAGACAGTAGAAAAAAATGTAACTCATGTAAAAATAACTGGGCAGAACCCATATTCGAACTCGGCCTGTACTACTGGCTGGGTAATACACTTACCAACTTGGGCTGAGATCAGATAATGCAAACTGGAGTTATTGTTTGGAAACCAGAAATGCTAATGGACGACAGACAGACAGACAGACAGACAGACAGACAGACAGACAGACAGACAGACAGACAGACAGACAGACGGATGGACAGATGGATGGACAGACTGATTACATAACACAACCGTTTTTCAAACGGGCATATATTAACTGAGTTTTGGCTAAAAGTCTGAATCGAATTCCTGAAAATGAGGATTAAATATTAAAGCAATGACTTCAGTAACCCAAGTTTACAATATCAATCACATGGAAAGAAAAATAGCAACAAAACTCACCGTGACACAAACGTTTACAAATTAAAATTGATCAAGTCCAAGAAAAACCTGAAAATTTTGACTGAAAAAAGAAATCAATTAAATTTTCGCATACAGTAGGGTTAATGCCAAAATATAGTATTCAAATAAAAAATACATAGTAATGAGAAGTGAAGGCACCACAATCTGCACAAACACAAAAGCTAACCTAAATGCTAATTCTTAAAACCAGAAATTGACTAAGTTTGGGCTGAAAATTTTTATGAAATTGGGAAAAAAAGTCACATGTATTTGGGTTGGATACTGTGTGATTGCCCCCACAAACTATATGTGCAATATAAAAGTCCTGGGCCCACGGGACTAACCTAAACACTAATTTTTACAAAACTGAACACATACGCCATATGCCGATGCCACCGGAGTAGCTACATAAGCTCACCACTACTCTGAAGTAGGTGAGCTAAAAAGGAAGATTTCTGGAATGTGACACTGAAAGAATTAAATGCGTTCCAAAATGCTCTATTTATTTATTTATTAATTTTTAACCCTCTACACATTGAAATGGATATATTAAAATTTCAACCTGAATTTTTTCCCCATAATGCAACTAGGAATTCAACCACTTCAATCTTTGATTGAGCTCATCAAGCAAGATTGAATTGATTAAATTCCTAGATGCATCATAAGAAAAATTTGCTGTTTGAAATATCAGTATTTTGACATCAGCATGTAAGGGTTAAGGTCACTTTTAGCATCTTTGGCTATATCAAGACTGCAATAAAGGTATGAAGTCAAGTTAAGCATCTTTGGCTATATCATGACTGCAATAAAGCATGAAGTCCAGTTTAGCCAATCATTTTTACCTATGCCCTGTTTAGTAATAATTTTTAAATTCACCGCATTTTGAATAGAACTAAATTCTAGTAATAAGCCATAACTTGAAAGCAACAATACGAGAAATCAACAATATTCAAGAATTATATATTTATTCTAGTTTGAAAAGGTATGCACTAATGTAAAATCTGAAGGCTGTTTTTCCTGTGTGGTGTAGCTACAGGACTGGAGGTGTTTGCCCCTCCCCCCCCCCCCCCACCACCACCTGAAATTTTGAAAATTTGACTGCCCCCTCAAAACATTGGGTCCTAATTAACAGTAAGACAGAACTTGTTTACCACAGTAAACATGCACTTTCTGGGGTTCCCCAATTACGAGTTGTCCATTTTAGTAAGCTCCATTGTAATGTGTAGGTTCATACCTTTTAAGACACAATATTATTCTCAATAGTCCATTTTTCAAATGTCAGTTTTCAAATATATCCATGTAACCTCAAAGGATTCAGAAGAGGCAACCGATCAGAACAAACATGCTTGCAGGGGCAGACTGGGTAAAAAAAAAGTTACCAGGGAAAGGGGGGCCCAGGTGAACTGAATGAACTCAGCCTCCTTGCATCTGAGCGACCAATGGCAGTCCACACAGAGGACATTTCAATGGAATTTTTGTACAGTGGAGCCCACTTAATTGGATATCTCTTAATTGTATATCCCTGTTAATTGAATATAATTTTCAAACACAAAACCATTTACCATACCTTCAGTACAAATTTGATCTGTTAATTGCATATGGGTTGTAGAGTAAACTCCTGTTAATAGTATATAAATTTTTGTAATATATCGAAAAAATTACTGTGACATGCACCAAATTCCCCTTATTTATCAACCTTTTTGGCCTCACTACATCCAATACAGGCATTTATTCTATTATATCTTGTTTGATAGAGCTCTATGGGCTCTGTCAAACAAGATATAATAGAATAAATGCTCAGTTTACCTCCAGAACACAGGAAACTGACCAAATCCCTGTTAATTGTATACTCCTGTTAATTGAATAATTTTCACTGGCAAAATGGAGATTCAATTAAGAGGACTCTACTGTATCATCTTCATCGATCATTCGACAAAAATGGTTCTATCTGGGGGTGGTGGGATTTTAAATTGAAACGACACTGTTTCCTTTCATCTGAGCGATCAATGGCAGATAGACTGCTGGTACATGTGTATATCGAAATGTCCTCTATGTGGACTGCCAATGATTCACATATACATTTCGATATACTGGCAGTCTATGCAATCAGATCCATTTCGCCTTTTGGTCATTTTCACGAAATTTCACTTACCAACAGGTGTTGGGTTGCATTCATTTTGGGGACTCTAGGGAGGAGAACACAATAGGGGGCCCACCAGGAATTTTTCCGGTAGACCATACATCCCAAGCATCCCGGAACTGCATGGCACATTGTGCTCAACAAAAGCCAGCTGATTTGCAGAGCTTTTTCCAGAGCCAATCATGATTCCAAACCCATCCATGCACTGTATGTCATAATATTGCATTACATTAACTGAGGAGGTGGTCGGCTCCACAATATTTGACATTCAGGTGAAACACACAAGAGACACAAAATGTTCAGTTGAGGCTGTTACACGAAGACAGAAAGAAGAGATGAGAAATTCTTGCAAGAATGTTGCCCTCTCCAATTAAAAACAATAATGAACTCTTGTGTCTGTAAAAGTGCGATTTAATTTCTGTCTACTCTAAAAATAATTTGTCACAAAATTCATCAACAATCTTTTTGCTGTTTAAACATTACACACACAAACTTTACTTAAAAAATCTGGAAAATAAAAATAGAAAAGAGGAGGGTTTGCTCACTTTATTCATCAAAACAATTCTCTAAGCCATGGGCATACTTGAAAACTTAGTGTGCAACATAAAACTTGCACCCTTACATCCACATACAAGGGTGGTGCTAAAAATTCCATTTCTTTCAACTGTGATGTGGCTGAGGGTACAAGAACCACACACAACCCAGCTCCAGATAGTATGAATGTTCATGTGCTCTCTACCTTTCACAATTTTGTGAAAGGAATTATGACAACTACATTTCTTAAAAACATAAAAAAGGCATGCAGCTTAAATAATACTTGGCACATATTTTATTTCTCTAAATTTACATGAAAATGGTCTCCAAGACCATTTTCCTGTAAATTTAGAAAAATAAAATCTCATGATTCTGGTCATGACTTAGAGGAAATCAAATAATTTACTGAACTCTCCCCTCTCTGATACGCATTTGACTGGCTGAAATCTGACTTGTTCAAAAAATGTATTCAACAAATAACAATAACAACTGCAGAATTGTGATATAAAATACAGGAATTTACTGTGCATATAAAATACAGGAAATTACTCATGTCTGACTTATCTGATCATGAAAATGGACTTTCGATAATGTTCTCCTTTGAAATTATTAAATGAGCAAGGAAGATCCAATGAAGAAGCAAGTAATTGTTGAGAAACTGACATCAGTAGAAAATAAAGCCATATTTCCTTTTGTTACTTTTTATGAACGAAAACAACAGACAGCTCCATAAAAAAGAAAGGAAGCTTTGCTTGTTATGGCAAGCAAATTAGAAACGACTAGATCCCAGATAATCCATCATTAAGAATATTATTAGTTATCCTTGTGCTTTCCAGGGTGTATGGGAATTTACACCAGTTTGGGAACTCATACACCCCGAGGCAAAGCTGAAGGGTGTATGAGTTCCCAAGCCAGTGTAAACTCCCATACATCCTGGAAAATACAAGGATAACAGATTTATTTCCAAGAATTTTGGTGCACTTAATACTTTAACCCTTTACCTAACATGAAAAGCAGACAACACTTGCAAACAAATTCTTGAACAACTAATTTTTTTCATTTTTTGTCTCAAAAACATAGGTTATGACTCTTCATTGGAAGAGCTCGACGAGCTTGTTCCAATGAGGAATCATAACATATGTTTTTGAGACAAATAATGAAAATTAACTGACGATTTTTTAGAATATCGCAGGCCGGTTTGGGCCGTTACATTGGGTAAAGGTCTGGCAGACATCCCCGCTAATTAATTTTAATAGAAGGCAGTTGTTCATGGATAAGGTGTCCGTATCCCATTGTCCAGTATTCCAAATTTTCTATGGTACTTGGCCTTGTCGGAAACATCATTTTAACAAGAAATACGGGAAACCTATTTCCAGTAACGCTGCAAACATAAACTTGAGTTTAGGACCATTCCATGGACAATTTAAAGCCTACTTTGATATCAGTGTTCCTTCCTCTCATCCTTTCAGTGCATCACCGCAGTATTTAACCCGAATAGAGTTCTGACATCATGCAAGTTTGGCCAACATGCTTTCAATTTTGTTATTGCCAACTACATATTTATAATTTCATGATTACTGATCGGAATTTTGAAAATGACACATGTAATTGCGACAGAGTTTTCTGAAAAACTCGATTTTGTAAAAGGTTTAAGTGAAATTTGATTATTTTTTTATTTTAAATTTCGATGGCTCTTGTTGAAAAGGTGTTAATTACTGATGGTCCCATTATTATTATTATTATTTATTGATGTTTAAGGTCACATATTTATGCACAATGGCTAATCATGACCGTGACAGTTTTACGGGTGGAAGAAGCCAGAGTACCCGGAGAGAACCACCGAGCAACGACGAGCAGCTGCCAGCTCCCCAATATCGTAACTCCGCACTGCAGCACAGGCAGGGTTAGATTGGTTGAAGACATGCGTACCATCGACGTGCAGTACGCCTCAGTACACAGCGCCATCGTGCCCCCACGCGGGCAATGGAGATGAAGTGTTTTGCCCAAGGACACAACGCGGTTGCCGCAGGTGGGATTCGAACCGAGGACCTCTCGGCTTGAAGCCTGCACCTCTACCAACTGAGCCACCGCGCTCCCACTGATCGTCCCAAACGAGATCAAAGATTGATGCCGAAGATCAATAACAGATAGAGAATCTTCTAAAAATATACATGTGCAATCCTAAAATGCAATAAATTAAGTCTTTTTTCATGTTTTATGAGAGAAATATGTTCAATCGTATCATTGAATCATTTTTTGTATACGGACAAAATACACACTAAATAAAATATTTGGCATTATTTTCCGCGGACATATTTTTATCTTTGCTTCTTGGGGAAATCCATGCTGCTAAATACGATGAAGGAGTGTTATCTAATGAGGTCAGGTGGTCGGGTCTGACACCCCACCTTGCAGTAGATTTAGTGGGGGTGTCGATTTTACACGTAATGTAGGCAACATACATGGCATGGGCTGTTTGTCTTTCATCCGGCAAAAACAGGGTTAAGGCTTGGTTTTTTGAATACCCTTAATACTTTCAAACATTATTCCTCATGAATTCTGATTCTGATAAAAGAGGATATGTTTATCCATTACATACGAAATTTGGTGCCTGAAAATAGCCAATTTTATCAATATGACATTTAGCAGTCTGTAGAGGGGTTAGCAAACGATTAGCGGAATATTCTATCCATGCAACTTGTAATACCACACCAAGACCTGCCAATGTCCAATTGTTCTTGCAAATCGCCAACAAGCAGTTGGCAAACTCCACAGAAATTGTAAATTTTATGCTTCCAAGGCACATCTCTCCTTATCCAGTCCAAAATGGGTTAAACTTCATTCTTTTAAATACCCTTACTACATACAAAAATGATCCTCTGTGAATTCTACGCGCAGTAAAAGAAGTTTTGTTTAGCCTTTACATACCCATTGGGTGCTGTTGGTATCTCAAAGCAGCCCATTTTATCTAACTTTTGATGTTTAGCAGCTGGTGGTGAGCTAACAAATGCTCACCGGAATATTTTGTCCATGCAACTTGTAATGGCACACTAAGACCTATGAATTTTCTTGAAATCTATAAAATGTTTTTAAAGAAATCCAGGGAAAACATGAATTTTTAAGCCTGTGATGGGTATCGCTGTTTAACCAGCCCAAAACGGGTTAAGGCTTGGTTTTTTGAATACCCTTATTACTTACAAAAATTATCCTCGGTGATTTCCACTTCCAATAAAGGAAGTTAAGTTTATTTCCTAGCTACAGGTTGGGTGCTGTGGGGGGCTGAAAACAGCCAATTTTATCAAAGTGTTGATATTTGAGAGCCTGTGGAGGGTTAACAAATGCTTATCAGAATATTTTGTCTTGCAGTTTATAATGTCACACCAAGATCTGCGAAGGACCATTTTTTCTTGAAAATCTACTTGACATTTTTAGAGAAATCCACATAAAACATGATTATTTAAGCATTTGAGGGAATCACTCTTAAACCACCCCAAAACGGGTTAACACTTGGTTTTTTGAATAACCTTACGATGCTTGGCAGCCTGTAGAGGGTTAATAAATGCTCACCGGAACATTTTGTCCATGCAACTTGTAATATCACACCAAGACCTGCGAATAGCCTATATTTCTTGAAAACCTACAGGATGTTTTGTATAGAAATCCACAGAAAATGGGTATTTTAAGATTTTAATGGGTATCTCTCTTTAACCACCCAAAATGGGTTAAGATGTCGAATTTTGAATACCCTTACCACTTTCAAAAATGTTTTCCTATCAAATTTGCGTCCGATAAATGAATGCCCCTTTCTCTGTGGTATACCGTTTGGGTGCTGTTGGTGTCCAAAAACAGCCCATTTTATCACAATTTTTACTTTTAGCAGCCCGGGGAGGGTTAACTAATGCTGACTGGAATATTTTGTTCATGTAACTTGTAATGTCATACCAAGACCTGGGAGTGACCAATTTTTCTTGAAAATCTGCAAGACTAGTTTAGAGAAATCCTCGGAAAACATGAAGTTTTGAGCTTTTTGGGGGTATTGCTATTTAACCAGCCCAAAACAGGTTAAGGCTTGGTTGTTTAAACACCCTTATTACTTACAAAAATGATCCTCGGTGAATTCCACTTCCAATAAAGGAAGTTATGTTTATCTCTTGTGTATCGTTTGGGTGCTGTGGGGGCCCGAAAACAGCCCATTTCATCAAACTTTCGATGTTTGGCAGCCTGTGGAAGGTTACCATATGCATTGCCTAATATGTCTGGTTTATCAATGGTCGTGTGACAGGCAGGTCTAGCAATGATGAATGTTTTAAAAAAATCTACAAGATATGTTTCGAAAATGTGCCGATAAACCCAAAATTTGGCAGTTTTTTGCCAATTCTGACGAAATACAGGTTAAATAAAAAATTCCGCTTCGGTACATTTTTAGATTTTGTGCCCCTCTATGAGTGTACAAACTTTTGTGAAAATGGGTTCGAAAATGGCTTCGGAATCATGTGGACAAAATGTGTGGAAAGAAAAAGAAAAAAAAATCCGTAGAAAAACAATAGTCTTTTCCAGAAGGAAAAGCCTAACAATATATTTCATTTGCTTGATGATTTCCTAACAATTGATCATCCAAATTCTACTCCTGACTGCACAATGGCTTTACTTACACAGATTTTCAACAAATTACATTTACCTATTTCATCGCATAAGACTGTTGACCCAACTAACTGTCTTGAAAATTTAGGTATAATTTTAGACACCATTAACTGGGAAGCAAGGCTGCCAGAAATAAAACAGGGGCGCTTAGTTCAAGCAGTGGAAAGCTTTCTAGATAAAACACATTGCACAAAAAGGGAGCCGCTGTCCCTATTGGGACATATGAACTTTGCCAGCAAGTGTGTTACTCCAGGCAGGTCTTTTGCATCTTATCTAATTGCACTTTCCACAGTTGTAAATGGATTGTTTGACACTGTCATGCTTAATACTGAATGTCGCCTTGACCTGAAAATGTGGCATACATTCCTGTTGGGCTGGGCTGGAATGGAATTTCTTTCTTTTTAGAGGATTCTATTACTAATTCAGCTGATAAAAAGTTGTTCACCGATGCATCATCAAGTAAGGGCTTTGGTATTGTCTATGATAAACAGTGATGCCAAGGCACCTGGCCAGTGGAATTGCGAACAGTGCCCAATAAAGGTGCTTTCACAGCACTTCTGGAATTATATCCAATCCTAGTTGCCACTTATATTTGGGGTAAACAATAGTCACGCAAACGTATATTATTCTTTTGTGATAATCAAGCTACAGTAGCAATTATTCGGAAAGGCCGATCAAAACATGCAGTTATCATGCTGTTAACTGGTAGAGTGCTAGAAGCCACAATCAGGGCTCTACTGAAAAGTGCTGATAGCCACTTTAGTGGCTTTACACTGTGTGCATTATCTTGTCATTTGTACCTCAGTAGATACAGAAATGTTCATATAAAATTATTTTGGTACAATTTATTGGAGAGTGCCTGTTGGCACTCTCCAATAAATTGTAACAAAGTAATTTTTGATAAACAAAATCTTGCTAATTTAAGGCTCCCCTTGCTGGTAGCATTGTATCTTTGAAAATAATATGCATGTTACAAATCACCTTTGAAAAATAATTTAGCACTCTACCAGTTAATGAGAAAACTTACTTTGTGTGCATCGCTAAACAATTTTGCAATTTACGCTAAACATCTCCATGGCAAACACAACGAAATAGCAGATGCTCTATCTCGATTTCAGATGACCAGATTTCAAGAACTAGCACCTCACGCCAACCTCCATCCAGCACCAGTTCCTACGTTTACAGATGTTATCAACATCTCAAGCAATCCATTGACAGGCTGTGGCAAGTATGTGACTCAACCAGAAACGTCTATACAACAGGCATGAGAGCTTTCAGTCATTTCCTATCTATGTACAAAATATCATCTTCACCTTTTCCCATGCTTGATGAAGAAACTGCACTCAGTTTTATTGCATATTGTTATCCTGTATTACACCTTAAATACTCAACTGTGAAAATTTATCTGGCAGGCATCAAACATGAGTATCTAGAAGCTGGATTAAGAAACCCTTTTGCATACTGGGACAATTCACCCATGCAGCGAGTCCCAATTTTACTTCGTGGTTACAAAAAACTCTGTTCCACACCATCTAAACCATGTCTCCCTATTACTTTCCCCATCTTGTGTCAAATCTTTGATTTGCTACAAAATGGGTGCTTTGGCCCTTACACTGATCTTTTAATTCAAACAGCTACAGCCCTGGCTTTTTGAGGGATTTTATTTATTTATTTATTTATTGGTGTTTAAGGTCACATACTTATGCACAATGGCTAATCGTGACCGTGACAGTTTTACGGGTGGAGGAAGCCGGAGTACCCGGAGAGAACCACCGAGCAACGACGAGCAGCTGTCAGCTCTCCAACATCGTAACTCTGAACTCTGCACCGCAGCACAGGCAGGGTTAGATTGGTTGAAGACATGCGCACCATCGACGTGCAGTACGCCTCAGTACACAGCGTCATCGTGCCCCCATGGAGGCAATCGGGGTGAAGTGTCTTGCCCAAGGACACAACGCGGTTGCCGCAGGTGGGATTCGAACCGAGGACCTCTCGGCTTGCAGCCTGCACCTCTACCAACTGAGCCACCATGCCCCCTTTGAGGGATTTTATGGTGTGGTGAATTCACCAACAAATCTAAATCGGCTCCCAACTTAAACATGTTAACTGTACATGATGTTCAATTTTTATTAGAACAGGGAATTGAAATAGGTCATGTGAATATTAAAGTTTCTAAGATGGACCCATTCAGGCAAGGTGTTATCATTAAATTGTTCACTAATTCACAAAGGGTGTGTCCAGTAACTTTGCTCAAGAAGTACATAAGCATAAGATCAAAGACTTTTCCAGGGGGTTCCCTTTTTGTTACTGCTGATGGAACTCATTTAACAAGACAAGTCTTTGTCGATTATCTGCATAGAGTGTTGAAAAGACTAAAATTTAATCACAAGCTATAGTCAGGTCATTCATTTCGTATGAGCCGCTACATCAGTTGATAGTATGCAAATTGAGGACTATCTTATCAAAACTCTAGGCAGGTGGTCATCTGACTGTTATACTAGATATGGAAGTACACCGCTATTAACTTTAAAAGATGCCCAGAATGTTCTAAGCCAGCACTATTTTTGAAGTAAAATGATTTGTCTGATAAAAAATGAGCTGTATATATGTGTACATATCTATCGGGAGAGAATTATCAATTTGTTACACAATTTGGGCCTCTTATTCACTTTGTGCCATTTCCACGAGAAATGACACAAGATGTTCATAAACATTACAAACTGACATTCATATCATCTAAAACGTAACTTATTAACTTTCTAATTAGCCAACCTGGTCTTTATGAAGTACTTCTCGCATTTTGGGTTTCATACACTGTCCGCATAGCTCCAGGACACTGAGTTCACGCATCAATGCAGTCTCAGTTACTTGAGGCTTACACTTCACATATAAAACCCTTGAGTTTCATATGCGGGCAGGAGAAACTTCTCGGGTGATGTCTCCAGGGCAGATGAATGCACATGTAGCCTCACTTTAAATTCATCATTGAAGAGGTTTCATACAGGTGCAATTATCTCTTCAGGATCAACACCATCCACATATTCTCAGTAAATCTGTAGGTTGGTTAATTAAAGTTCATGATAATACTGTCTCAGAAATATCTTTACTTTAGTATGTTATCACTTATGTTGTCAGTTGTTATATCTACATGAAACTATTTTCGTGCATTTACATCTACACAGTTTTGGCTTGGGCCCCAGACCTCTGGGTATACATGCGCATGTAGACCTAAATATAGCTTCAGTTCAAGGTCCTATATGTGCATGTGTACTAGTGGGGCCCGGGGCCCAAGGTTTCATTTGGTTCTTCTTGTAACTCAGTTTTTATAGTGCCAAAGTTATTGATGTATATATATATTCATAAATATATACAAAAATTAACAAATGTGCTTTAATCTGCGTTCCTGCTTTTTGCATACACAAATTACAAAATAAACTTAAAACTGATGATGTTTGAATGTGTACCTTTCTGCATCAAGATAAAATAGAAACACCGGAATATCTCTGACAGATTTGAAGAATTTAAACAGAACATTTGTGCAAATGTTTCTTTTCTGTAACTAATATTCAGAAATTTCGAATATAAAACCCCCTCCACTCCAACACAAGTTACAACTTAGTACTACAAGTGAAGTTACCACTGTGGGTCTTGTGAAAATTTTCTCACTTTTGCGGTTCCAATTATTCCAAAGAGGGTTGTTTGAGTGTACAAGACCGAAGATTCTATTTACTCTGCAGTGACTTCCGAAACTGCAGTTATTAAAAGATAAACCATTTGAATGATACTCTTTAGTACTGATCAACGGATACTGGTTTTTACTACAGAGAACAGGGATTGATCAAATGGCAAGGCTCAGTGTTTTCAAAATTAAGTTGTTGCACAATAATGCGGAAAACAAAGGCCACGGGACATTACAAGTAACTATGGTGAGACATTTCAAAGGATAACAATCTGTTACTTTATCTCATTACACAGCACAATTTTAATCCAACTTGTACCACTTTAAAAATGAACGACAATCCACTAAAAATAAAAACCATCGACTATCGCAACAGTTGACGGTTAATCGTTTAATCGAATAATCGAGACAGCCCTAGTATATATGGTGACAGTAAACAATTGCCACTGTTCGAAGTGTGATATTTGTTTACAAAATAAAACATATCTATTTCTTTATTGGAGTTTAAGGTCACATACTTATGTACAATGACTAATCGTGACCGTGACAGTTTTACAGGTGGAGGAAGTCTACCCGGAGAGAACCACCGAGCATTGGCGAACAACTATCAGCTCCTCAACATTCTAACTCTGTTCAAGCTCTGCTCAAACAGGGTTACAGCGATTGAAGACATGTGCACCACTGACATGCTGTACTTCTTAGTATATGGCGCCATCATGCACCCATGAAGGCAACCAGAATAAAGTGCCTTGCTCAAGGACTCAACACGGGTCGTCCCGGACGGGAATCGAACTTGGGACCTCAAGCACAGAAGTCCAACAGTCTACCACTGAGCCATTGCGCTCCCAATAAAACATATCAATACAAGCATATCTGAAATACCATTACATACATTTACTGTCATTACAACCTGAAAAGGGTTAACAAAGCATTTTTAAACATTCAAAAAATCACTTTTAATCTGTTGAGTAAACTGCGAAGAAAATGTTTGCTTCAGCATAAAATATTGAGTTGCAAAACCAACAAAGAACTTTAAAATATTTAGTGTTTTAAATTAATAAATACGGTATCTTGAAAATATTTTGGTTTTTAAATTCTCTTATTTCGTTTTTAATTCAAATTTTGAAAATGCATCAAAATAAAAATGGCGCCTACTCACCTGAGATCAAATACATGTAATATCCGGATGTTACCTGATAGGGTGGAACCCTTAGATGGTATTCAAATGTTCTGTTTGGACAAACTAACTTTGAGGTATAATAAATATGTATACGCATATACATTTGGTAAATTACAATGTTTTGGACAGTTCAGCTTGGAACATAGTGACCATTCTCATTCAGACTGCAAAACATTCTTATAAATGTTTTACAATATGGAAGATTCTCTGGTATGACAAATCCAAAAATCTCACACTCATTCTCTGTTCAAGTGAACACACATAAATTTAACTGATAAATGTATAGTGCTAGCATTTGATACCATTCCTTAATTTTCGAGAATGCAAAGTAATTTTTGTTGAGAGCATGTTACTGACTTTGCAGTTTTTTGAATGATATATATTTATTTGCAAGAACCATGGACTTTTTTGTTTGAAGTCCAATGCTGTAACCACTGAGCCACTGTGCTCCCTCTGCTGCAGATAATAACTCAAATATTATGTGGATGGTATTTATTTTTGAAAAAGTTGTGGCACCTGCACATAAGAATGGAGACCACATTTGGGCTTCCAGCACTCAACCAATCAACAACAAAAAAATAAATAAACATGAAAGTCTTCCTTCCCTCATAGGAATATTAATTGCTTGAGTACTAAATGTATTTTTTATTTGGCTTTATAGAATATAGCATAAACTCTGTTGTGCCATTTGTACAAATATACATGTACTGTTGAAAGACGGGAAATTCCTACTTTATAAATTGGACAGTGGTTCAGTATTATTCATTATAAAAATAAAATTTTAAAGTGAACAAGAGAACTGTAAATTCACAACTGAATAAAGGATTAATGCATATGGCCTTGACTGTATAAAAATCAGGAATGTTATTCAAGTGTACACACTGAGCAATTACGTAAACTGATATTTTTAGAAATAGAGATGAGCGATATACCAAACTAGGTGGTGTCATTTGTGTGCAAATCACACTATAAGTTATCTCCGCCAACATGTATGGTATATGGAGATTTAATACCTGGATGTCGGTTTTTAAACACCGAGCTGCAGACCAGGTGTTTAAATGAGACATCCAGGTATTAAATCTCCATATACCACAAACATGTTGGCGAAGATAACGTTTTTGTCCCGTTTGAAACACAATACAAACATAGTGGAAATAAATTTGTGGACGCATTTCTCAGCTCTACAATCACTTGGACCAAATTTGTAATAATTATTTTGTTTTTACAATTGCAGAAGACAACAGATAGAGTCACATTCCTTGGGTCGTTAAGGAAACGAGTAAACAGTATTTTGTTGATATATTGTCCCCCCCCCCTCCAGAGTTCCAATGTGTTCTATGTGCCTACTGGCACATAGAACACATTGGTACTCAGGGGAATGAATTATTTGCTCTTATTTTATTTTTATGATTGAATTGTCGGAAATCTGATGATAATTGTGACTATTTTTGTGTTTTTTGGTTTGATTTTTATTTCGATGTGAGCAACAGTGGAAAGCTTTCATTTAAACCATATACCCCCAATATTTTGCATGCACTTTTACCCTGGATGTTGCACGCTCTCATAGACCTTGGATGTTGGGTGCATCCTTTGCCATGGCTTTTTGTCCAAGGCATTCTGACCAATCAAAAGACCGAATTTATCGGGATATAGGGACAATATAGTATATCCCCACATTTGGTTAATGCTTGATACAGACAAAAATGAAAAGGTATTATAGAAAATTTGAAACCTTTATGCACATCTACAGACTCTACCTGAACATATGAACACACTTTCAATGTTTTGAATTAACCCCCCTAGGAGCCTTTCATTGGAAATTGATTCTCTAATGACAAATGTGTCGTTAAGGGTGCCAAATGGTGCCAAAACAAAATCTGAAACCTTTATGCACATCTAGAGACCCTACCTGAACGTATGAACACACCTTCAACATTTCAAACTAAAATCCCTCGGAGCCTTTTGCCACAAACCGATTGTTGAATGACAAAAGTGGCACAATGGGAGCCATATAGGGACCAGATAAAAAAATTAAAAACCTTTATGTACATCTAGAGACCCTACCTGAACATATGAACACACTTGATGCATTTTGACTTAAAACCCCTAGGAGCCTTTTGCTGGAAACTGATTCTCTAATGGCAAAAGAGGTGCTACAAGCGCCACATAGGGCCGAATCAAACACCTGAAACTTTATGTACATCTTAGAAACCCTACATGAACACACTTTCAGCGTTTGAAATTAAAACCCTCGGAAGCTTTCACCGGAAACAGACTCTAACGACAAAAGTGGCACTACAGGCATCAACATGGGGCTGAATTAAAAATCCAAAACCTTTATGCACATCCTGAGTCCCTACCCGAACATATGAACACACTTTCAGTGTTTCGCATTAAAACCCCTAGGAGCCTTTTTGCTGGAAATTGATTCTCTATCAACAAAAGTGGAGCTACTGGTGCCCCAGGGGCCGAATAAAAAATCAAAAACCTTTATGCATATCTAGACCCTGCTGAAACATATTAACACATTTTCAACATTTCTAATTAAAACCCCTATAGTCAAGACTTGAAGTCAGTTAGCAAATCAATCGGGGCATGCCGGCTAAAAGCATAATTTTTGCACAAATGATTACAATAGTATACAGAATGAAAATCTTCTTAAGAACCAAAATTCTGATCATCATGTGAGTGAAATTCAAGATGGCCGAAAATACAAGATCTTTAGACTAACCATCAAAATGCTCCAAATGAGTCACATAAAACAGACAGTTGTGATTAGTTTTATATCAACCAAAGGAAGAAGCTTCATGAAAACAAATATTGGGTTACTGGGTTGGTAAAATCCAAGATGGCGATCAAAATGGCCACCACAAATGCTAAAAATGTCTCCTTCTGCATGCAAAATGTTGAAAAAACGGTCAAAAGTAATTTTCTGTGAATTGTTCCATCCATATGTTACTGTATGTAAAAGACGATGTCCCAAGAAAAAATTAAATGTTTTTTAACCCTGTGCTGGACATATCCATTGTAGAAATGGCATTGCAGTTAGATTCTAGGGAAAATATCTTTTTTCTGACTAGAATATTTATCAAGGTATTTTGGCACATATTTGATTCTAGAACTGAATGCTGAATTGTTTTAAGCTCATTTACATAATATATTTCTAAACACCAATGCACAAAAATAGCCACCAATATGGTCACCAAAAGCGTGACAAACCCATTTCAGTCATATTTCATGTTTGTCAAAACACTCAGATCCTTTTTGATTTCTCTATTTCAGTTTCTTCCTGACAATTATGAATTGGTTACTCTGTGTAATCTGCCAAGAAAGTACAGCTGAGAGTTTACGCTGTCCTCAAGATCGTACAGACTGCGATGCATTGTCAGTGCATAAGGCATTTTTGGATAATGTTGCGTTATTTCAAGAAATTGGCCAGCCCCAAGCTGAAATAAACTTTAGTCATAAAGAAACGCCCGAGAAATTCTACTCTATGAGAGCAAGCTGGCACCACTCCTGCCATCTAAAGTTTTGTGCAACTCATCTGGAAAGAGCATGGAAACGAAGTCAAAAAGACCAAGATGAATACAAAGAACGAAGGTCGAAACGCATGTGTTCAACAGCATCTAAAATTCAATGTGTGTTTTGCTGCACAACAACAAATGAGAATCTCCATATGTTCGCCACCGTTAATGCCGAAGAATCTCTTCGTCGTATGGCCCCTGACCTGAATGACAGTAATCTACTTGGAGGGATATCAGGTGGGGATCTTGTGGCGATAGACGCAAAATATCATCTTTCATGTATGGTTAGATATCGAACCAGTCATCGCTCATATGAGAGAAGTGTGGCAAAAGACAATTCAGATCAGACATTTCAAATTGCAAAAGCAAGAGCATTCACAGAGCTAACTAACTTCGTTGAATACTCTGTAGAGAATGGTACATATATTCATAAAGTGCGTGATTTGAGATGAATTTATGAGGACCGTTTGAAAGAACTGTGGTTTGACAACAGTGTGAATCATGTCAGATTCAAAGAATCTATTTTGTGTCATTTCTCGTCAATGGATGTCCAAGAGCAATCTGATGGAAAAAATTCCCTCCTCGTATTTCCAGAGGCAATGCGCTCTATGCTCAAATCTGCTCTGAAGGAACGTGATTTTACATCAGACGCGTTACTCTTTGCCAAAGTGGCAAAACTTTGTAGAGATGAAATATTCAACGAGGAAAAGTTAAAAAATTTATAGTAATTTATATATTTTTTATACTTACCAATGACCCAGACTTAGCTGGTGCTAACTCCAACAAAACCAGGGCCAAACACAAATTTTGCCCCCCAATCCCCAAAATTTGCATCCAAAACAAAAAGAAATCATGTCCTAAAGGACCTCCATACTACGCCTCTACTGCGCATGCGCAGTGACGCAGTCGTCCCGAAATTGGCGCCAATTATCATTCTTACTGGCAGTGCCTGGTCAGCGCTATGTATTCAGCGGGGAGGCAAGAGTTCCCAACTCCAGGGAGGGCCATCCCCGTCTGGGTCATTGGTAAGTATAAAAAATATATAAATTACTATAAATTTTTTAACATTTTTATACTGTACCAATGACCCAGACTTAGCTGAATAGTAAACAGGCTGGAGGGCCTAGGACATAGAGGAAAATCCAATAAGCTCAACTATATAGTAAAGAGGTAACCCCTTAAGGAGAAAAGGAGTATTAGGCTTTACATGTATCTTTCTTATTTAATATTAAATTAGAAAGATACACTACCCTTAATAATTGAGCACAATAACATTCATGTTCTCTATTAACATCCAGTATAACCCTTATACTAATTATTTTTAAAGCAAGCCAATAAATAAAGTAGTCCAGAGAATTGAGACTCTTTATAATCATTTAAAAGTGTCCGAGTATTGTATATTAAAGCCCGTTTGACACTTGACATATACAAATGCTTCACATCGAGCTACACTTTAAAAATAAGACATGAATGAATTTAAACATTAATATTACACTTTAAAACCATCCCGGAAGCGACTCAGAAATACTGACTTGGAGGAGGCATTCCCTTGCTTTTCACTATAAAGCAGGTGACCTAAGGGAACACCCGCCCCCCCCCTTCCCCTTGCCCTGGGTCAAATAGCCCAGAGCGAAGAGGGCAGCTGGACGGAGTCACTGCCGGAACAGAAAACCTGCATAACTATAGTTGCAACTGTTTAGTGGACGACATTCTGAGCAACAGATAACGGACCTAAACAATGCAGGTCTCCAGAAATGGACTCAATATTTCTGAGATAAAAATTCGTAAATGTGGATGGCTGAGACCAATAAGCAGCCTTCATTAAATCTGTAATAGCAACACTATTAGCATAAGCCCAGGAAGTAGAAAGAGCTCTTACTTCATGAGCAGAAATCTTAAGCACAGACTGCTGAGAAGAAGATAAATCTTCATAAGCAGTACGGATAGTTAACTGAATCCATCTAGCAATAGAATGGACTGAAATGTCCTTTCTATTAGGCATCAAAGACAGAAAGAAACGTTTCCGTCCCTTTCTGATAAACTGAGATCTCTGTTTATAGATACGTAGTGCTCTAACAGGACAGAGTAAAGGCCTACGCCCGTCTTAAGACGGAAGAGCCTTAATAACAATAGGTTCCGGATATTTATTAGGAGCCTGATTCTTAGCTAAAAAACCCACATTAGTAGTGAAGGTGATAGTGTTCCCAACACTACGATAATGAGAATCATCCACCGATAGTGCATGAAGCTCACAAGCTAAGAGAAAAGCTGTCTTATAAGATAAGAATTTGAAATCTACTGTCCCAAGAGGTTCAAATGGCTTTTCCTTCAATTTAAGGAGAACCCAAGCTAAATTCCACTTAGGAATTAATCTAAGAGTTCTGGGTCTATTTATCGAAAAGTTTCTAACCAACTTCGATAAAGAGACATTAGATCCAATTTGTAAACTATCATGATGTGCATAGGTATCAGATAACATAGATCTATAACCCTTTATAGTAACAGGCTGCAGTTTGATTTCGTCAAACAAGTATACTAGAAAGTTTGCAATGTCTGGTATAGAGGGATCAAATATATCTACAGAATGATCCCTACACCAACGACGAAAAACCTTCCACTTAGCCGCATAGTTTAGCGAAGAGGAGGTCCTCCTACAGTTAGAAATCGCGTCCACTGCTCGTCCTGTAAAGTGCTTGCCATGCAAGAAGGACCGCACAACGGAAAAACAGGAAGGTTGAGACCTTGCGGGTTGTGATGGAGTTGGCGCGATTTCCCCTGCGAAAGAAGATCCTCTCGTGGAGGAAGCTTCCGCGGTAGGTCCCACAACAGACACCTGAGTAGATTTATCCACGGCCTCCGTGGCGACAGAGATGCTACCAACAGAATCTTGCATTGAGATTGTTTTATCTTTAGCAATACTTGTTGAATTAACGGCGCTGGAGGATACGCATATCCTATCATTCCGTCCCAAGGGATCGACAGAGCGTCTACTGCAAATGCTCTTGGATCCGGACACGGAGACACATATGTCTGCAACTGATTGTTGAGATGTGTCGCAAATAAGTCTATCATTGGCCGTTCCCATTGGTAGCAAATCTGATTGAATACTTGTTTGTTGAGAGTCCACTCCGACGGCAACAAGCGACCCTTTCGTGAAAGGGAGTCTGCTAGCACATTCAGACGACCCGGTATGTGACGGACCGAAAGAAGAACGTGATGTTCTAACGCAAACAGAAGGATTCTTTCCGTTAGATTGAACAACGGAACTGAATGAGTGCCTCCCTGATTCCGTATATACGCCACTACTGTCGTATTGTCGGATAGGATTTGGACATGAGCATCGTGAATAATGTCCATCCAGTGACGTAACGCAAGCCAAATTGACATCATTTCCTTGATGTTTATGTGCTTGCACAGGAATTGCGGATCCCAAAGACCCTGGCATCTCGAATCCGTTGGGATTAATGATGCACCCCAACCTGTTTGACTGGCATCCGTCATAACGGTAAAACTCGGATCCGGCAACTGCAGCGGAACTCCTTGAGTTAACCACTGAATGTTTGCCCAAGTCTGAATCTCTTGTTTCACTTGATCTGACAAGAGAACGTCTACATCGAGCAAATGAATTTTCACACTCCAATTCTGAGTCAGGAAAATTTGAAGAGGACGTGTGCGTAGCCGCCCCATCGGAATGAGATCCGCGGCGGCTCCGCACAGACCTATCAGTCTCATAAATTCTCTCGCCGTGACTTTGTCTGCGTGCAGACAATAGCGAGCGTAACAACTGACTAATTTCGCTCTGGTTAACGGCAGACGAACGAGATTGTTGTGCGTCTCGAAGCTCATTCCCAGATGAGTGAATGACTTGGACGGCACCAGATCCGACTTCTCCTCGTTTACTATAAAACCGAGACGTCGGAGCAATAGAAAAAGATTCTGAACATCGTTCTGAAGCGTTAACTCGTTGCCGTACCTCTGAAGAATGTCGTCCAGGTAGGCCGACGTTACCGCAGACGAATGAGCTCGGAAGTAGATCATTACCGAGTTCATTACCTGAGTGAAAGCCCAGGTTGCTAGATTAATTGATACACCACTCCTAGGACTGCGAAGCGTAGATACTTTCGGAATGTCGGATGTACCATGACGTGAAAGTACGCATCTTTGAGATCTATGCTCGTTGCATAATCGTTCACCCGAATACTCGCTCTGACCGATCGAATCGTCTCCATATAAAACTTCGGAGCGACGATCAGCTTGTTTGTCCAGCTCAAATCTATGACTGGACGGAACGAGCCGTCTGGTTTCGGAACCAGAAACAGATGGCTGTAGAATCCCAGAGATTCCTGGTTTTCTACGACCTCTACTGCGTTCTTCATTAAAAGAGACTGCACCTCTGATAACAGAGCGTCTCTTTTCTGTGGATTTGACGGAAGATGAGTCCACTTTGGACTTCGAGTTAATGGAGGCTTTCGTTTGAAGGATATCTTTAGACCTTCCGAAGTCACTCCTCTCACCCAAGGGTCGTCCGTAATCGATGCCCACTCTTGTGAAAAACTCAACAACCTTCCGCCAACCGGAACGCGATAGAGGTTTAAGCCATCACCTCCTGGACCTGCGAGGCCTGCGGTAGGAGAAACCACGTCTTCCACAAACCCGCACCTCGTCTCGTCGACCTCGGGGCGTCCGACCGATTGTCCCGGCCTGAAGGACGTCCCGAACGAGAGTCGCTATCCTGACGGTCTCTCGAATTAGACCAAGAGGACGCACCGGAACCTCTATAGGAACCTCTCTTGGGCGCATTAGACCCAGAAGTGCCTGTCTTATTCGTGTCTGCTGTATCCGACTTTTTAGGAGCCGATCTGAACAACAGAGAATCATTAGCTTTCTTTTTAATTTTATCATAAATAGCGGAAAGCTTGCCGTCAAAGAGAAGTTCTCCTGAGACCGAAGCGACTCTAAGAGAGTTCTTCACCTTAGAATCCACTAGTGTGGATGTAGCTAGGGCTGCGTCACGTCTAACCAATTCCAGATTTGCCACTGAAAGGGCGGAGTTACACGTGGAATAAGCTACTGCCCTTGAAAGAAGTCTTAAAGAGGATTGTATATCCTGAAACTCTTCCCCTTGAAGGCGCAGTGATAACGCCTTAGTAAGGTGATCTGCGTAAGATAAGGCATCTAAATTGGCTCTGTTAGACGCAATAGCTGTTTCCAACACCGCGGTTGGAATAGAAGCTGACGACGGTAATGATAGCTCTAAGTCTTCCGCCTCGTCGTCCATACGCAGAGGAACTCTCGGTATACCCTGTCCTGCCGTATCGAATTTATTCCTTGCATTAATGAAAGGCAGGTTGAGAGTATTAGCGGACAAGAAACCTGCTTTCCCCGTCCTGGAAGCAAGTTTAAATATAGCGTCGTTCAATAATTCAAATGTTCTTGCAACATTATTGGACTGCGACGGAAACTCGGGAGCGATGTCCCTGAACCGCTCAAAAAATTCAGAGTCCAATGACGCTATAATTCTCTTGTCCGGAAGCGCAGCAGTCTGGCCCGACGGAACAACTTGAGGGAGAAAGTGCCGGATGAAGTCCACGGCAGCTTTATGTTGTTCCGAAAGGGATAGCTCCAAGTCATCCGTATCCCTTTCACCATCCGGTCGGACCTCACGATGTTCCCGGTCGTCCGCCCCCGATGCTTCGGCGGAGCGTACCGACCCAGTGCCGTCGGATAATTCTCGATCCGACACCGTTTCTGTCGGCTGCTGGGATGCTGTGATAAGCTGTGCTATCTGCACAAGAATGTCCGACATCGAGACCTGCAGAGGCGCAGTCTTTCGCTGCTTCGCCGAGGGCAGCTCCGCATCAGATGGCTCCCGCATACTTTTCCTATGCGAACGTCCGGAGTCCATCGGTCTCGAATCCCTGGCTGCCGGATGGTGTGACCTGGTTGCCGAAGAATCCTTCATCGGTGAAGCTGGTAAAATATCGGCGGTCACGCAGCCAAGGTGCGGTCGTGTGCGCTGACGAGAAGAGGAAGCCTTAACAGTCTCTGCGGACTGCTTATACAACGGAGCGTCCCGAGCGACGGACGTATGCTCCGCTAAAGACACATTTTGTACCACAACATCTGGTCCCAGATGTTGTTGTACGAGAGAGGGACCTCTCTCGCTCGCGGCCCGGCTGGACCTGGACGAGCTAGGAACCGGACTAAAAGGCTTCCTCCGATCTCGCTTACTATCCGCCGTCACTGGGTGTGCATCTATTATGTTTATAGTGCTCGCATCACCCAAAATTTCCTCTTGGACCGCATCGGACGAACCCGGCTGCCGAACCATTCGGTGAATGGACGCTACACCGGGCGAGCTAGCGGACGACATTTGTCTAATCTCCATGAGCACTTTTGCCGCTAGCTCTGAATTCATTTGTGACGACGGACGCACACTTGAAGAAGATAACATGGAAACATCACCCTGTTCTGGTTCCTCTGAAATAGAAACTGAGAGAGTAGAGTGACCTTGTGGAGAAAGAGCCGGCATCGCTCTTTCTCCAGAAACAACATATCGTGACACACGTTTCCAATGTTTCTCATCCCAATGTTCACATATAGGACAGGGATTAATGCGAGAACACTGACTACAATTAATACAATGATCATGAAAGTCAGAGGAAGATTTCTTCCTATTACAATTTGAACAACGTCCCTTCATTGTGAAAGAACAACAATAAGTCCTAGTTACTCGCAAAAACCCCTGACACAAAGATACATAATAACATGATCCATTAATAAATGAAAAAACAATTGCAAAACAAAATAATTTTGAAAAAATATTTTTTCAGAGAAGCCCAAGTTGCTGAAAAGTAACGTTGAGCCCCGATGGATCCGATGGCAAAGTGTGGTCAAAAATTTTAAATTTATATAAAATAATTAATGAGACACTTTCGGATAATATAAATGTATCTTATAATGAGATAAACTACCACAAAGGCAAACAGCCCCCCTCAAAAAAGGCTGTTGCTAATGAAAACAAACAGTGTAAACACACTAGAAAACATGACTCCAGGCACTGAAAAAACTGGCCCGGAATCAGTCATCAATTACACTCTATCTGATGCAAAACAGAGACTCCCAGGGGAGAATCTGTAGAACATCAGATGGAAGATGCAGAACACAAACGTTATACACCCATGGGTGAAAACGTAACTATGGGGAAAATAACAGAAAACATTCTGTAACCAAGCAACTCTCCCAGGAAATTTTAGAAATGAAATTTCTCAAAAATATGCCAAAAGCATGGGAGAATTGCCAGGGGGGACTTTAGAAGGCTAGGGGAGAGGAAACACTGAATAAGCAGTGCAACAATTAGCAAGAATGACAACAAGAGGCCCATGCCTCGAAAATAGGCAACTTAACATAATTTCATCAAAAAATTTTAAGTACAGCCCTGATTATTTTTTGCCACTTCTTTTTCCTCTCCTCCTTCTATCCTCCTTAGAATCACATTTTCTCCAAAAATTACGTGTCTGGCATCCTTTAAACTGAGATTTACAAGCACAAAGATCAGTGAGATGTTGACTGATGAAGGGCCAAACAGAGAATGATAATTGGCGCCAATTTCGGGACGACTGCGTCACTGCGCATGCGCAGTAGAGGCGTAGTATGGAGGTCCTTTAGGACATGATTTCTTTTTGTTTTGGATGCAAATTTTGGGGACTGGGGGGCAAAATTTGTGTTTGGCCCTGGTTTTGTTGGAGTTAGCACCAGCTAAGTCTGGGTCATTGGTACAGAATAAAAATTGCTATTTTCCAAGGCTACTTCGACGAGAATTGTCAAACTGCTATTGCACCATTGACTCGCATGCTTGTTTTTATGTTACTTTATGGTGCCAATATAAATCAAGATATCGTAGATACACAAGAATGCCACACTGTGACTCAGTTGTTATTGCAAAATGCAAAAAAAACGAATGCCTAAAAATACTTCAGACTCTTGACACACACGAGAACGTGAACCCCCTGTGCCAGTATACATTGGGTTGACAATTCATATAGCCACCCGTAGTAAATCACTAATAGAAAAGCAAGCTGGGGATATCCATATCTTACAGCAGGGTTCTCGAAATAGAAAACTCATTGGCTGCCTCACTTTGCAATCTGTATAACTTCGATGGAGTTGTGTGCCCACCAGCATTACACAAGAATGTGTTCACTGTAGCTGCAATGGACAGTATTGATCATAACCCCTCGGCTACCAGTGCTAGTGGTTCATTCCATGGGACAGGCATCAGTGTTATTCAACAAAATGCAATACATGGGCAACGCAGAGAGTACAACTACCAACATGTTCTTCAAAAGATAAATGATAAACTCCACCTTCCTGAATTATATGCAATTGTTAAAGCAATATCAATCAACGAGAAAACTATTTCAGTTCTCGACGTTTCTTTAACTTTTGATAAGGCAACTTACAGTGCTTTGGAATTAAGCTTGGTGAAAGAACGTGAGTGGATTGACACTGCTATTCAAACAATAGAGACTACATGTGTGAATCCAACTGGGGTGTCACGGCCAGCTTATCATGCAACCTGTTCCCAAGACGTGGCTGATCCTCCGGCGGTTATATCATTACTCCCTCTCTTCTATGAGAAAGCAGATATAGTCCTGCTATGGTGAAACATGCCATGGAAATTGTCAAGGCAGTAAAACATTTTTTTAATCCTGGCCAGACACCCGTTATGGCATGTGATTGCCCAATCTTTGCCAAATGCAAATTACTTCAATGGAAATGGCCAGATCTTTTTGGAGAAGATAAGTTTATTGTAATGGTTGGTGGTCTTCATCTTGAAAAATCTTTATGGAACGCTCGGCGATATGTTGGAATCATCTGGGTGGACAAATGCACTATCAGAAGCTGCTGTTGCATCATCTGGAACAGCGGATTCGTTCTTGAAATGTACTCATATCCTTCGTACAAGACACGCTCACCAAATAACAGCATTAGGCTTAGCCTATCTACAAAGGCAAGCTTTCATCTCAGTCAGTGGTTTTTATGATGCAACAATGTTTGTAAAATGGAGAACAGAGCACATCAACAGCAGCCTAACTTTCATGTTTTGGGATTTTATTCTACAAACAGAATTAACCATTTTGTCTTTTATAAGAGCTCATAGACAGAAAAACTTTCAGCTCTATGTTGAATCACTCGAAGCTCTTATGTTTCTCTTCTTTGCCTTAGATCACTATAATTATAGTAGATGGGTTTGAGTCCATTTATGGGACATGAAAAGCATTCAGAATCAATCCTCCCCCTCCCCCCCCCAGAATTTGAACAATGTTGGGTGATTCAAAAAATGCAGCGTAGGTTTTATGCCATACCGATTGATCAGGTCCATGAACAAGAGAACTGTAAACTAAAGGGTTGTGGGGGTTTTGTTGGTTTGACAGACAATCCGACTGCACTTGAACGGTGGATGATATCCTGTCCCGGACAAGTTGGGATCTTATGTGAATTCGACGAGATATTTTTTTCAAAATTAGATGCTGACTACAGACACCACGATGAAGGATGTTCATCACAAAAAGAATTTGTGAAACAAGTTCAAAGTTTCGTTGATACTGTTGACCATTACGGGAATCCTTTTTCAGATGAAGAGAAGGAACTTGTTGTTCTCGATTCCCATAACTGTGCCGAGGACTCTGTGGCTGTTTCGATCTCTAACATTAAGGTATTGGGTCAAAAACAATTCGATGAATATTTCAACGACGTTCTAGTAACGTGCATGAGAAACATTCACAGCCCAATTAAGAACAATAACCTTATTTCATTCCGATCACCAAAACCCCAAAAGTCACCAAAGGCAAACAGGCTAGCTGGACTGAAAAACGATGTTAGTCTGTTCAGCAATTTGTACATTGCCAATCAACTCAGGCAAGGTGACCCATCCACATTTTTCTCACATGAAAATCAACCATATCCTCCATCTATCTCCAAATTTGGTGAGTTGCGATCAGGTAAGAAGTCTGATTTACTCACGTGCATTCAGTCCACAAACGAAGATGACCCGCACCCGAAAGTTCAAAATCCTGAATTTAATTGCAAAATATTTGACGGAGCGGTACTAGTGTGCATGTTGATGCCCAAAGCAGGCACAACATTTCAGAAATATGCTGTTGAAATCTTTTCCTCTTACATCAAACATGAACTGTCAGGCACTGACAGAGTTGACATAGTTTGGGATCGTTATTTTGACAAAAGTACTAAAGGATGCACATGTGACAAGCGTGGAACAGGTGTTCGTCGTAAAGTCGGACTAAATATTCGAATTCCAAATAAATGGAATGATTTCTTGAGGGATTCCACAAACAAAGAACTTTTTAATTTCTTAACAACTGAGGTGTCTTCCATGGATATACCATAGAGTAAGAAATTGTATGTTACATCTGGAGACTCAACAATTCTTGTTGGTAGTGACAACCGTGTACTTCAAAACTGTTCCCATGAAGAAGCAGATACAAGGATTGTAACCAACCTAGTTCATTCTTTAAATCAAGGGAACAAGAAGATTTGTGTGTGCACCATTGACACTGATATAGTTGTTATTTTGGTTGGCCATTTCGAAGACTTGAAACACAAGTTCAGTGAGATGGACCTTTGGGTGTCATTTGGAACAGGGAAATCGCATAATTTATATAGTATAAATGAATTGTGCGCGACGTTGGGGTGGGACAAATCTACCTCACTACCCATATCCATGCTCTTTCAGGCTGTGATAGCACATCATTTTTTCATGGCAACGACAAACGCAGTGTCTGGGAAGCATGGAAGTGCTACCCTGAGATTACGGATGTACTTCTACATTTAGCAAAACATCTATTCCAGAACACTGATGCACCCTCTGACATTTTTAAACATACAGAGCGGTTCATTGTTGTACTGTTTGATAAGACATCAAATCGATCTTCCGTGAACGAGATTTGACAGGAACTCTTTGCCAAAGGTCGTTCCTTGGAGAACATATCTCCAACACAAGATGTTCTCCTACAACATGTTCGTCGTGCTGTATACCAGGCAGGTGTATGGGCATGTAGTAAGGTCGCTGACGCAGACTTTCCCTCCCCACAAAAATGGGGATGGGAACTGGTGGAAGGCAGATACCAGCACTTTGGATGACATTACCCGAAGCTGCAAGAGCGTGTACTGAACTGATAAAATGTTCATGTAAATCTTCCGTCTGCTCTAGACGTAAATGTGGAAAGGCTGGATTACCGTGTACTGAGCTCTGTCGTTGTGGCTGCCAAAAGTGAACACACCAGCAATGAATCACACATTTAACCAGGAACAGATTGTGCATAAACAGAGAAGTAAACACCATCACGTCACTTAACTGTGCAACCACTGTCAGTGGTTGCAGTATTAAGTGACATGATGGTGTTTACAGACTGTTCAGCTCTTGAAAATATTTGCACAAAGGTCTCCATCATCCAACCTATTTTTGACCAGGGTGGTGCTTTGGGAAATAAAAAAACATTTATTTTGTGGGTGGGGTGGGGTGGGGAGGGGGTAGTGGGGTGTGGTGGGAGTAGACTACGTATTTGCATTTTTAAGGAGGTAACTCATACTACAATTAATAAGTTATATTTATGAAATAGGCAAGGGGGTCATTCTTCATTTGCATACACATAATACATTTACGTACATCCCCGAGAACTGAAATAGTTGCTGGAAATACGTTTGTCTATGAGGCAGTTGCCACTGTTCATTTTCCTTTTTATTTTTCTGTGATGCCTTTATTCAAATTAGTAAACTACATAGTGTTTGTATGAAAATGTGGTTGTACTCAGTTGTTCTTTGGCGTGGTATTGGTGCAATTGTGGAGTTGAGTATTTTTAGAAAATAGGTCCTCAACTGGACCCTATTCAGACAACAGACAAGGGGTTAATGAGGTACTAATTAACCTGCAGGTGTTCGTATGCTTTAACAAACATAATGTTACTTTCACAACATCAGATATATAGTCTTGTTGTATTAAGCCGCTTTTTTTGAGCGTCAACGGGTAAAAAAGCTGTTGCCAAGAACTGACTTTCCTGAAAATGGGATATGTCAGACAAAACGTCTGAAACAGGGCACACACATTGTTTTAAGATATGTACAAAAATGGTGCTTTTAGCCAGTCTGTCGTGATCCGATCATTTTTTGCTGCTAACTGACTAGACTACTAGGAGCCTTCCACCAGAACTGATTCTCAAACAACAAAAATGGCACTATGGGTCCTCCACGGGGCCGAATCAAAAATCCAAAACCTTTGTGAACATCTAGAGACTCTACTGGAACATATTAACACACTTTTAACATTTCGAATTAAAACCCCTAGGAGCCTTCCACAGTAAACTGATGTTCTAACAATAACAACAAAAGTGGCTTTACAGCTCTGTTATGTGAAATATTAAAAAACAACAACCAAACAAAATGTTTGCTTTGTTTTCAACTGCTGTGGTTCTCTCTACACCCCCCCCCAAAAAAAAAAAAAAACCGCATAAATGAAATACTTATGACCCTGTTAGATACTACATGACAAATATGGTTCACATCTGCCCACTGGATCTGGAAATAGGGAATGTAGTCCAAATGTGGGAGTCCATATTTTGACTTACTGAGTTTCTTTGAAAATAAATCGAATCTGCATCACTAAAGTCAGTTCCAAACAAGAAATCTAAGCATAATTGCAAGTGGCTTGTAAAAAGAGGATTTATAAAGCATTTTCGGCTTATGGAGGATTAACCCCCCACTACAAGGGATATAGAAAATGGGGAGCGGGGGGTGAGGGGGGGGGGGGGGGGTTCAGAAGTAAATTCCACCAGCCTGAAGATGCCAGCAGTTTCATTTGAACAAAGGAGAAAAGGTTTACTCCAAAGATGGTCTGTGCCATAAATGAATAAATTTGGACCAGTGGTTTTAAAGAATAAGAAAAATTTCGAACTAGAAAAATGGACTTTTACTGCCACCAGTAAATTCAAGTCTGTATGAAAATGGTTAAAGCATCAAAAATAAACAAAACAGAAAGAGAATTTATGGTGGCTTATTTTGGGGGCAAAATATTTTTAAACCAGAAAAATGTATGTGCACAGCACTGAAAAGGTCTGATCAAGGCATCAATAAAATCTTTAAAACCCACAATGTAGTCTTGTGAGGGTTAAATTAAAGACATTTATACAGGAATCAGATAAATGTTTCCAAGAGACCAGAACAAACATATGTGTACAGCATTGAAAGGGTTCAACATGAAATAAAATCTTTGGAAAACACACTAAAGTCTTGAGAGGGTTTAATTACAGACATCCACACAGGAATCAGACAAATGTTTTTAAGAAACCAGAAAAAAAATATGTGCACAGCACTGAAATGGTTCAACATGAAATAAAATCTTTGGAAAACACATTGAAATCTCGGGAGGTTTAAACTAAAGACATTCATACAGGAATCAGATAAATGTTTCCAAGAAACCAGAAAAAACATGTGCACAGCATTGAAAGGGTTCAACATGAAATATAATCTTTGGACATTCATATGGGAATCAGATAAAAGTTTCTAAGAATCCAGAAAAAAAGCAAAAATGCATGTGCACATCATTGAAAGGGTTCAACATAAAATAAAATCATTGGAAAACACACTGAAGTCTTGAGAGGGTTAAATTAAAGACATTCATGCAGGAATCAGACAAATGTTTCCAAGAAACCAGAAAAAACATATGTGCACATCATTAAAAGGGTTCAACATGAAATAAAATTTTGGAAAGCACACTGAAGTCTTGAGAGGGTTAAATTAAAGACATTCATACAGGAGTCAGATAAGAAATTGGCCCACCGGTTCTTGAAATAGAAATTTGGGGTGGAGCCCAAGATGGATATGTCCCCACAGAGAGCCCAAATATTGACCTACCAACTTCCCTTGAACAAACTTTAATCTTCAACACCAAAGGATGTGCCATACCAAATATCAAGGCATTCCCTCTGGTGGTTCGCGATTTAAAGATTTTTAAGCTTTTGGGGCATAACCCAGAGGTAGAAGATGGCAGCTGCTTCATTTCAACAAAATAGAAAGATTATACTCCATAGATGGTCTGTGCAATATATGTTTGAATTTGGCCTAGTGGTTGTGAAGAAAAAGTCAGTTTTCAAAAGTTAACGGACGACGGTACAATGGTACGATGGACAAAAAGTGATAGCAATAGCTCCCACTGACTTGCAGTCAAGTTTGCTAAAATGTGGGTATAAAAACCGAACCAATACTGATATGGAGATACCGAAATACCGAACTGAACTAACCACTGAAACCATCCGCATTTTCAAATATTCCTACAATTTCTATTTATAGGCTTTGTTGGGGCCTGAAGCAGTTTAAGTGTTCATTTTCATGAAAGAAATGACTGCTTTTCTTTTCTGTTCTGTTCTGTTAACCCTCAAAGGCCTTGGCAATTGTTCTGAATTCCCACTAGACTACAACCTGTACATGTCCAGTTGCTTATCTGTGATTTCTAGTCAAGTCTTGACTAGAAACCACTGCCTTGGTGTTTTGTCTACAGTTCAACAGGACCTCCTACTGATGGCATGTAAAGGACACATGCTCTGAGATTGCAAAAACCTGATATGGGCCTTTAAAGGTTAAGGCGTGTTTGGGACAAGGAACAAAGTTACTGTAGATATGATTTGTGTTGAGGAAAGAATATTAATGTTCAGATCATTGCTGTGGCATTTGTGGAGCTGTTGTAGAATGATACAAGAACTTATTCCGTATTTTCCTGCTGTAAATTCCCCTTTGGTACTATCAGCACATCTCAGTAAAGTCAGTTACTGAATACCAAACTGATAAAATAGTATACCCCCACCCCCTTCAATATACAAAAACCGATACCAAACTCAAAATTCCAATACTGCCCATCTCTATTTAGAAACTATGTATTTTAGTATTTTATTCAAACTTGTAAGAAGTATTTATGGTTAAATTACACAATGAAAAATAGACATATAAAATCATTTTATTTCATAAACATAATCAGTTTGTTCAATAGAAATATTTTTCAAAGTTCCATATATTTTAAAAACAAGATTTTCCAATGTCCTAGGTACTTTGCACAACCCACAATGAAATTACAACAATGCTGAACAACCATAATATAATCTTCTAAAAGACTTTTCCATTGTTTATGAAAAGTATATGTGTAAAAAATAGTATTTTGTGTTTAGGTGAATATCTATATGAAAGCATTTTATATGTAGTTTTTTGACAAATAAGTTGTAAATATTGTAAATTAAAGCCATACTTATATAATAAAACAGAGCACTGTGAAGCTTGGTACATGCCCACTCTAGCAATACTTAAATTTTGATGCTGTACATACCAAATATATGTGCCAGGCACCTCTGGTGCCAGTCAGTACTGATAGCCATGAAACTGGAACATTCATGATAAGTCTATCAGCTGTTATAAAAACTGGCCCCCACTAAAACACATGCAACGTAAATTTACTTGAGTCGTTTTTTGCAATGCCAAATGCCGACACTAATTATGGGGCTACTGAACTTGTTTAGTCGATTTTCACTGTAAACTGGGGACGAGCGGAAGATCATTTATGTAACAAAATCAAACTTATTTAACCCTTTACCTAACATGAAAAGCAGACAATACTTGCAAACAAAATTCTTGAATAATTAATTTTTTTTATTTTCTGTCTCAAAAACATTTTTTGTGACACCTCATTGGAACGAGCTCGTCGAGCTTGTTCCAAAGAGGGGTCATAACCTATGTTTTTGAGACCAAAAATGAAAAAAGAATGATAATTGGCGATTTTTGTGAATAGTGCTGGCCGGTTTTCCGTTTCGTTTTGGTAAAGGGTTAACAATATAAAACCATTGTAAAAATGTGCATAAATTTGTCTGCCACACCTCAAGGTTTGTTTTTAAAGATATCATAGAAGCTGCAAGCAGAAGGTGGATATGTAAACAATGAAAGTGTACTACAACCACATAGGACCAGAAACAAAAAAACTTACTTATCTAAATTGTATTATTTTTAAATGACATGATACATTAGTTTTGATGGGCATTCCTCCAGTTTTAAATATTTATGGATATGGATTAACTCTTAACCCACTGAGTATTTTCAAAATATTTTTCATCAAATCTAGTCATAGTTACTTTACAACAAAGATTGGATTTGTTGAACAATTCACCTAAATTTAACTCAAGAAATCATTGGTCAAAATGTTTAGTTTACAGGGTGAAATTTGATTAAATGTGCCCAAAGTATACTAATTTCAGTGGCAAGAGATTTTGAGTCATGGGCAGGAATATCTGCCATCAGCATACAAGTAGTTAAACTACGACCAAATCTTCCCCTCCCAACCCCACCCTCCTAAAAAAAGGAAAGAAAAAAAAATACCCAAAATAAACTAGAGTTGTGACTGTCCCAGATGGGCTGTGCATACCTTGCCGCCATGATTGTTTTAAGATGAAAAGTGGCAGAACTCTGGAAAATGTCTGATCAAAACTAACATCGCAGGTGCCCAGGTTCCCAGGGTGGTAAACATGCATGCCAAGTTTCAAAGAAATAAACCCCTAAATGTCAGAAAATCTCCGGACAAAATTCTAGGCCTGCTTTTTCAAGTCAAAAAGGGACATAATTCTGGCTAAAATAGTCCGGCTGGAACTGTAATTGCAGGTGCACAGATTCCCATGGTGGTGAACATTCATACCAAGTTTCGAGCACATTGGTCCATAAACAATCTCCTCCATAAACATCTGAGAAAATATCCCGACAAACTTATGTCTATGGATGGATGGACAGACAATGTAAGGATGGACGTGATTCCAGTATACAACCACCCCCTCCCCACACACACAATCACAGGTTCCCATGGTAGTAAACATCCATACCAAAGTTTCAAAGGAATCAACACATAAACTGTGAGAAAATCTACGACCAAAATTCTAGGCCTGCTTTTTCAAGTCAAAAAGTGGCATAATTCTGGCAACTAGAGGGGGTATCAGTACCCCATGGCTCACCAACAGGTGGCCAATGCAAAGGGGTGGCTGGAGTAAAAAAAAAAAAGTTCAAAACTTGCACACAAAAGTCCAAAATTAAAGAAAATAAGCAGTTAAAGGGTTAAATAATATAATAATAACCCCTAAGAAGCATGCTAACATAAAATAGGAACCATGGCAATATGCTACAAGGTAAGTCTCCACTTTGAAAAAAAGAAAGACAAACCTCAAAACCTGCACATAAAAGTAAAAAAAGTATCACATTTGTTTCAAAGGGTTAAAATTTAGAAAAATACCCTGAAAATATTACAATAACCAGCGTGGCAATATGCCAGTGAGATAAAACTCCACTTAAAAAAAAATATCAAATCTGCACACAAAAGTACAAAACCTGCAAAGAAAAGAACAAAATTAAAGTAAATAAGCAGCTAAAGGGTTAAATAATATAAAAATAGCCCAAGAAGCATCCTAACATAAAATAGGAACCATGGCAATATGCTACAAGGTAAGTCACCACTTGCAAGAAAAGAAAGACAAACCTCAAAACCTGCACATAAAAGTAAAAAAAAGTATCACATTTGTTTCAAGGGGTTAAAATTGAGAAAAATATCCTGTCACAGTAACCACAATGGCAATATGCCAGTAAGGTGAAAGTCTACTTGAAAAATATCCACTTGGAAGAAAAGAAAGACAAACCTCAAAACCTGCACATAAAAGTATCACATTTGTTTCAAAGGGTTAAAATTTAGAAAAATACCCTGAAAATGTTACAGTAACCACCATGGCAATATGCCGGAGAGGTAAAACTCCACTTAAAAAAAAATATCAAAACCTGCACACAAAAGTACAAAACCTGCACACAAAAGTCCAAAATTAAAGTAAATAAGCAGCTAAAGGGTTAAATAATATAATAATAGCCCCAAGAAGCATCCTAACATAAAATAGGAACCATGGCAATATGCTACAAGGTAAGTCACTACTTGGAAGAAAAGAAAGACAAACCTCAAAACCTGCACATAAAAGTAAAAAAAAACATCAAAACCTGCACACAAACGTCAAAATAAGTCCAAAATTTGATTCCAAGGGTTAAAATTAAGACGAAATACCCTGGAAAAGAGTTAAATGTTATCGTGAACCCCCACAGCAATATGCAAAGAAGAAAAACATTTTTTTAAAAGCACAAAAATCCAAACCTGTAAACAAAAGAAGTCCAAAATTGAAATAATTAAGCAGGAAAAGGGTTAAAGAATAAAATGTAGCCCTAAGATGCATGTTTACATACAATAGAAAGCATATACTACAAGGTAAATCTACACTTGGAAGAAAAGAAAAAAAATACATGAAAACCTGCACGCAAACGTCAAAATAAGTCTAAAAATCTATTCAAAGGGTTAAAATTTTTTAAAAAATGCACTGGAAAGATATCAATGTTATAATAACCACCACTGCAATATGCAGTGAGGTCAACCTCACTTGAAATTGTTTTTTTTTTTATCACAACCTGTACATAAAAGTAAGAAGCTGTAAGCCTAAGTCCAAAAGCTATACATAAAAGTCCAAAATTGAAGTAATTCAGCGGGAAAAGGGTTAAATAATACAAACATAGCCCTAAGATGCATGTTTACATACAATAGAAAGCATGGACATATGCTGCAAGGTAAATCTCCACTTGAAAAAAAGGAAAAAAAAAACATCAAAACCTGCACGCAAACATCAAAATAAGTCTAAAATTTGATTCAAAGGGTTAAAATGAAGACAAAATACCCTGGAAAAGAGTTAAATGTTATAGTGAACCACCATAGCAATATGCAGAAACTCTACACTTGGAAGAAAGGAAAAAAAAAAAAACCCATGAAAACCTGCACGCAAACGTCAAAATAAGTCTAAAAATCTATTGAAGGGGTGAAAATTTTTTCAAAAATGCACTGGAAAGATATCAATGTTATAATAACCACCACTGCAATATGCAGTGAGGTCAACCTCACTTGAAATTGTTTTTTTTTTATCACAACCTGTACATAAAAGTAAGAAGCTGTAAGCCTAAGTCCAAAAGCTGTACATAAAAGTCCAAAATTGAAGTAATTCTGCAGGAAAAGGGTTAAATAATACAAACATAGCCCTAAGATGCATGTTTACATACAATAGAAAGCATGGACATATGCTGCAAGGTAAATCACCACTTGAAAGAAAGGAAAAAAAACCCATCAAAACCTGCACGCAAACATCAAAATAAGTCTAAAATTTGATTCAAAGGGTTAAAATTACGACAAAATACCCTGGAAAAGAGTTAAATGTTATAGTGAACAACTATAGCAATATGCTGAAACTAAAAAAAAATTTGAAAAGCCAAAAAATCAAAACCTGTACACAAAAGTTCAAAATATTTGAGAGCGGACGCCGACGCCGACATGAGGGCTATGCCATAGGCTCACACAACTAACGTTGGTGAGCCAAAAATAGTCCGACTGGAACTATAACTGCAGATGCACAGATTCTCATGGTGGTGAACATTCAAACCCAGTGTCGAGCAGATTGGTCCATAAATGTCTGAGAAAATCTCGACAAAATTATGTCTATGACGGTTGGACAGATGGACAAACAGACAAGGTGATTCCAGTACATCTCCCCACCCCCACAACTCGTGGCGGGGCATATAAAATGTGCTGATGAGGTATGTTTATGGGTATGTTGGTTGAATGAAGGAAATGTCAGTGAGACCAGTGGAGAAAATGTATTCAATATTTTCATGGCATGTTTATAACTGCCATTGTGATATTTACACAAGCAAGAATTTTTATCATGCAACAAGCAGCACCTGAAATAAGTTTTGGACAAGCAAATGATACTTCTTAACCCTTTACCCAACACAGCTGTTATAAAAATATACTATTTTAAATATTACTTTTCCCAATTTGTCAAAAAGTTTCAATAAAACCATATCATGTACCTCCTCATTGGAACAAGTTCAACAAGCTTGTTCCTATGAGGGGTCACATGATATGGTTTTGTTGAAACTTTGTAAAAAAATATTTTTTCAACTGCTCAGTTTGGACATTATGCGGGTGGATGTGGCCGATTCATTAGTTAAAGAGTTAAGTAGGTATGAAACTACAGTCTCCGAAAAAATAAACTGAAATGAAAAAATAAACTGAAATTGTGTTTCCAAATGAACAGAGAAATGTTTTGAAAATCAAGCCTTTTGTCTGAAAATAGATGATCTTCTGTTTAAATAATGCTGGGATATGTACTTTATTTTTTTTAAATTTACACAAAAATGGTCTGAAGGACAATTTCCATGTAAATTGAACACTTTATCTAACTTGGCATGCTGCTGACTCTTGCAATGTTTTTTTTTAATAATGTAAAGTTTTACCTCAAAAACATAGCTCATAACCTATCAACAGAAAGAGCTTGTTGAGCCCATTGCAATGTGGGATCATAAGCTATGTTTTGGGGGTAAAAGTTGAAAAAAAAAAATGAAACTTGATTTGCAAGTGCTGTGAACACTGCTGACTGGATAGGACCATTGGGCTGTAAAAAAAGGTGTTTGTTCTCATGGATCGCCGCATCGAAAAATAATTCCCACTTTGAGCCTTTTTTAGGGTCGTCAGTAAAAAACTTTCCTCCATTCTCTGCATCCATAAAAACGCTATTCCAGCAAAATGAATTCATTGGACAGATAGAATTATCCTGGTTACGGGACAAAATCATGGGAACAATAACATCGACGAGCGTCGCCATTGTGGGTGTACTCTATTTCAGATCCTGACAATATACAAGGGATAATGCCTACAAGATGATTCACCGGGATGTTACGTCCCAAAATAAAAGCCAGGAGGATTCGTCCCAAATATCGGGCTGACTCGTACTAACGTAAATTCTGCTCCCGAGGCAGAAAATAATCTCATATATCAGAACTGCCCTGATGGTGGTCGGAACAGAAACTAATTTACTGTGATTGTGAGAGATCACATCTTTCTGACTCTAGGTAATTATTATTTATGATGTAAGGTCATTGTTGACATTACACTTCCCAGGAAAATAACTGTGCAGTTCTTTGTTTGTTTTGGATGTTAGACAAACAATAAAGTCCAATTTTATTCTACAAAAGTTATTTAGTGTTTTATCGATTATAAATATGCAGGTCTCAACTGTTTATATGTAAAATACAAGAAAATAAATTATTTGAACACTAATAACTGCAACAGAACCACGTTCCTCTGTCAACTTTGTTCTATGTTATTCCTCCCAGTAAAAAAGTTATAAATTCTACTTACTGATGGTTTTGTAATTGCAGAGGTTGCATTTGGACTTGGAGTTGAGGTGAAGACGTCTCCATTGCCTCTGATTCGTCCTCCAGAGCCCCTTCCCCCCCTCCCTATTAGAAAGAAGAAAAACTCAACAGACAAGAGCAGACCAAGTACTATTAACCATTTGAACCCCAGTGGCCTTTTTTCTGGCCAGGAACCTGATACGTGTTAACATCATTATATAGGATGGCTGTTCAGTAAATGTGTGGGGTAGACCAATCAATATTTGGCTGAAAATGTTGATTGGTCTACCCCAAATAATGAATATGGACTCTTCTAATTGCTGTCATTGAACTGGCATGGTAGGTACCACTAGAATTCAAAGGGTTAAAAATTGTCTTTGCCGAATATGTTATGGTTTTGAAAGGTCTATGGCATAGTTTTTACAGTGGGTTAAAAATAAAAAAAACGTCCTCCCTCATACTGAAAATTAAGGAAACAAAATTTCTGAGAACCAAACACCCTTTTTTATTTGGCCTTATGACAGGTAAAGGGTTGCAGAAAAAAAAATGCCGATAGGATCACCGATCCAATGTCGAGTTGTGACAGCACAAAAGTGGGTTTAATCATTATAAACTTATCATCAGGAAACCAATTGTTTATGATTTACAATATTCAAGGTCACAGTGACATTGACCTTTAACCTAGCAAGTCCAATATATATAGGGTTCTTCCTCTAACCAAGGCTAACCTACCTATGAAGATTCATGATTGTGGGCTGAACCATTATCAAGTTATCATGCAGAAACCAATTGCTTATGATTCACTATGTTCAGGGTCACTGTGACCTTGACCTTTGGCCTAGCACATCCAATATACTTTCTTCCTCTGACAAAGGCCAACCTACCTATGAAGTTTCATGAATGTGGGTCAAACCATTATCAAGTTATTTTTTTTATTACTATGTTTGGGTCACTGTGACCTTGACCTTTGACCTAGCAGGTCCAAAATAAAGACTGTTCTTCCTTTCACCAAGACCAACCTACATATGAAGTTTTATGAATGTGGGTTCAACCAAAGTCAAGTTATCATCCAGAAACCAAGTGTTTTCGATTTAGTATGTTCAAGGTCACTGTGACCTTGGCTATGACCTAGTGAGACCAAAATAAATATAGGTCTTCCTCTCACCTGGGCCAGCCTACCTATGAAGTTTCATGAATGTGGGTCGAACCATTATCAAGTTATTGTCCGGAAACCAACTGTTTACACCTGTCCGCCATTTATCAAACTATAAGTCAAGTTTGACTTTGTCACAACTCGACTAAAAATAGTAAGGACACATAAAATAAATTAAGTGATGCTAGGGCAATTATTTTTTCAAATCAAGTGAGGGAGGGTTTTATTTTTAATTTTTATTTTTTTCTTACATACAATCAGCATGGATTGAAAGGCTTTCCACAATCTTTTCACACACAGAATACAGAGAAAGAGCATAATTATACAAGTTAACTCATTTAGTTTTAACCCTCAATGGCGTAATTCTGAATTTGATCACATTTAACTGCAACAAAACAGGTGTACCAACATGCAGTCTCGATAGTTGTTTCTAGGTAAGTCTTGGCTGCCCAAATAAGCAGCCAAGACTTGCCTAGAAACAACTGCAAAGCTATAGGATGCAGACTTTTTTCTGTTACGCACTTCAGATTTAAGTTACAAACATCAATCAAAAAATGTAAAAAAGTAGTAATATTGGAAGACACTGAAAGACACAAAAAATGTCCAATGATGGGGGATCAATTTCTGTGAGGGACTGCCCGAGAATCAAAAAATTTTTTTTAGTCTAATTAAAGAAGAAATAAGCTGAAATCAGATAATAAATATGTGAAGAATGTATTTCCTGTTACGTACGCAGTCACTGAGAAAGTAAGGATCACAAGTGAAATAATTGTGGTATATAATATATTGCTATCCCAAGCAGCTCTACTAATGCAAGTTATTATATCGACACTTGGCGAAAGCTGTTGGAGGTATTTTTCCAATAAATATTTTCTGACGAATTTCTGTGAAGCAGAAGTACAGGTCACAGAAACCAAAGTTTGGCTTGTGATACACTACCATTCCTAAATGTATGAACACACAAACGTTTTCAGAAGAAATTGACCTCAAGTACAGTGGATCTCACTTAATTGTATACCTTTCTATTGAATATACCTGTCAACTGAATGACTTTCAAACACCAAACCATTTGCCATACCTTCAAAACAAATTTGAAGGTATTGCATATATATTAATGTTAATTGCAAAAGGAATATTGAGCAAACTCCTGTTAATTGAAAAAAAATGTGTAATCTGTCAAGGAATTACTCTAATATCAACTGAATTCCCCACATTTACAGATGTTTCTGGCCTCAATACATCCAAGCTAGGCACTTAACTCTTTGAACACTGGTGGTATCTTCCATGGCAGTTAAATGGCAGAAATTGGAAGAGTCCATATCCATTATTTGGGGGTAGAGCAATTAATATTTTCAATTGAAGGCTGCACGTTGAAAATATTAATTGTTCTACAACACACGTTCACTTAGTAGCCATCCTATTTAATGAAATTATGACGTATCGTGTTGCTGGACCGTAAAAGCAGTCTCTCGTGTTGAAAGAGTTAATCTGTTATACCTTGTTTCCGCAGAGCTCAATGAGCCCTGTCAAAAATAATATAATAGAATAAATGCAAAGATTGTCACAGAAGACAGGAAAATGACTGAATCTCTGTAAACAGCATACTCCTGTTAATGGATATTTTAATATTTTTCGCTCACAACAGGATTCTTCTTAATAAACATTTTGTAATAATTCAGCCTTGGTAAAAGAAAATCAAAGTCCAAAAAAGACTAAAACCTGAGAACAGGTCAGAACTAAAAGTGGAGGTGCCCATTATCATTATATAGTGAACTATTCTTGGAGTGTTGGAAGTGACTAAATGAAACTGCTAGAATATGTTCATTTTAACATCTGAACCTATTTTAAGTTTCAATTATTGAACTGGTTGAGAGCTAAATTATTTTTGGCATTCATAATTTGTTCACATGTCTTTGCATTTGTTTCAATTTATGGCAAAAGTGCCTAGTAGCACACTCCCATAATATACAACAAGGCAATGCCACACAGACTAAATAATAACACTTCAAATATAATTTGAAACATATTGACAGAATTCAAAGTTTTTAAAGTGTAGTACCTGCACTTCAAAATAAAGCCCAAATAAGGCTATTAAAAAAATTATTGTTTTTCAGGCACCTCCATCATTATAGAAAATCTGCCTCATCACCTTATTTTCCCCTAGAAATCTCTTCTAGGACACTATTTTGCACTTGTAGCAAGCCTGAAAATAAGCAGACTGCCATCTGCAAAATGAGGTGCCCAGAGGGTGAATTTAGTGATGCTACCCTGCACAGCAGGGTAGCATCACTAAATTTACCCCCTGTGAACTTCAATCTGAATCAAGGTCTCAAAACTAAACAAAAAGAGGTATCCAGAGGATAAATTGGCCCACTGTATGGGATAGCATCATCTAATTCACCCTCTGGGGACCCCATTCTGCAAATGTCAGATTGCTTACTTTCAGGCTTGACTTGTAGGACAAATATTTAACCAACTATACCTTGTTTGACAGGGCTCACAGGGCTCTGACAAACAAGATATAGTTGGTTAAATTTTCAACTACATTATGGTAAATTTTCACTCCTGAAACATTGGTTTGCCACAAAATAGTGTAAGTAGTTAAATTTCTGATTCCAAGCATTTTCAGAACTGTTTTGGGAACAAACAAAAAAAACCCTCCCTCTCTTATCAAAAAACTGAGGAATAATTTCCTGAGAAACAAGCATTTTTTTGTAGGCCTGAGGTCTTGCATACATCTAGTAGTTAACAGATTTTTCACTCCTGAAACAGGCTGATGCTTTTTGCTGTGTCAGAGAAACACACAAATTCGAAGAGAATGTTTGCCTCCAAAACACAGTTTATGATTCCTTCAATGGAATGAGATCAGGAAGCTTGTTCCAATGGAGGAGGGCAGAGGGAGGGGGGGAGGGCACAAATTTAAATTTTAAGTTACTCAAGAAATTTATTTTGCAAATGTAGTGTTCTGGTCAATTTAGGTAAAGAATTAAATCAGATGCTGTAATTTCCTCTGAATATTTTAAACACCAGTGGGCCGACCAGTCCTAGAATGGGCTAGTTTTACTAAAATAATTTATCAGTATTATACACAAACAAGAGCTACGCAAAGCATGGGTCACTGCCCCCAAACCAAAGTAGCCTTAAAGGTATTATGGGACACAAAAAAGTTGAAACTTAACTCTGGAAACAATTACTGGATGGAACCCATTCCTTGTGCATATCTGTTCCCCCATGCGGGTCAATCAGACCGGTGGCTTTGAAATTGCAATCCAAAATGTTTGTATGGATGGACAGAGGGAAGGATGGACAGACAAAAGGACAGATAGATGGATAGATAAATGGACAGATGGATGGATGGGCAGACAGAGGTATCCACTAGTGTTCCCCGAAAATTCCTTCGGAGGTCGGGGGACATAAAAAGTAAAAAAAAAAATATTAATATTAAATAATAAATATTAATGAGAGTTTTTTTTAAAGAAAGACGTTAGAAGACACTGATTGTCCAAGTGCTGGAAGTAATTTTAGTCCTCTGCAGAAACATTGGGAAAACCAATATACACTCTCTGCAGGTTCAATAATAATGTCTCACATTAATTTGTTCAAGTATGATTTCATCACTTGAGTGAAGCAATGTACCATCTGCAATACTAAAGCATTGCAGATGACAAATTGCTGCTCTAAAGAAATGATTTATTGGACTATGCACTCTTAAAAATTGCAACAAAATTTATCATGAACAAACTTTAATTAAAAATAACAATGCTAATGGCAAATGACTGCTGACTGAAATAAGAATTGTGTACGTTTCAAATTTTCGTTTAAGATCAATTTACCACAGCTAAGCCAATCGCAAGCTTATAAATGAAACATAACATAAAATACTTACAGTGTGACAATTATACAAGTATATGTCTCATTAACCCTTTAACCCAAAGCATGCAATATCAAAATTTATTATTTTAATTATTGTTTTTTAAAATTTATCGAAAAATTTAGACAAAACAATATCATGTGACCCCTCAATGGAATGAGCTTGATGAGCTCGTTCCAAAGAGTGGTCACATGATATGGTTTTGTTGAAATTTTTTGAAAACTATGATTTTGTTCAATTGCTTAATTTGTAAATTACACGATCACATGCGAACGATTTGATAGGTGAGGGGTTAATAAGATCATAATAATATCAACAAAAGTCACTGTAACACAAATAAAAATAGACTGTTTTCACTTTAGTCATGAGATCCTACTGTTTACAGCAATATTCAACAGTACTGATGGTCTTCATGTGTCTTTTCCCATCTTTCTTCTCAGCATCTTTAAATTCTTCTCCGTAGACGGAGAGTGTGGATCAAGTTTCAAAGCAATATGATATGATTTCTCTGCATCCCCATGTCTTCCCCATCTGTGGTATAAAACACCTGAAATAATAATTCAATCTCTGTCTCATACATCTGTGTTTGTACAACCATGAAAAAAAAACAAAAACAAGTTCTTTCATAGAATTTTCTAAATTCTTCCAGGACCTATCCCAAAGATTGATTTAATCATCTCTGATGTTTGTGCACATACAGATTATCAATACAGTAGAATCCTCTCAATTGAATATTCATTTGGCTAGTGAAAATTATTCAATTAACAGGAGTATACAATTAACAGGGATTTGGTCAGTTAACTGTGTTCTGGAGGTAAACTGAGCATTTATTCTATTATATCTTGTTTGACAGAGCTCATAGAGCTCTGTCAAATAAGATATAATAGAATAAATGCCTGTATTGGATGTAGTGAGGCCAAAAAAGGTTGATAAATAAGGGGAAATTGGTGCGTGTCACAGCAATTTTTTCACCATATTAAAAAAATTTATATACAATTAACAGGAGTTTACTCTACAACCCATATGCAATTAACAGATCAAAATTTGTACTGAAGGTATGGTAAATGGTTTTGTGTTTGAAAATTATATTCAATTAACAGGGATATACAATTAAGAGATATCCAATTAAGTGGGCTCCACTGTACAATGAAGTTTTCAGGTGTGTTGTATCCAGACATGTTAAGTATCACTATTTTAAAGGGAGACTCACTATTTTCCAGGATGATTTTTTTGTTAAATGAACCTAAAATTGGGATTTTTAACAGAATCTCACTATTAAAACCAATAAATTTGACTCTTTAAGCCATTTAAAAATTAAAATCTCACTATTTTTGCTCAGAAATCTCACTATTTTGCAATTCATCAGCTTAACATGTCTGGTTGTATCACATTGAGTTGAGAAACTTTAACTCTTAACCTGATGAGTATTGTCAAAATATTTTTTATTAAATCAAGTCATTGCTGCTTTGACACAGCCACAACTAGATTTGATGAAAAATTCATGTAAATTTAAGTCAAAAGATCACTAGTCAAAAAGACCAATCAATTTACAGGGGGATATTTGGTTAAAGGTGCCCTAAGTATACCTATTTCATTGGCAAGCGATTTCATGTCATGGCCAGGAATATCTGCCAGCAGCGTGCAATGAGTTAACCCTAAAAAGCCTAGAGATTTTTACATATTTTTGCTACTATTTAACAGTCTACATCCTGTGACTTTGCTGCAGTTTTTTGGCAAGTCCTGGCTGCCTATATCAAGTATTGCCTAAAAACAACTACCAAGGTGCTTGGAATGTAACTTGTGAGTTAACCCAAAGACTGCATGTAGGGGCACCTGTTCTGTTGCAAAAAAATGTGATCAAAGTCTGAGTTAGGCCCTGAAGGGCAAACCATGCTCGATCCTCAACGAGATGCAATGCAGTACACCAGAAAACTTTACTGTACAGATGATTTTTTTTATTATATACCTGTCCACATGTAATAAGTAAATAGTAAAATTAGCATCCTGATTTCGTTATCTGTCAAAACTGATTTTGGATGAAAGTAGTCGCCAAACTTTTTGTTGTAGTTGCTACATGTTCTTTATCTCTGAACTGGACTGGGTGGACTAAATCTACCTCAGTATCTTTGTGTATCTAGTACGAATCGGTTCATCAGACTTCCACAGCAACTGGTTGGGTGGGGGGGGGGGGGGGGAGGGGAAGTACAAGAGAACCTATTCCATTCCAGACGGATGGTCTGGGGGACTCCGCAGAGTAAATTTGGACAATGTCTGAATTGGACTGGGTGGACTAAATCTACCTCATCTAGTATGAACCTAATGTAGGTTCATCAGACTTCCACAACAACTGTTTGGGGGCAAGTACCAGAGGGCCTATTCCACTCTGGTCAGCTGGTCCAGGGGACTCTGCAGGGTAAATTTTGGAAAATGTCTGAACTGGACTGGGTGGACTTAATCTACCTCATCTAGTATGAATATAATGTAGGCTCATCAAACTTCAACAACAACTGTTTGAGGGCAAATACCAGAGGGCCTATTCCACTCCTCTCAGCAGGGTAAATTTTTGAAAATGTAAGGGCAGTGCTTCTTTGCCTATGACTACAACACTTTCAAGCCAAAATATTGGAGTAATTTTATATAAACTCATTCTAATTTTGTAAAAGGGAAGCCAATATATAATGGCAACTGCTTAACCTTTAAAGGACTAATTCAGAGTTTTAATGACTTTTTTGCAACAAAGCAAGTGATCCAACACGCAGTCACTGGATAAACTTACAAGTTACACTCAATGCACCTAGGCAGTTGTTTCTTGGCAAGTCTTAGCTGCTTGTTCTTTAACTCTTTATATTTATATATATTTATTGGTGTTTAAGGGGGCGTGGTGGCTCAGTAGGTAGAGGTGCAGGCAGCAAGCCGAGAGGTCCTCGGTTCGAATCCCACCTGCAGCAACCGCGTTGTGTCCTTGGGCAAGACACTTCACCCCCATTGCCCACGTGGGGGCACGGTGGCATTGTGCACGTCGATGGTACACCTGTCTTCAACCAATGCTAACCCTGCTCGTGTGGAGTTGGTATGTTGGGGAGCTGACAGTTGCTTGCCATCGCTCGGTGGTTCTCTCCAGGTACTCCGGCTTCCTCCACCCGTAAAACTGTCATGGTCATGATTAGCCATTGTGCAGAACTATGTGACCTTAAACACCAATAAATAAATAATAATTGGTGTTTCAGGTCACATACTTATGCACAATGGCTAATCGTGACCATGACAGTTTTTCGGGTGGAGGAAGCTGGCGTACCCAGAGATAATCACCGAGCACTGACAAGCAACTGTCAGCTCAACATTCTAACTCTGTTCAAGCTCTTCTCATACAGGGTTAAAGCAGTTGAAGACATGTGCAGTACACCGTAGTATACAGCATTATTGTGCCCCCATGTAGGTAACTGGGATAAAGTGCCTTGCCCATGGACACAATGGGGGTCATCCCAGATGGGGATCAAACTCGGGACCTCTAGTATAGAAGTCCAACAGTCTACTACTGAGCCACCACGCTCCCCTTTAACTCCTTACATGCTGGAGGTGAATATTCCTGCCCAGGACAGGATTCTCTTGCCACAGAAACATGTATAATTTGGGCAAATTTAAGAAAATTTTCCCCAGTAGATGGCCAGGATTTTTTCACCAATGATTTCTTTAGTTAAATTTAGTTTAATTTTTCATCAACTCTAGTCATGGCTGCTTCACAGCAACCATGACTAGAGTTGATGAAAAATATCTTGAAAAAACTGGGTTAAGAGTTAATTAACTTTCTACAATTGCATATAAAGATACCCAAATTTTCAGCTGCAAAATTTTCCTTGAATATAATTTTCGAACTTTACCAATTATATCTTGTTAGATGGAGCTTATCAAGTGACATCTGTGAAAAGATATAGTTCCTGATGCCAGGTGCCTAAATATCTGTTGAATAATGCCCATCCACTGAGCTTTATATGACTACATATTTCTTATAAAGTTTTGAGACAGTGTTAAAACTTCTTACCTAAGTTTGCATGGTATTTTGAGATATGTTTGTCTATACTAATAGCTCTCAGGAAAGCTTTCTCACTCTCTTTAAATTTCTCTAGTTTGCCAAGAGAATTAGCCATGTTAAAATGAATGATGGAATGATCAGGAATAAATTTGAGTGCCTCCTTGGCAACATGTACAGCATCATGGGACCGACCTGTAAAAAGAAAAAAAAGCAACCATTATTAATGCAAAATAAAAAATAAATTCTTAAAATTGCAGTCCTTAAGCACAAATTTATACAGCTGCCTATTTTCTCTAAATGAAATTTAACCCTTTACCTAACGTAGAAAGCAGACAACACTTGCAAAAATAATTCTTGAATAACTAATATTTTTCATTTTTTGTCTCAAAAACATAGGTTATGACCCCTCGTTGGAATGAGCTCGATGAGCTCGTTCCAATGAGGGGTCATAACCTATGTTTTTGAGACAAAAAATGAAAAAAATAATGAAAATTAATTGGCGATTTTTGAGAATAGTGCTGGCTGGTTTTGGCCGTTACGTTGGGTAAAGGGTTAATTGCTTTGAAGGAGAATTTCAACACTAAATGGTGAGACTTTTCTACTTGTTCAGTTTAAAGTTTGACAGAAGGGTCCCTATAAAATTCCATTAAATGAATACTTGACAGAGCAGACTTCAAGAAAATGGACAAATGCACTTTCTAAGCTTTTCCAACTGTGTGTTATACAGAAGTATACCATCATTTTCACCTTTCAATAAACTTTAGTGCAATGGATAGGGATTAAAGTGGCCCATTGGGTACAGTATTGGACTTGAGATTAGGGATCTGCAAATCACACATTTTCGAATCGCATCTTGAATCGAAGCATGTCTATTTATTCAAAATCAAATCTAACCTTGAATTGAATCAGTGGCATCTTGAAGATGACCAATGGGGGTTGGGGTACTATAAACCTGATATGTTTCAACTGTCATGGCTCAAGTCCCGAGTCGGACAATTGCTCACCATTGCTCAGGGGTTCTCTCCGGGTACTCTGGCTTCTTCCACCCATGAAACTGGCCGACATGAGGTGACACTGGCTGATGAAAGTGTGGTTAAACTCAAATTAATATATAAATAAATAAATAAATGCTACATTGAAAGTGCCAAGTCCAAGAAGGTCTGCAAAGCAAGCAGTTTCAACTTTCTGAAGCATTACACTATTTGTGATTCAATTAGCAGGGGGTTAACACTTCAAACTCATATACAATTAAGTGGCTCAAAACAAGACTATTTTTGGTGGTCTAAATTTGTTATTCAAAATGTGTTTTATTACAAAATACTGGAGACTGACCACATGCACTCTCCAATAATTTGTAATAGAGCAAACATGTATAAACAAAATATTATTGGCATTTGAATGAATAGGACAAATGAGCACAGAAAATGTTGGCTTTTGCTCTGGTACCCTCATTTCTTTTAAAGCCCTGATAGTGGCCCCTAGCACCCAGTTCAAAAATGGTTCAGTGAATGGTTTGGTGTTTGATTCTAACATGCAGTTAACAGGGCTCTTCAACAAAAGGCAAGCTATTTAGTGGGACCAAATGTAATCTATGCTATGGTATAGGAAAATTAAACTTAAAAACTTTTTCAAAAAATTTGGTTTGAAAATACACATACCTAAATTCTCCAGCAGAATCATAATGTTACTCCAAGCATTAACGTGAGTTAATTTTTGTAATGTGGCATTTTTCCATGAATTCAATGCATCATTTGGACGTTTCTGTTCCAAATACTGAAAAAAAACCCAATAACAATATGTGAATTGCACGTGAAAAGTTAAAAAATTTATAGTAATTTATATATTTTTTATACTTACCAATGACCCAGACTTAGCTGGTGCTAACTCCAACAAAACCAGGGCCAAACACAAATTTTGCCCCCCAATCCCCAAAATTTGCATCCAAAACAAAAAGAAATCATGTCCTAAAGGACCTTCATAGTACGCCTCTACTGCGCATGCGCAGTGACGCAGTCGTCCCGAAATTGGCGCCAATTATCATTCTTACTGGCAGTGCCTGGTCAGCGCTATGTACTCAGCGGGGAAGCAAGAGTTCCCAACTCCAGGGAGGGCCATCCCCGTCTGGGTCATTGGTAAGTATAAAAAATATATAAATTACTATAAATTTTTTAACATTTTTATACTGTACCAATGACCCAGACTTAGCTGAATAGTAAACAGGCTGGAGGGCCTAGGACATAGAGGAAAATCCAATAAGCTCAACTATATAGTAAAGAGGTAACCCCTTAAGGAGACAAGGAGTATTAGGCTTTACATGTATCTTTCTTATTTAATATTAAATTAGAAAGATACACTACCCTTAATAATTGAGCACAATAACATTCATGTTCTCTATTAACATCCAGTATAACCCTTATACTAATTATTTTTAAAGCAAGCCAATAAATAAAGTAGTCCAGAGAATTGAGACTCTTTATAATCATTTAAAAGTGTCCGAGTATTGTATATTAAAGCCCGTTTGACACTTGACATATACAAATGCTTCACACCGAGCTACACTTTAAAAATAAGACATGAATGAAATTAAACATTAATATTACACTTTAAAACCATCCCGGAAGCGACTCAGAAATACTGACTTGGAGGAGGCATTCTCTTGCTTTTCACTATAAAGCAGGTGACCTAAGGGAACACCCGCCCCCCCCACCCCCCCCCCCCCCCCTTCCCCTTGCCCTGGGTCAAATAGCCCAGAGCGAAGAGGGCAGCCGGACGGAGTCACTGCCGGAACAGAAAGCCTGCATAACTATAGTTGCAACTGTTTAGTGGACGACATTCTGAGCAACAGATAACGGACCTAAACAATGCAGGTCTCCAGAAATGGACTCAATATTTCTGAGATAAAAATTCGTAAATGTGGATGGCTGAGACCAATAAGCAGCCTTCATTAAATCTGTAATAGCAACACTATTAGCATAAGCCCAGGAAGTAGAAAGAGCTCTTACTTCATGAGCAGAAATCTTAAGCACAGACTGCTGAGAAGAAGATAAATCTTCATAAGCAGTACGGATAGTTAACTGAATCCATCTAGCAATAGAATGGACTGAAATGTCCTTTCTATTAGGCATCAAAGACAGAAAGAAACGTTTCCGTCCCTTTCTGATAAACTGAGATCTCTGTTTATAGATACGTAGTGCTCTAACAGGACAGAGTAAAGGCCTACATCTGAAGACGGAAGAGCCTTAATAACAATAGGCTCCGGATATTTATTAGGAGCCTGATTCTTAGCTAAAAAACCCACATTAGTAGTGAAGGTGATAGTGTTCCCAACACTACGATAATGAGAATCATCCACCGATAGTGCATGAAGCTCACTGACTCTTCTGGCAGAAGAGAAAGCTAAGAGAAAAGCTGTCTTATAAGATAAGAATTTGAAATCTACTGTCCCAAGAGGTTCAAATGGCTTTTCCTTCAATTTAAGGAGAACCCAAGCTAAATTCCACTTAGGAATTAATCTAAGAGTTCTGGGTCTATTTATCGAAAAGTTTCTAACCAACTTCGATAAAGAGACATTAGATCCAATTTGTAAACTATCATGATGTGCATAGGTATCAGATAACATAGATCTATAACCCTTTATAGTAACAGGCTGCAGTTTGATTTCGTCAAACAAGTATACTAGAAAGTTTGCAATGTCTGGTATAGAGGGATCAAATATATCTACAGAATGATCCCTACACCAACGTCGAAAAACCTTCCACTTAGCCGCATAGTTTAGCGAAGAGGAGGTCCTCCTACAGTTAGAAATCGCATCCACTGCTCGTCCTGTAAAGTGCTTGCCATGCAAGAAGGACCGCACAACGGAAAAACGTGAAGGTCGAGACCTTGCGGGTTGTGATGGAGTTGGCGCGATTTCCCCTGCGAAAGAAGATCCTCTCGTGGAGGAAGCTTCCGCGGTAGGTCCCACAACAGACACCTGAGTAGATTTATCCACGGTCTCTGTGGCGACAGAGATGCTACCAACAGAATCTTGCATTGAGATTGTTTTATCTTTAGCAATACTTGTTGAATTAACGGCGCTGGAGGATACGCATATCCTATCATTCCGTCCCAAGGGATCGACAGAGCGTCTACTGCAAATGCTCTTGGATCCGGACACGGAGACACATACGTCTGCAACTGATTGTTGAGATGTGTCGCAAATAAGTCTATCATTGGCCGTTCCCATTGGTAGCAAATCCGATTGAATACTTGTTTGTTGAGAGTCCACTCCGACGGCAACAAGCGACCCTTTCGTGAAAGGGAGTCTGCTAGCACATTCAGACGACCCGGTATGTGACGGACCGAAAGAAGAACGTGATGTTCTAACGCAAACAGAAGGATTCTTTCCGTTAGATTGAACAACGGAACTGAATGAGTGCCTCCCTGATTCCGTATATACGCCACTACTGTCGTATTGTCGGATAGGATTTGGACATGAGCATCGTGAATAATGTCCATCCAGTGACGTAACGCAAGCCAAATTGACATCATTTCCTTGATGTTTATGTGCTTGCACAGGAATTGCGGATCCCAAAGACCCTGGCATCTCGAATCTGTTGGGATTAATGATGCACCCCAACCTGTTTGACTGGCATCCGTCATAACGGTAAAACTCGGATCCGGCAACTGCAGCGGAACTCCTTGAGTTAACCACTGAATGTTTGCCCAAGTCTGAATCTCTTGTTTCACTTGATCTGACAAGAGAACGTCTACATCGAGCGAATGAATTTTCACACTCCAATTCTGAGTCAGGAAAATTTGAAGAGGACGTGTGCGTAGCCGCCCCATCGGAATGAGATCCGCGGCGGCTCCGCACAGACCTATCAGTCTCATAAATTCTCTCGCCGTGACTTTGTCTGCGTGCAGACAATAGCGAGCGTAACAACTGACTAATTTCGCTCTGGTTAACGGCAGACGAACGAGATTGTTGTGCGTCTCGAAGCTCATTCCCAGATGAGTGAATGACTTGGACGGCACCAGATCCGACTTCTCCTCGTTTACTTTAAAACCGAGACGTCGGAGCAATAGAAGAAGATTCTGAACATCGTTCTGAAGCGTTAACTCGTTGCCGTACCTCTGAAGAATGTCGTCCAGGTAGGCCGACGTTACCGCAGACGAATGAGCTCGGAAGTAGATCATTACCAAGTTCATTACCCGAGTGAAAGCCCAGGGTGCTAGATTCAATCCGAAGCACATGGCCCGGAACTGATACACCACTCCTAGGACTGCGAAGCGTAGATACTTTCGGAATGTCGGATGTACCATGACGTGAAAGTGCGCATCTTTGAGATCTATGCTCGTTGCATAATCGTTCACCCGAATACTCGCTCTGACCGATCGAATCGTCTCCATATAAAACTTCGGAGCGACGATCAGCTTGTTTATCCAGCTCAAATCTATGACTGGACGGAACGAGCCGTCTGGTTTCGGAACCAGAAACAGATGGCTGTAGAATCCCAGAGATTCCTGGTTTTCTACGACCTCTACCGCGTTCTTCATTAAAAGAGACTGCACCTCTGATAACAGAGCGTCTCTTTTCTGAGGATTTGACGGAAGATGAGTCCACTTTGGACTTCGAGTTAATGGAGGCTTTCGTTTGAAGGATATCTTTAGACCTTCCGAAGTCACTCCTCTCACCCAAGGGTCATCCGTAATCGACGCCCACTCTTGTGAAAAACTCGACAACCTTCCGCCAACCGGAACGCGATAGAGGTTTAAGCCATCACCTCCTGGACCTGCGAGGCCTGCGGTAGGAGAAACCACGTCTTCCACGACCCGCACCTCGCCTCATCGACCTCGGGGCGTCCGACCGATTGTCCCGGCCTGAAGGACGTCCCGAACGAGAGTCGCTATCCTGACGGTCTCTCGAATAAGACCAAGAGGACGCACTGGAACCTCTATAGGAACCTCTCTTGGGCGCATTAGACCCAGAAGTGCCTGTCTTATTCGTGTCTGCTGTATCCGACTTTTTATGAGCCGATCTGAACAACAGAGAATCATTAGCTTTCTTTTTAATTTTATCATAAATAGCGGAAAGCTTGCCGTCAAAGAGAAGTTCTCCTGAGACCGAAGCGACTCTAAGAGAGTTCTTCACCTTAGAATCCACTAGTGTGGATGTAGCTAGGGCTGCGTCACGTCTAACCAACTCCAGATTTGCCACTGAAAGGGCGGAGTTACACGTGGAATAAGCTACTGCCCTTGAAAGAAGTCTTAAAGAGGATTGTATATCCTGAAACTCTTCCCCTTGAAGGCGCAGTGATAACGCCTTAGTAAGGTGATCTGCATAAGATAAGGCATCTAAATTGGCTCTGTTAGACGCAATAGCTGTTTCCAACACCGCGGTTGGAATAGAAGCTGACGACGGTAATGATAGCTCTAAGTCTTCCGCCTCGTCGTCCATACGCAGAGGAACTCTCGGTATACCCTGTCCTGCCGTATCGAATTTATTCCTTGCATTAATGAAAGGCAGGTTAAGAGTATTAGCGGACAAGAAACCTGCTTTCCCCGTCCTGGAAGCAAGTTTAAATATAGCGTCGTTCAATAATTCAAATGTTCTTGCAACATTATTGGACTGCGACGGAAACTCGGGAGCGATGTCCCTGAACCGCTCAAAAAATTCAGAGTCCAATGACGCTATAATTCTCTTGTCCGGAAGCGCAGCAGTCTGGCCCGACGGAACAACTTGAGGGAGAAAGTGCCGGATGAAGTCCACGGCAGCTTTATGTTGTTCCGAAAGGGATAGCTCCAATTCATCCGTATCCCTTTCACCATCCGGTCGGACCTCCCGATGTTCCCGGTCGTCCGCCCCCGATGCTTCGGCGGAGCGTACCGACCCAGCGCCGTCGGATAATTCTCGATCCGACACCGTTTCTGTCGGCTGCGATAAGCTGTGCTATCTGCACAAGAATGTCCGACGTCGAGACCTGCGGAGGCGCAGTCTTTCGCTGCTTCGCCGAGGGCAGCTCCGCATCAGATGGCTCCCGCATACTTTTCCTATGCGAACGTCCGGAGTCCATCGGTCTCGAATCCCTGGCTGCCGGATGGTGTGACCTGGTCGCCGAAGAATTCTTCATCGGCGAAGCTGGTAAAATATCAGAGGTCACGCAGCCAAGGTGCGGTCGTGTGTGCTGACGAGAAGAGGAAGCCTTAACAGTCTCTGCGGACTGCTTATACAACGGAGCGTCCCGAGCGACGGACGTATGCTCCGCTAAAGACACATTTTGTACCACAACATCTGGTCCCAGATGTTGTTGTACGAGAGAGGGACCTCTCTCGCTCGCGGCCCGGCTGGACCTGGACGAGCTAGGAACCGGACTAAAAGGCTTCCTCCGTTCTCGCTTACTATCCGCCGTCACTGGGTGTGCATCTATTATGTTTATAGTGCTCGCATCATCCAAAATTTCCTCTTGGACCGCATCGGACGAACCCGGCTGCCGAACCATTCGGTGAATGGACGCTACACCGGGCGAGCTAGCGGACGACATTTGTCTAATCTCCATGAGCACTTTTGCCGCTAGCTCTGAATTCATTTGTGACGACGGACGCACACTTGAAGAAGATAACATGGAAACATCACCCTGTTCTGGTTCCTCTGAAATAGAAACTGAGAGAGTAGAGTGACCTTGTGGAGAAAGAGCCGGCATCGCTCTTTCTCCAGAAACAACATATCGTGACACACGTTTCCAATGTTTCTCATCCCAATGTTCACATATAGGACAGGGATTAATGCGAGAACACTGACTACAATTAATACAATGATCATGAAAGTCAGAGGAAGATTTCTTCCTATTACAATTTGAACAATGTCCCTTCATTGTGAAAGAACAACAATAAGTCCTAGTTACTGGCAAAAACCCCTGACACAAAGATACATAATAACATGATCCATTAATAAATGAAAAAACAATTGCAAAACAAAATAATTTTGAAAAAATATTTTTTCAGAGAAGCCCAAGTTGCTGAAAAGTAACGTTGAGCCCCGATGGATCCGATGGCAAAGTGTGGTCAAAAATTTAAAATTTAAATAAAATAATTAATGAGACACTTTCAGATAATATAAATGTATCTTATAATGAGATAAACTACCACAAAGGCAAACAGCCCCCCTCAAAAATGGCTGTTGCCAATGAAAACAAACAGTGTAAACACACTAGAAAACATGACTCCAGGCACTGAAAAAACTGGCCCGGAATCAGTCATCAATTACACTCTATCTGATGCAAAACAGAGACTCCCACGGGAGAATCTGTAGAACATCAGATGGAAGATGCAGAACACAAACGTTATACACCCATGGGTGAAAACGTAACTATGGGGAAAATAACAGATAACATTCTGTAACCAAGCAACTCTCCCAGGAAATTTTAGAAATGAAACTTCTCAAAAATATGCCAAAAGCATGGGAGAATTGCCAGGGGGACTTTAGAAGGCTAGGGGAGAGAAAACACTGAATAAGCAGTGCAACAATTAGCAAGAATGACAACAAGAGGCCCATGCCTCGAAAATAGGCAACTTAACATAATTTCATCAAAAAAATTTTAAGTACAGCCCTGATTATTTTTGCCACTTCTTTTTCCTCTCCTCCTTCTATCCTCCTTAGAATCACATTTTCTCCAAAAATTACGTGTCTGGCATCCTTTAAACTGAGATTTACAAGCACAAAGATCAGTGAGATGTTGACTGATGAAGGGCCAAACAGAGAATGATAATTGGCGCCAATTTCGGGACGACTGCGTCACTGCGCATGCGCAGTAGAGGCGTACTATGGAGGTCCTTTAGGACATGATTTCTTTTTGTTTTGGATGCAAATTTTGGGGATTGGGGGGCAAAATTTGTGTTTGGCCCTGGTTTTGTTGGAGTTAGCACCAGCTAAGTCTGGGTCATTGGTACAGTATAAAAATATGTAATTTTGACTTGATTTCTGGCCTGCGGTTTTTTGGCCATCAACTATGAACTGGTCCAGCAATGCATGAATTACTGCATGTCCACTTTGTGTCCTGTGACTGTAAGCAATTGGTGTGAAGAGGGGTTTGGTTCATCGGCGATTGTTCATTCATGAATGTTTTGTCCATTCAGTGCAAGAAGGTGCCAACTGCAATCCTAAAGCATTGCAGAATACACTTTATTGTGCCCAAAACAATTTGTGCTAATGAATGTTCAATTTTATTCTTTTTTTTATTATTTATTTCCAAAACATACTTCTGACATCTCACAGGAACAAGTGTGTTCGAGTGAAGTGAAATAAAGTTTTTTTTGAGAGGAGAAGTTTTTTCAGTTATTCAGGAAAAATTATTGTGTTACCTTTTAAGCGTGTTGGATTTATTCATTTATTTCTTGGAGTTTAATGACACTTTATACAGCCAGGATCACCTGGTGGAGGAAGTTGGGAGTACCCATAGAGAATCACCGAGCAGCTGCGAGTAACTGTCCGACTCCCCAGCATACTAACTCCACAAAAGCAGGATTAGCATTAGTTGAAGACAAGTGCAACATTGACATGCAGCATGTCTTAGTACACACTGCCACGGTGCCCCCAAATGGGCAATTGGGATTAGGTGTATTGAAACAATGTGGTTATCTTTTGCAGTGAAATTGCTCCCCTCAAATGGCCTAGGGGAGCGATTCGCTCTCAAGCTTACAAAAAAGTGGTAAAATAAATTTTGGCTGTTAATGAATTCTGCCAAATTGGCTTTGTACATTTTATTTGGTGCTGCTAACAAGGTAGTCACTGTGAGATGGCTACACTGGCCCTCCCCGGACGTGTGGGAGGGGGAGTATGGCCGTCTTACACAGACCACTAACATAGCAGAGATCTGAAAAGATGTGGGTTTTAGGAATAGCCGGTTGTGGTAATTATTATTTTCTACGGCCAGGAGGGCTAGTTTTCGGCCTCCTTAAATTTTTTAAGGCGAGCAGTACACGAGCAAATAAATCTCTCTCTTGAAAATGCCAGGCCTGAAGGGTTAATGTTTGTTATATTTTCAAAAATCATGTACAATAAAAAAACACTACAAACTTTTTTGATGCTGCATTTAAGCTGCTTTCTTAGTTTTTCAAACTCAACATTAATCTCTCCAACATCAGTCAAACATCTCAGTGCTGTTAATATATTTTTAGCACCCAATAAAAACACACAAGTAGTTTCCTGCACTTTTTAACCCTTTACCTAACATGAAATGCAGACGACACTTCCAAATAAAATACTTGAATGACTAATGTTTTTCATTTTTTATCACAAAAACATAGCTTATGACTCCTCACTGGAACGAGCTCAATGAGCTCATTCCAATGAAGGGTCATAAGCTATGTTTTTGTGATAAAAAATAAAACAAGATGTCCTACGGGGCCTGAAGGTCTCATCTTGAACAGAACACAAAATAAACAGAATCCAAGAATGAGCCTACATTAAGCAATCCATCTCCATAAGATACACTGTCAATCCTTGAGTCCCTCAGGAGTGACAAAAATAATCAGAGCATCATGCCTCTTCTTCAGTTGATCATAATGTAAAATGTAGAGCTCCCCTATGAAGCCCCTTGATACAACCTATGTGAATTAATCTTAGTTATACACCTCTAGAGGGTACTGAATACAAAATTTTTAATTCTTCCGGCTCCCATAGGGAGCCCAAATATTAACCCCGGCTGTTGATTTGAATACAGTTGAATCTGACTTCCCTAGAGATGTTGTGTACCAAATATGAAAGCATTCTGACTGTTGGATCTGAAGAAGAGAAATTTAAAAAAAATTTCTTCATATTGCACTAAGTTAAAATTTGGGCTACCATAGTGAGCCCAAATATTAACCTATGGATCCAATTTGAACAAAGTTGAATCTGAACCCCCTAGAGATGTTGTATACCAAATATGAAAGCATTCCGACTGGTGGATCTGAAGAGGAAGATTTTTAAAGAAATTTCCTCATATCGCACTAAGTAAAGATTTGGGCTACCAGTAAGCCTAAATATATACCTAGGGATTTGATTTGAACAAACTGGAATCTGACCCACCCAGAGATGTTGCATACCAAATATGAAAGCATTCTGACTGGTGGATCTGAAGAAGAAGATTTTTAAAGAAATTTTCTCATACTGCACTAAGTAAAAATTTGGGCTACCATAGCAAGCCCAAATATATACCTAGGCATCTGATTTGAACAACTGGAATCTGACCCCCCTAGAGATGTTGCATACCTAATATGAAAGCATTCTGACTGGTGGATCTGAAGAAGAAGATTTTTAAAAATTATCCCCCATATTGAACAAAGTTAAAATTTGGGCTTCCATAGGAAGCCCAAATATTAACCCAGGGACTTGGTTTGAACAATCTTGAATCTGACCCTCATAACAATGATGTATACCAAACATTAAAAAATTCTGACTGGTGGTTCTGAAGAAGAAGATTTTAAAAGAATATTCCCCATGTTACCCTATGTTAAAAATTCAGGCTCCTGTATTGAGCTCAAATATGAACCAATGGGCTTTATTTTAACAAACTTGTATCTGACCCCCCTATGAATGCTGTATATTGAATATCAAAAGATTCTGATGATTGGTGGTTCTGGAGAAAAGATTTTTGCAAATATGCTGACTCAGCATTTTTTTGATGCCCATTACAGAACACCCTAACATAACCGATGGCAATTTATTTTTACCATTCAATTCTACTGGTCCTATGTCTACTACTTACCAAATAATAGCTCTCTGTTCCACGTGGTTTGGGAAATACGGGCGTTTGAAAATATTTATATTTTTAGTTCCCAGGGTTCCCATAGGGATGTGGGATTTTTTTTTTTTTGCAGGAGTCAAGTACTTATGACCCAATAATACCACATACCAAATTTGCTTCAAACCGGACCATCGGTTCAGAAAATAGAAATTTTGGGCGGGGCCAAAAATCTTACCCCTCCCATTACAAAGCCAAATATTGCTTCACGAACTTCGTTTGAACAAACTTGATTCTACACCTCAAAAGGAAGCTCCATAGGACAAATCAAGTTAATGTACACACTGGTTCATGAGAAGATTTTAAAAATATTTTGGAGCATTTGCCCCCACTCCCTCCCTATGGGGCTGGGTATGCTGAGTTGAACAAAAATGCAATGCTCCTTCGGGACCATCACTCACACAAACTTTCACTTGAATTGGCCCAGTGGTTTTGGAGGAGAAGACCAAAACATGGTGCTGACAGACGATGAACAGACGAACAGACAGACGACGGACAGAGAGCAATGAGATTAGCTCAGCTTGACTTTGTCAAGATGAGCTAAAAATAATGAAAATCGGATAGTACTTTTTGTGAATAGTGCTGGCCGGTTTTGACCGTCACGTTGGGTAAAGGGTTAAGACAGATAGATAAGTAAATAATCAAAGAATATCTACCCTGGGCTTCCAACATTTTTAAAAATGAAAAAAGTGAACATTTTCAGTGTAAATGTCATTCTGTGGGTCACAGCACTTCTCACTTATAACAACTGCAATGCCGATCACCTGCGATCAGACACTAGTCCCCCACGGTTGGGTCTGTCACCAAATTGTGGACTATTATCCTGGTTCCTCATATAGATGTAGGGTGTTACTCCATGCTTGTAAGTACAAACAGGGTTGAAGTTTCTGGGTGACTTGTCCTTAAAATATCAACCAAAATCTTTTAAAATTTGTTTAAGTTATCATGCTGAGCTGAAAATGGGCAAAAATGAACTAGTTAAGGGCCATAACTCTGCTCAGTATGATCTAAACTACACCAGTTTTCGAACTCGTTCAAGACATTGTTAAGAAAGTCTCATATGCCAAATGTGAATCAAATTTGTTGATAACAAGGTGAGAATGAGCAAAATGCAACTAATTAAGGGCCATAACTCTGTCCAGTGTGATTGAACAGCACCAGTTTCAAACTCGTTCAAGCAGCTGTTGAGAAAGCAACACATACCAAAATATGAAAAAATTACAATGAACGAGTCAATGACAATGCAGCTCAACTTGTCCAAAAAGGGACTGAACTAAAAAATAGAAAGATCCAGTAATGCCATGTAAGTCACTCAAGTTTCTAGAGAAAAGACATCACACCAAAGCTACAAATGAGATCTGAAAAAAAATGGGTGAGGGATAGGGCCTGTTGGGGGTACTAATGGAATTGTTGACAATTTATATGTAAAATCCAAAATGGCCAGTTCCGCCTATCTTTCTCAATGGAATGCAGAAACATTTTATAACTCCCATCTGGACATAATACCATAATTACACATAAAATTTTAGAAAGATTGGGCGATAGGTGCAGCCTGTGGGGTCTGCTAATGGAATTGTTGACAATTTATATGCCAAATCCATGATGGCCATTGCCGGCAATGTTTTTCAACAAAATTCAGAAAAATTTGATAGCTCCCATCTAGACATCACACCAAACTACATATGAAATTTGAAAAAGATTGGGTGAGTGCTCTGGCCTGCAAGGTGTGCTAATGGAATTGGTGACAATTCAAATGCCAATCCAAGATGGCTGCTGGCAGCCATATTTTTGAACGAAATTCAGAAAAATTTGATAGCTCTCCTCCAGACATCCCACCAAAGCTATATATCAAATTCATAAAAGATCAGGTGAGAGATGCGACCTGTAGGGTGTGCTAATGGAATTGTTGACAAAATATATCTGAATCCAAGATGGCTGCTGGTGGCCATGTTTTTCATCAAAATTCAGAAATATTTGATATCTTCTATCCAGACATCATACCAAAGCTACATATGGAATTTGAAAAAGATTGGGTTAGAGATGTGGCCTGTAGGGTGTGCTGATGGAATTGTTGACGATGTATATGTCAAATCTAAGAAGGCCACTGGCAGCCATATTTTTTAACAAAATTCAGAAAAATTTGATAGCTCCCATCTGAACACTGCCCCAAAGCTACATACGAAATTTGAGACTGATCAGGTGAGAGCTACGACATGTGGGGTGTGCTAAAGGAATTGGACAAATTATATCCAAATCTAAGATGGCTATTGGCACCCATATTTTTCAACGAAATTTAAAAAAAATCGATGACTTGCATCTAGACATTGCCCTAAAGCCACACATGAATTTTGGGCTGATCTGGTGAGACCATGAATGACCGGCACATTTTTCTCCCAAGTACCGTTCTGACCCGTGTCGAAGCCCATATTCGTGATTAAGCCCACCCCCCAACTTTCTGCATTTCGAAAAAAAGGTGCCCTCTCCGTGTTTAAGCCCACTCCCCCAATTTCGAAAACAGTAAAAATCTGCCAGTACGCAGGTGAATTTGAAATGAAATTAGGTGAGTTACAATGTGTTGTCATTACCTGGAGACTGGAAAACAGTGCAGATTTCCTTTTCCATCTAACGTTCAAGAAATTGATTGTTGAATGCCTTGATACGTCAGAATGAGGTAAGTGGTTTTATTTTATTAAAATAAAATTCATTTCGAAGCAAAAATAATGTTTTTATTTTAACGAATTCACTTTGCTGAATAATATCCACAAACTTGACAACATGCATCTTACTTGTCAATTATTCCAAAAACACGCCCATAAGAGACTGAATAATTTATACATGAACCAGAGCATGTTAAATGTATATTTTTACCAACTGAATTGTAATTGCTTTCTGTTGTGTCAGGTTATTTTTTAAGATAGCTATGGGGGGTGGGGGGAATCTATACATGAATCTATACAAGATGCAGAAATTACAAATTATTGTGTACACAATCAGAAACAACCACTCCATCAATCAGAGGTTCTGTTTATTTTCTTTATTATAATAATCGCACGTGGCTGTGTTGACAACACAGTCATACACAAAAATAAATGTCTTTAAAGTCTGCCGGTATTTGTATGGCTTTTCCCACAATATGTATAAAACTTGAGCCAGGCAGTGACTGAATCTAACAGTCATCGCAATGGAATCTAATAATAAATCAGCATTTGAACTCGTTAATTGGTAATTTCCTGTAGAAGTATCAGCGTCAATACATTTTCTATAGCAAATTTCCTGAGTACTCCAGGGTACCACCACAGGGGTAGACATTAAGTGAATTTTCCCCCAATAGTCAATCCCCATAAGTGTGTCACAGTGATGGAACCCTCGAGTATTAAGAGAAACTATCATGAAAAGTGTAATGACGTCAATATATCCCATAAGCGTACTTTAAGGATGGCACCCTGGAGTACTACAGGAAACTACTATTAAAAGTGTTTGTTATCAATATCAATACATTTTCTATAGTAGTTTACCAAAGTACCCTCGGCCGGTCCGAAGCCAAGAGACTCTGTACAACCCGACAAGAGGGGGGTGGGGGGTGGGGTGGGGGTACCCCCGGCCGGCCTGAAGCCAAGAGACTCTGTACAACTCGACAAGGGGGGGGGGGGGGGGGGGGGAACAGCGGTCCAAGAAGAAGTTGATCTGTTGATGTGATGTTCACAAAGTTCAAGTGCAAATATATTCCAACTGGCTATTAGATCACTGCCGCTCTAGAATGTTGTGAAAGTCACAGATCCACTTGAAATTTCTAACCGGGATGTTCATGATGGGGGGGGGGGGGGGGGGGGGGATTAGTATTGAGTAAAGAGTGGGTGTAACTTGGGGAGAATAAGTATTGTAATGAATATGAAATGAGCGAGTCCCTCAAGTGACATGGAAAGATAAAAAAAAATCTCAATTCCTGTGAACGAACTGAATTTGCACCCGTTGTGAATTCGCATAAAATGAGAATTTTTTGTTTCTTTGCATGTCACCTGAGGGGCGAGTTCACACACGTACATCTTTGTGGTTTGTGCTATTTTGGGTGGTTTTTAAATCACGTTTTATTTTATATTTGCATTATTCATTTGATGTTTTATTGAGTAATAAGTGTTATTGAGTAATAAAAAAGATAAAACTGGGTTTGTTGTATTGTTATCTTGTCACTTCAGGTGGATTCCCTCTAATGAGATTGTATAGTTGGCTTGTTTGGTTGTTTAATTTGCTGGTTTTCGTCCTTGTTTGCACATGATGCAATTACCAGAAACAACAATGTTTACTGAAAAAAATACGAACAACACACGTGGATTTAATAAAATTTTATTCACAGAACAGCTGAAATGTGAGTAAATATATTAAAATAATTGAACACTGAAAGTAAAACATGTTACATACTCATTGGTGATTTGACAAATGATACTGAAAATCAATGCTGATTTTGTATTTCGTTCATAAAGTGAATGATGTGGGATCTTCATTTCATCAGTATCGTTTATCAAGAAAAAACCAGTCACAGACTCAAGTCTTCATGTTTAAGCCCACCCCTCGATTTCGATACGACGTTAGCCCAACATAATTTACATGGGTTTTGCCCTAGTTAATGTCTGATTTGGAAGCCAAAAAATATGACCGATCCGGGTTACTGTATGACCGATCCGATCATTATGGAGCCGGTCATTATGACCGATGCACCAAAAAAATTATTTCCAGGCCTGCAAGTTGAGCTAACAAAAATGTTGCCATTCAGCCATCTTTAGTTTTTTTTCTACAACATTTGATGTGCATCATATTTTCATAATGTTGAACATTTGAAATGCCAACAGCCAAGCATCTTGGGGATAGAGGTGGCAAGATATGAAAGTATGAAAAAATATTAAAAAATTACAACAAAAATGGCCACCATTCAGCCATCTTTAAAATTTGTTCTACAGAATTTGACATGCATATTTTCATGACATGTGATTAATGCTAAAATTTAAAACACCAACATCTAAGCATGTTGGAAATACAGGTGGTCACGTATAAAAATATGAAAAGATATGAAAAAATTACAACAATGGCTACTAATACAGGTGGTCACGTATAAAAATATGAAAAGATATGAAAAAATTACAACAATGGCTACTATTCAGCCGTCTTTAATTTTTTTTCTACAATGTTTGATGTGCATCATATTTTCATAATGTATGATTAATGTACTGAATTTGAAACATTGGAATTCAACCATCTCAAAAATACATGTAGTAACAGTACAGATGAACAAACAGATGGACTACAAGCCATAAGTCCCCTCACAGTAACCGGTAGGGGACTAATAAAGGAAGGAAGAGTAAAATATCACTGGTGTTGCTTCCAGCATTCTTCAAGAAGAGCATTTAACCATGAAGTCCACATACAGCCCCTTTTATACATATATTGCTCTGAAAAATTTGTCTCAGGGGTACTCTTCCTTGAGACCTTGAATGGCAGGATGCATTTATCTTGACAGTGTTTTTACATCAATGTTGGCTGCCTGTACAGCCAGCCCGCAATAATGTATAAACACTGTTACGGTAAGTCACTCGCAACTGTGTACATGTATATATGGTAGTTTTAACACAAACTCAATCTTGAGGACTTAAGGGTTATTTATTTATTCAAGTTTAACAGCACCTTCGACAGTAAGGGGCACCCGTGTCAGACAGTTTAGGGGTGCAGGAAGTCGGAGTACTAGGAGAGAGCCACCGACCAGTTGTGACACTCTCAATGTACTAATTTCACACAAACAGGGATAGCATTGGTTGAAGACAAGTGCACCATCAATGTGCAGTTATCCTTAGACACAGTGCCACCAAGCCCAAAGTGGGCAATCGAGATTAAGTGCCTTGCCCAAGGACACACCAGTTACCCCTGGCGGGGATCGAACCATGGACCTTTTGGTTTGAAGTCCAATGCCATAACCACTGAGACACCATGCTCACCTTAAAGGTGAATAAAATATGTTGTAATGTTAAATTAATTTGAGGACTTAAGGGTGAATAAAATCACTTTCAGGAAATATATCTGAAATCGAGCTATATCTTACCAAATTGCCCAGATTATATAAACAGTCAGGATATTTTCTTCTGTGAGTCATTGCAGTGAAGTAGCTTTTTTCTGCAGATATATTCTTACCCAAAGCTGCTTGAACTATTCCTAAATTCATCCAGGCTGCGGCAAAATCAGGTCTGAAAAATAAATTGAACAATAAGTAATGACAAGAGGCCTGTCACGCCTAGAGAGCTCCGCTGAGGGCCACTGATTGCATGGGCATGTTTTCTAATACTAATATTGTTACAAACTTTAACCGAAAAATTTTCAGTTGTCACGAAAGTTAAAAAATTTATAGTAATTTCTATATTTTTTATACTTACCAATGACCCAGACATAGCAGACATAGCTGGTGCTAACTCTTAAAATATAGGGCCAAACACAAATTTTGCCCCCCAATCCCCAAAATTTGCATCTAAAACCAAAGAAAACATGTCCTGAATGGCCCTCCACACTTCACCTCTACTGCGCATGCGCAGTGTCAAGGACGTTCCGAAATTGGCGCCATTAATCATTCTAATAACCAGTGCCTGGTAAGTGCTATGTACTCAGCGGGGAGGCAAGAGTTCCCAACTCCAGGGAGGGCCATCCCCGTCTGGGTCATTGGTAAGTATAAAAAATATAGAAATTACTATAAATTTTTTAACATTTTTATACTGTACCAATGACCCAGACATAGCTGAATAGTAAAAAGGCTGGAGGGCCAAGGACATAGAGCAAGATGGAATACGCTCAATAATATAAAATAGAGTCATCCCCTCTAGGGAAAAAGAAGTAATAGGCCTTACATGTATCTTTCTTATTTATGATAAATTAGAAAGATACAACACCTTTCAAAATTGAGCATCATACATCCATGTACTCTATTAATATCCAATATAATCCTTATACTAATAATTTTTAAAGTAAGCCAATAAATAAAGTAAGTCTAGAGAATAGAGACTCTTATACTCCTTAAAAGTGTCTGAGGATTGCATAATCATGTCCGTTGACACGTGCTATATTCAAAATCTATACTTTAAAAACTAAGACTTGAATGAATTTTTAAAACATAAACTTCTCACTAAACAACCATCCCAATAACAGCTCAGAATTACTAACTCCGGAGGAGGTATCCCCTTGTTTTCATAGTAAAACAGGTGACCCAAGGGAACACCCTCCCCCCCCCCCCCCCCCACCCTTTTTCTTGCCCTGGGTCAAATAGCCCAGAGCGAAGAGGGCAGCAGAACGGAGTCACTGCCAAAACAGACAGCCTACCTAGCTATAGTAGCAACTGTTAAGTGAATGACATTCTGAGCAGTAGATAATAGACCTAACAATAGAGGCCTCCAGAAATGGACTCGATATTTCTGAGACAAAAATTCATGAATGTGGATGGCTGAGCGCAATGAGCAGCCTTCAAAAATCTATAATAGCGACACTATTAATGTAAGCCCAAGATGTAGAAGAACTCTTACTTCATGAGCCGAAATCTTAAGCACAACTGCTGAGTCAATGATATACCATAAGCAGTACCGATAGTTAATTGAATCCATTAGCAATAGAATGGAGCGTAACGTCCTTCTATTAGGCATCAAAGACAGAAGAAGCTTACGCCCATAGTAATAAACAGATATCTGTTTATAAATACATAAACTCTAACTGGACAGAGTAAAGGCCTATGCCCGTACGAAGACGGAAGGACCTTAATAACAATAGGTTCCGGATATTAGGAGCCTAACTCTTATGCAAAAATCCAACCTAAATAGTAAAGGAAGTAGTGATTCCGAAACTACGAAAGTGAAAATCATCCATCGATAGTGCATGAAACTCACTGACTCTTCAGTAAAAGAGAAGCCAACAGAATTACTGTCTAAAAGGTCAGAATTTGAAAACTACTGTTTCCAGAGGCTCAAATGATTACTTAGCTAAATAAGAACCGAAGTTAAATTCCATATAGGAATTTAATCTAAAGATTCTAAGTCTATTTATCAAAAAGTTACTAACTGACTTAGATAAAGAGACATAAGACTCAATTGTAAACTATCATAGAGTGCATAGGTATGAGGTAACATAAACCTATAACCTTAATAATAAACAGGCTGCAGTAGATCTGGTCAAACAAGTATACTAAAAAGTTGCAATGAGTAGTATGGAGGGATCAACAATATGAACATAGTGATCCCTACACCAACGACGGAAGAGCCTCCACTTTAGCCGCATAGAATAGCGAAGAAGAGGATCTCCTATAGTAAGAAATCGCGTCCAAAGCTCGTCCAGTACAATGCTTACAATGCAATACGGACCACACAACGGAATACATGAAGGTTGCGACCTTGCGGGTTGTGATAAAGATGACACGATTTACCCAGCGAAAAAAGATCCTCTCATTGAGGAAGATTTCGCGTTAAGTCCCACAGTAGACATCAGAGTAAATTACCCACGGTCTCTGTGAAGACAGAGATGCTATCAACAGAAATGTATTGTGGTTGTTTATCTTAGCAATACCTGCTGAAACAACAGTGCCGGAGGATACGCGTATCCTATCATTCCGTCCTATTAGATCAATAGAGCGTTAACAACATTAGCTCAGAGATCTGGACAAGCCAACACATACGTCTGCAATTGATTAGCAAGCTGTGTCGATAATAAATTATCATTGGGCGCTCCTATAGATAGCAAATCTGATTGAATACTTGTTTGTTGAGAGTCCATTCTGACGGCAACAAGCGACCCCTAAGTGAACGGGAGTCCGGTAAAACAATCAGACGACCCAGAATATGACGGACCGAAACAGAACTTGGTGTACTATAACCAACAGACGGATTCTTTCCATTAAATTGAATAACGGAAACGAATGAGTGCCTCCCTGGTTCCGGAGATACGCCACTACTGTCGAATTAACGGACAGGATTTGGACATGCGTTTCTGAATAATGTTCATGCAATGACATAAAGCAAGCCTAAAAAACATTATTCCGCGGAAGATAATTGCTTGCTTAGAGACTGCGGAACCCAAAGACCCTGGCACTTCGAATCCGTTGGGATGAATATTATATCCCAATCTGTTTGACTGGCAACCGTCATAACTATAACACTCGGATCCGGCAACTGCAGTGGCACTCTCTGAGTCAACCACCGAATGTTTGCCCCAGTCTGAATCTCTTGTAACACTAGATAGACAAGAGAACGTGTAAATTGAGCAATTCATGGATTGCTGAAAAGTTGCCGTCGAAGAGAGGCTTCTCTGAGAACGAAGCGACTCTGAGAGAGTTCTTCACCTTACTATCCATGCGCGTGGATGTAGCTAGGGCTGCGTCACGTCTAACCAACTCCAATCAGCCACTGAAGGGCGGAGTTATACGTGAACAAACTACTGCCCTCAAAAGAAATCACATTGAGAATAATATCCCGTAAATCTTTTCTTGAAGACGTAATAACGCCTCAGTAAGGTGGATTACGTATGATAAAGCGTCTAAGTTAAGTCTACTAGACATCATTGTCGTTTCCAACTTTGTGGTTGGAAAAGACATAGACGGCGAAAAAGAATACTTCCAGTCTTTAACCACGCCGTCTAGACGCATATGAACTCTCGGTATGCCCTGCTCTGCCAAAATAAATTATTCGTATAAATGATAAAACGGCAGAAATGAGCATTGCGGACAAGAAACTAAACTATCATGCTTGGTAGCAGGCTTATATGCATATATAGCGTCGAAAAATAAAACACATGTTGTAATGACATTATTGGACTGTGTCGGTAAGTCAGGGACAATGTCCCTGAACCGATCCAAAATTCCATGTCCAATGACGCTATAAGTCTCTTATCCAACATCGCAGCAATGTAGTCCGAAATAACAATCACTGGAAGATAATGCCAGAAGATATGAATGGCAGCTTCCGATGCTACGAAAGGGAAAACTCGAAATCTTTCGAATCCCTTTTGCCATCCTGTCGGACCCTATAAAGCGTTCGGTCGTCCGTAGCTGATGCAACCGCGGACCGCACCGACCCAGCGCCGTCAGATAATTCCTGATTCGAGTAAGAAACTGTCGATTGCTGGGATGCTGCGAAACAACTGTGCTAACTCGGATAGCACGTCCGTCACTGAGGCCTGAGGAGAAGCGGTCCTACAATGCATTGCCGCTGGAAGCTCCGTGATCATTACCCCGTGCATACTACCAATATGCGAGCGAATGGAGTGTATAGGCCTCGTGTCCCTTGGCTACCGGATGGCGTGACCTATTCGCCGTGGAATCACTGAATGACGAAACTGATCGGATACTCGAGGTCACGTAGCCAATGTGCGGTCGTGTGCCCTGCTGTGAGGATGAGGAAGCATTATCGACAGTCTCTCAGACTGTCAATATAACGGAGCGTCCCGATCGACAGACATATGCTCCGAATGTAAAATATCTGAACCACAACATGCGGTCCCCTATGTTGTTGGACGAGAGAGGGACCTCTCTCGCTCACAGCCCGGACGGACCTGGACAAGCCAGGAACTGGACTAACAGGCTTCCTCCGATCTGTCCTCAATCCGCCATCACTGGGTGAGTACTAAAGTAATTATAGTGCTCGCATCACCCAAATCTCCTTCCTAGACCGCAACGGACGAACCCGGCAGCCGAACCATTCGATGAATGTACGCTACACCGGGTGAGCTAGCGAATGTCACTCCGTCGATCCTACAAGGGATCTCTTAGGCGATAGACATTTTCCATGAGCACTTATTGCCGCTAGCTCTTCATTAACTATGACGACAGAGGCACACTTTTGAAAGACATCTCCGTAACTTTGCGAACAAGAAACCAGAAATGCTTGGTTATAGCAAGCATATAATAATAATATATATAGCGTCGTTCAATAATTCGAAAGTTTGTGTGACATTATTGGACTATGTCGGAACTGAGGGACGATGTCCCTGAACCGAACCAAAAAATTTCACCGACGCTATCAGTTTCTTATCCGGCATCGCAGCATTCTGGTCCGATGAAAGAAGCTGTAGAAGATCAAGTCAGATGACATACACAACAGCATATGTTGTTCCGAAAGGGAAAGCTCGAAATCCTCCAAATCCCTTTCAGTATCCCGTCGGACCGGATGAAATTTTCGGACGTCCGTACCCGCTTCTGCGGAGCGTCCCGACCCAGCATCGTCGGATAAAAAATATGCCACAGATTCAGTTGATGCTAGGATGCTGCGATAAGCTGTGCTATTTAGGAAAGCACGTCCGGTCCCGAGGCCTGTGCAGTAGCGGTCTTACGATGCATTGCCGCCGGAAGCTCCGTGTACGTTGACTCCCGCACACTTTCCTATGCGAACGTCCGGAGTCTGCAGGCCTCGTGTCCCTGGCTACCGGATGGTGTGACCTGGTCGCCGATGATTCTCTGACTGGCGAAGCTGACTGGATATCCGAGGTCATGTAGCCAAGAGCGGTCATGTGCGCTACCATGAGAATGAGGAAGCCTTATTGACAGTCTACTCCGGACTGACTATATGTCGGAGCGTCCCGAGCGACGGACGTATGCTCCGAATGCGAAACATTTTGTACCACAACATCTGGGGCCAGATGTTGTTGTACGAGAGAGGGGCCTCTCTTGCTCGCCGTCCGGATGGACCAGAACGAGCTATGAACCGGACTAAAAGGCTTCCTCCGTTCTCCCTCTAATCCGCCGTCACTGGGTGTGCATTTGGTTGATTTATAGTGCTCGCATCACCCCAAAACTCCTTCTAGTCCACAACGGACGAACCCGGCTGCCGAACCATTCGATGAATGGGCGCTACACCGGGCGAGCTAGCGGACGTCAAAGGCCGTCGAACCTACTAGGGTCCTCTTAGGCAATTGGCATATTTACATGAGCACTTTTCCGCTAGCTCTTCATTAATTGTGACAACGGAGGTACACTGTTGGAAGACATCACAGATACATCACCCTAATCTTGATCGTCTGAAATAGAAATTGATAAAGTAGAGTGACCCTGCGGGGAAAGGACCGGAGTGTCCAATTCCCCACTAACATACCGTGACATACGCTTCCCATGTTGTCATCGAAATCATACGATACAGAACAGGAGTTAATGCGAGTACACTGACCACATATAGAATGATTATAAAAGTCAGAGGAAGACTTCCTCTTATTACAATTGATCAAAATCCTTTCAATGTGAAAAGAAAACAAGTCCTGGTACTCGCACCAACCCCTGGCAATCAAAATACATAATAATAATATGATCCATTAATATAGAAAAAATAATTGAAATCAAAATATTTTTAAAAAATATTTTTTCAGAACAGCCCAAGTTTCTGAAAAGTAACGTTGAGCCCCAATGGATCCCAAGCCTAAGTGTGGACAAAAATTTTAAAAATATTTTAAACAATTTATTCAACACTTACGAACAATAATAATGTATCTAGTTATGATTAAAATAACATCAAGATATTATTTTCAAGAAATCCCCCCCTCACACAGAGGGCTGTTGTAAATGTAAACAATGAATGTAAAAACACTAAAATAAGACTCCAGGCACCCAGGCCCGGAATCAGTTACCAAAAATACACTATCTGATGCAAAACAGAGACTTCCAGGGAAGAAACTGCAGAACATCAGATGGTAGATACAGAACACAACGCCTAACCACCCGTAGGTGAAGACGTAAACATGGGGAAAAGAACAGAATTCATTCTGTTATTCAGCTAAAACTCCCAAGAAAATTTAGTAATAATAATTACAGAAACTATGCCAAAAGCATGGGAGAATAGCAAGGGGGGACTTAAAGGAAAGGGAGAGAGGAAAACACTGAAAAATCAGTGTAACTAAATAATCAGAATGACAACAAAATGGCTGCTGCCTCGAAAATAGGTAACTTAACATAATTTCATTAAAAAATTTTATGTTACAGCCCTGATAATATTCTGTCACACATTTTTCCTCTCCTCCTTCTCTATCCTCCTTAGAATCACCATTTCACTAATATTTATGTGTCTGGCATCATTTAAACTGAGATTTACAAGCACAAAGATCAGTCAGATGTTAACTGATGAAGGGCCAAACTTAGAATGATTAATGGCGCCAATTTCGGAACGTCCTTGACACTGCGCATGTGCAGTAGAGGTGAAGTGTGGAGGGCCATTCAGGACATGTTTTCTTTGGTTTTAGATGCAAATTTTGGGGATTGGGGGGCAAAATTTGTGTTTGGCCCTATATTTTAAGAGTTAGCACCAGCTATGTCTGCTATGTCTGGGTCATTGGTACAGTATAAAAATATTATGGCTTGGATCGATTACACACCGCCTATTGACATTACATGACGTTATAAAGTTTGGTCCAAAAATATTCAGTAGTTTAGAAATTATGGCTCGGACAAACAAAATATTTTTTTCTTGCTCATGTGGCCTGTGACCTTGACCCTGTGGGGTTACAGACTTTATAATAGTTGATGACACACCATCCATTGATAATACATATTGTTATGAAGTTTGGTGTAAAAATATTCAGCGGTTCAGAAATTATGGCTTGGACAAACAAATATAAAAAATATCTTAAGATTTTCTTGATCCTGTGACCTGTGACCTTGACCCTGTGGATTTACAGACCGCAGAATAATTGATGACACACCATCTATTGATAATACATATTGTTATGAAGTTTGGTGGAAAAGTTAAAAAATTTATAGTAATTTATATATTTTTTATACTTACCAATGACCCAGACTTAGCTGGTGCTAACTCCACAAAAACCAGGGCCAAACACAAATTTTGCCCCCCAATCCCCAAAATTTGCATCCAAAACAAAAAGAAATCATGTCCTAAAGGACCTCCATAGTACGACTCTACTGCGCATGCGCAGTGACGCAGTCGTCCCGAAATTGGCGCCAAATATCATTCTTACTGGCAGTGCCTGGTCAGCGCTATGTACTCAGCGGGGAGGCAAGAGTTCCCAACTCAGGGAGGGCCATCCCCCTCTGGGTCATTGGTAAGTATAAAAAATATATAAATTACTATAAATTTTTTAACATTTTTATACTGTACCAATGACCCAGACTTAGCTGAATAGTAAACAGGCTGGAGGGCCTAGGACATAGAGGAAAATCCAATAAGCTCAATTATAAAATAAAGAGGTAACCCCTTAAGGAGAAAAGGAGTATTAGGCTTTACATGTATCTTTCTTATTTAATATTTAAATTAGAAAGATACACTACCCTTAATAATTGAGCACAATAACATTCATGTTCTCTATTAACATCCAGTATAACCCTTATACTAATTATTTTTAAAGCAAGCCAATAAATAAAGTAGTCCAGAGAATTGAGACTCTTTATAATCATTTAAAAGTGTCCGAGTATTGTATATTAAAGCCCGTTTGACACTTGACATATACAAATGCTTCACACCGAGCTACACTTTAAAAATAAGACATGAATGAAATTAAACATTAATATTACACTTTAAAACCATCCCGGAAGCGACTCAGAAATACTGTCTTGGAGGAGGCATTCCCTTGCTTTTCACTATAAAGCAGGTGACCTATTAATAACAATAGGTGACCTATCTTTCTTATTTAATATTTAAATTAGAAAGATACACTACCCTTAATAATTGAGCACAATAACATTCATGTTCTCTATTAACATCCAGTATAACCCTTATACTAATTATTTTTAAAGCAAGCCAATAAATAAAGTAGTCCAGAGAATTGAGACTCTTTATAATCATTTAAAAGTGTCCGAGTATTGTATATTAAAGCCCGTTTGACACTTGACATATACAAATGCTTCACACCGAGCTACACTTTAAAAATAAGACATGAATGAAATTAAACATTAATATTACACTTTAAAACCATCCCGGAAGCGACTCAGAAATACTGTCTTGGAGGAGGCATTCCCTTGCTTTTCACTATAAAGCAGGTGACCTAAGGGAACACCCGCCCCCCCCCCCCCCCCCCTCCCCTTGCCCTGGGTCAAATAGCCCAGAGCAAAGAGGGCAGTCGGACGGAGTCACTGCCGGAACAGAAAGCCTGCATAACTATAGTTGCAACTGTTTAGTGGACGACATTCTGAGCAACAGATAACGGACCTAAACAATGCAGGTCTCCAGAAATGGACTCAATATTTCTGAGATAAAAATTCGTAAATGTGGATGGCTGAGACCAATAAGCAGCCTTCATTAAATCTGTAATAGCAACACTATTAGCATAAGCCCAGGAAGTAGAAAGAGCTCTTACTTCATGAGCAGAAATCTTAAGCACAGACTGCTGAGAAGAAGATAAATCTTCATACGCAGTACGGATAGTTAACTGAATCCATCTAGCAATAGAATGGACTGAAATGTCCTTTCTATTAGGCATCAAAGACAGAAAGAAACGTTTCCGTCCCTTTCTGATGAACTGAGATCTCTGTTTATAGATACGTAGTGCTCTAACAGGACAGAGTAAAGGCCTACGCCCGTCTGAAGACGGAAGAGCCTTAATAACAATAGGTTCCGGATATTTATTAGGAGCCTGATTCTTAGCTAAAAAACCGACATTAGTAGTGAAGGTGATAGTGTTCCCAACACTACGATAATGAGAATCATCCACCGATAGTGCATGAAGCTCACTGACTCTTCTGGCAGAAGAGAAAGCTAAGAGAAAAGCTGTCTTATAAGATAAGAATTTGAAATCTACTGTCTCAAGAGGTTCAAATGGCTTTTCCTTCAATTTAAGGAGAACCCAAGCTAAATTCCACTTAGGAATTAATCTAAGAGTTCTGGGTCTATTTATCGAAAAGTTTCTAACCAATTTCGATAAAGAGACATTAGATCCAATTTGTAAACTATCATGATGTGCATAGGTATCAGATAACATAGATCTATAACCCTTTATAGTAACAGGCTGCAGTTTGATTTCGTCAAACAAGTATACTAGAAAATTTGCAATGTCTGGTATAGAGGGATCAAATATATCTACAGAATGATCCCTACACCAACGATGGAAAACCTTCCACTTAGCCGCATAGTTTAGCGAAGAGGAGGTCCTCCTACAGTTAGAAATCGCGTCCACTGCTCGTCCTGTAAAGTGTTTGCCATGCAAGAAGGACCGCACAACGGAAAAACGTGAAGGTTGAGACCTTGCGGGTTGTGATGTAGTTGGCGCGATTTCCCCTGCCAAAGAAGATCCTCTCGTGGAGGGAGCTTCCGCGGTAGGTCCCACAACAGACACCTGAGTAGATTTATCCACGGTCTCTGTGGCGACAGAGATGCTACCAACAGAATCTTGCATTGAGATTGTTTTATCTTTAGCAATACTTGTTGAATTAACGGCGCTGGAGGATACGCATATCCTATCATTCCGTCCCAAGGGATCGACAGAGCGTCTACTGCAAATGCTCTTGGATCCGGACACGGGGACACATACGTTTGCAACTGATTGTTGAGATGTGTCGCAAATAAGTCTATCATTGGCCGTTCCCATTGGTAGCAAATCTGATTGAATACTTGTTTGTTGAGAGTCCACTCCGACGGCAACAAGCGACCCTTTCGTGAAAGGGAGTCTGCTAGCACATTCAGACGACCCGGTATGTGACGGACCGAAAGAAGAACGTGATGTTCCAACGCAAACAGAAGGATTCTTTCCGTTAGATTGAACAACGGAACTGAATGAGTGCCTCCCTGATTCCGTATATACGCCACTACTGTCGTATTGTCGGATAGGATTTGGACATGAGCATCGTGAATAATGTCCATCCAGTGACGTAACGCAAGCCAAATTGACATCATTTCCTTGATGTTTATGTGCTTGCACAGGAATTGCGGATCCCAAAGACCCTGGCATCTCGAATCCGTTGGGATTAATGATGCACCCCAACCTGTTTGACTGGCATCCGTCATAATGGTAAAACTCGGATCCGGCAACTGCAGCGGAACTCCTTGAGTTAACCACTGAATGTTTGCCCAAGTCTGAATCTCTTGTTTCACTTGATCTGACAAGAGAACGTCTACATCGAGCGAATGAATTTTCACACTCCAATTCTGAGTCAGGAAAATTTGAAGAGGCCGTGTGCGTAGCCGTCCCATCGGAATGAGATCCGCGGCGGCTCCGCACAGACCTATCAGTCTCATAAATTCTCTCGCCGTGACTTTGTCTGTATTCAGACAATAGCGAGCGTAACAACTGACTAATTTCGCTCTGGTTAACGGCAGACGAACGAGATTGTTGTGCGTCTCGAAGCTCATTCCCAGATGAGTGAATGACTTGGACGGCACCAGATCCGACTTCTCCTCGTTTACTATGAAACCGAGACGTCGGAGCAATAGAAGAAGATTCTGAACATCGTTCTGAAGCGTTAACTCGTTGCCGTACCTCTGAAGAATGTCGTCCAGGTAGGCCGACGTTACCGCAGACGAATGAGCTCGGAAGTAGATCATTACCGAGTTCATTACCCGAGTGAAAGCCCAGGGTGCTAGATTCAATCCGAAGCACATGGCCCGGAACTGATACACCACTCCTAGGACTGCGAAGCTTAGATACTTTCGGAATGTCGGATGTACCATGACGTGAAAGTACGCATCTTTGGGATCTATGCTCGTTGCATAATCGTTCACCCGAATACTCGCTCTGACCGATCGAATCGTCTCCATATAAAACTTCGGAGCGACGATCAGCTTGTTTATCCAGCTCAAATCTATAACTGGACGGAACGAGCCGTCTGGTTTCGGAACCAGAAACAGATGGCTGTAGAATCCCAGCGATTCCTGGTTTTCTACGACCTCTACCGCGTTCTTCATTAAAAGAGACTGCACCTCTGATAGCAGAGCGTCTCTTTTCTGAGGATTTGACGGAAGATGAGTCCATTTTGGACTTCGAGTTAATGGAGGCTTTCGTTTGAAGGATATCTTTAGACCTTCCGAAGTCACTCCTCTCACCCACGGGTCGTCCGTAATCGACGCCCACTCTTGAGAAAAACTCGACAACCTTCCGCCAACCGGAACGCGATAGAGGTTTAAGCCATCACCTCCTGGATCTGCGAGGCCTGCGGTAGGAGAAACCACGTCTTCCACGACCCGCACCTCGCCTCGTCGACCTCGGGGCGTCTGACCGATTGTCCCGGCCTGAAGGACGTCCCGAACGAGAGTCACTATCCTGACGGTCTCTCGAATAAGAGCTAGAGGACGCACCGGAACCTCTATAGGAACCTCTCTTGGGCGGATAAGACCCAGAAGTGCCCGCCTTATTCGTGTCTGCTGTATCCGACCTTTTAGGAGCGGATCTAAACAACAGAGAATCACTAGCTTTCTTTTTAATATTATCATAAATAGCAGAAAGCTTGCCGTCAAAGAGAAGATCTCCTGAGACCGAAGCGACTCTAAGAGAGTTCTTCACCTTAGAATCCACTAGTGTGGATGTAGCTAGGGCTGCGTCACGTCTAACCAACTCCAGATTTGCCACTGAAAGGGCGGAGTTACACGTGGAATAAGCTACTGCCCTTGAAAGAAGTCTTAAGGAGGATTGTATATCCTGAAACTCTTCCCCTTGAAGACGCAGTGATAACGCCTTAGTAAGGTGATCTGCGTAAGATAAGGCATCTAAATTGGCTCTGTTAGACGCAATAGCTGTTTCCAACACTGCGGTTGGAATAGAAGCTGACGACAGTAATGATAGCTCTAAGTCTTCCGCCTCGTCGTCCATACGCAGAGGAACTCTCGGTATACCCTGACCTGCCGTGTCGAATTTATTCCTTGCATTAATGAAAGGCAGGTTGAGAGTATTTGCGGACAAGAAACTTGCTTTCCCCGTCCTGGAAGCAAGTTTAAAAATAGCGTCGTTCAATAATTCAAATGTTCTTGCAACATTATTGGACTGCGACGGAAACTCGGGAGCGATGTCCCTGAACCGCTCGAAAAAATCAGAGTCCAATGACGCTATAATTCTCCTGTCCGGAAGCGCAGCAGTCTGGCCCGACGGAACAACTTGAGGAAGAAAGTGCCAGATGAAGTCCACGGCAGCTTTGTGTTGTTCCGAAAGGGATAGCTCCAATTCATCCGTATCCCTTTCACCATCCGGTCGGACCTCCCGATGTTCTCGGTCGTCCGCCCCCGATGCTTCGGCGGAGCGTACCGACCCAGCGCCGTCGGATAATTCTCGATCCGACACCGTTTCTGTCGGCTGCTGGGATGCTGCGATAAGCTGTGCTATCTGCACTAGAATGTCCGACGTCGAGACCTGCGGAGGAGCGGTCTTTCGCTGCTTCGCCGAGGGCAGCTCCGCATCAGATGGCTCCCGCATACTTTTCCTATGCGAACGTCCGGAGTCCATCGGTCTCGAATCCCTGGCTGCCGGATGGTGTGACCTGGTCACCGAAGAATCCTTCATCGGTGAAGCTGGCAAAATATCGGAGGTCACGCAGCCAAGGTGCGGTCGTGTGCGCCGACGAGAAGAGGAAGCCTTAACAGTCTCTGCGGACTGCTTATACAACGGAGCGTCCCGAGCGACGGACGTATGCTCCGCTAAAGACACATTTTGTACCACAACATCTGGTCCCAGATGTTGTTGTACGAGAGAGGGGCCTCTCTCGCTCGCGGCCCGGCTGGACCTGGACGAGCTAGGAACCGGACTAAAAGGCTTCCTCCGTTCTCGTTCACTATCCGCCGTCACTGGGTGTGCATCTATTATTTTTATAGTGCTCGCATCACCCAAAATTTCCTCTTGGACCGCATCGGACGAACCCGGCTGCCGAACCATTCGGTGAATGGACGCTACACCGGGCGAGCTAGCGGACGACATTTGTCTAATCTCCATGAGCACTTTTGCCGCTAGCGCTGTATTTATTTGTGACGACGGACGCACACTTGAAGAAGATAACATGGAAACATCACCCTGTTCTGGTTCCTCTGAAATAGAAACTGAGAGAGTAGAGTGACCTTGTGGAGAAAGAGCCGGCATCGCTCTTTCTCCAGAAACAACATATCGTGACACACGTTTCCAATGTTTCTCATCCCAATGTTCACATACAGGACAGGGATTAATGCGAGAACACTGACTACAATTAATACAATAATCATGAAAGTCAGAGGAAGATTTCTTCCTATTACAATTTGAACAAAGTCCCTTCATTGTGAAAGAACAACAATAAGTCCTAGTTACTCGCAAAAAACCCTGACACAAAGATACATAATAACATGATCCATTAATAAATGAAAAAACAATTGCAAAACAAAATAATTTTGAAAAAATATTTTTTCAGAGAAGCCCAAGTTGCTGAAAAGTAACGTTGAGCCCCGATGGATCCGATGGCAAAGTGTGGTCAAAAATTTTAAAATTATATAAAATAATTAATGAGACACTTTCGGATAATATAAATGTATCTTATAATGAGATAAACTACCACAAAGGCAAACAGCCCCCCTCAAAAAAGGCTGTTGCCAATGAAAACAAACAGTGTAAACACAGTAGAAAACATGACTCCAGGCACTGAAAAAACTGGCCCGGAATCAGTCATCAATTACACTCTATCTGATGCAAAACAGAGACTCCCAGGGGAGAATCTGCAGAACATCAGATGGAAGATGCAGAACACAAACGTTATACACCCATGGGTGAAAACGTAACTATGGGGAAAATAACAGAAAACATTCTGTAACCAAGCAACTCTCCCAGGGAATTTTAGAAATGAAACTTCTCAAAAATATGCCAAAAGCATGGGAGAATTGCAAGGGGGGACTTTAGAAGGCTAGGGGAGAGGAAACACTGAATAAGCAGTGCAACAATTAGCAAGAATGACAACAAGAGGCCCATGCCTCGAAAATAGGCAACTTAACATAATTTCAACAAAAAATTTTAAGTACAGCCCTGATTATTTTTTGCCACTTCTTTTTTCCTCTCCTCCTTCTATCCTCCTTAGAATCACATTTTCTCCAAGAATTACGTGTCTGGCATCCTTTAAACTGAGATTTACAAGCACAAAGATCAGTGAGATGCTGACTGATGAAGGGCCAAACAGAGAATGATATTTGGCGCCAATTTCGGGACGACTGCGTCACTGCGCATGCGCAGTAGAGTCGTACTATGGAGGTCCTTTAGGACATGATTTCTTTTTGTTTTGGATGCAAATTTTGGGGATTGGGGGCAAAATTTGTGTTTGGCCCTGGTTTTTGTGGAGTTAGCACCAGCTAAGTCTGGGTCATTGGTACAGTATAAAAATATATTCAGCGGTTTAGAAATTATGGCTCGGACAAATAAAATGTTGACGACAGACGGATGGACGGACAGACGGACGAATCAGTATAAGAAAAGCTCTGCTGACTTTGTCAGCGGAGCTAAAAAGCCACCAAAGCATGTTACATCATTCTTACAGAGACTACTAGTGCTAGACACAATTCTCAAAATTCAATAGAGCTTACATAATTGGACTTCTCTTTACCCTTTACTCAACACACAGTATCAAAATTTATTATTTTAGGCCTAAAAAAAATAAAAATCTGTTTTTCAGGCCCTCCCGCATGGTCCTTTTGACGGCCGCATGCTCTCTTTTTATAACCTATCCAAACTTAAAAAAATCAAAATCGAATGGATTATGTCTGATATTTTACCCAAGTTAATAAAATTGTCCCTTGAGTGCAAGAAGGCTTTGCAATGCTTTAGCATCGCAAAGCCTTCTTGCACTCAAGGGACGTAATACACCGCCACCCATGCTATTCTGTAGATTATGGAGCCTAAAACATAAAACAAACCAAGAACATGAACTTTTTAATGGCAAAGAAATATTTACAAAAATAAAAAATAAAATAAAAAGCCGCCCGCACGCATGCAATTTTACAAAAAATGGCCTGAGAAACAGAGGATCTACTTTGTGAGGACTTACAAATGTTTTTCTTTTTTCAATTTTTTGACAAAACCATATATTATGTCACCCCTGATTGGAATGGGCTAGATGAGTTTGTTCCAATGAGGGTCACATGATATGGTTTTGTTGAAATTTTTTGAAAAATCTTTTATTTTAACTGCTGTATTTGCTTATTATGTGGGTGAATGGGGGCCGATTCATTAGGTAAAGGGTTAACTGAATAACTGTTAACTGAATATAACTTCCAAATACAAAATCATTTGCCATAAATTGAGCACAGATTTAACCTATTAATTGCATATAGGTTATCAATCAACTCCTGGGGAGTGCGGTGGCTCAGTAGGTAGAGATGCGGGCTGCAAGTCAAGAGGTCCTTGACCCGAATCCCACCTGTGGAAACTGCATTGTGTCCTTGGGCAAGGTACTTAATCCCAACTGCCCATGTGGGGTCATGGTGGCATTGTGCACTAAGGCGTACTGCACGTCGATGGTGCACTTGTCTTCAACCAATGCCAACCCTGTGTTTGTAGTTAGTACGTTGGAGAGTATGACAGATGCTCAAGGGTTAAGTGCCTTGACCAAGGACACAATGTGGGAACCCGAATTGATTGCTCAGATGGTTACCCATCCAAGGACTAACCGGGCACGATGTTGCTTAACTTCGGTGATCTGACGAGAGACGGTTATCCCAATGCCACCGTGCCCCCAAGTAAAGGGTTAAAGTTACAATGCACATCACTGTGCGCATGGTGAAAACAAAAATCTAAAGTCAAGTTCAGCTAAATAACTATAATTGTGTTGCAAACATATCAAAAAATCGCACCCCAGAATTATTTACCTGTGCAGAATAATTTCATGCAGAAACAACTTTTCATTGGGAGTGGAGGGGGGGGGGGGGGGGGTATGTACAGGATGTCTTTGTCTAGAGAGGAAAAAGCATACAACACAACTCCATTTGCTAAGCACCAAATATTTGACACATCATTGTGAAATTTGCTTGTGACATATCTGCGATATTTTTGGTGGATATGATTGAAGAATGTATTGAGATGGTCCCCGCTGCTTTCATTAGCTCTCTTGACAGGCAGACTTTCCGTGACAGTCATTGTAAACATGTACCCCTTTATTTTCATGATGTTTTCGTGTACTGTCTACATGTATATGACATGTGTAGGGTATTCAATCTTCATTTCAACACACACCCTTGTGATTTAATTATTGAATATGGCAAATGCAAATGTAAGACATTTGTCAGAAACAGAAATGTGGTGGGCTGTAGGGATAGTGGAGCAAGGGGCTACCCATCATCAGGTTGGTGAAGGTCTTTGTGTGTACCGTACGGTGATCACCAGAGTCTGGGCAAGATTTCAGCCTTATGGCACACCAGTAAGACAGCATGGTGTTGGCAGAGACAGGGCAACATCTGCAGCTGAAGACCGTTTTTTGATCATTCAGGCCCACAGGGACCGCTTTGCCACAGCAACCCAGCTTCGCAGTGTCCTTCAAAATGCATCCAGGGTAAATGCTTTGACGCAGACTATCCGGGCAAGGTTGCACGAATGTGGTCTCCAATTGAGAAGACCATGTATTTGCATTCCGCTGTCCCAGACCTACTGCCAGGCATGATATGAATGGGCCATGGACCACGTTGGATGGACCAGAGAAGATTGGCAACTATCCTTTTTACAGATGAGTCAAGGCACTGCCTAGACCACACAGATAGGCGTTCTAGGGTATGGAGAAGACCAGGAGAGTGATTCCATGCAGCCAACATTGCGGAGCATGACCGCTATGCTGTAGGGTCAATCGTGGTCTGGGGCAGTATCAGCAGGGATGGACGTACAGAGCTCTGAGTCCTTGGACATGGTACATTGACTGCACAGCGGTATATTGATGAGATCCTGGATGTCCACGTCAGAGTGTATGCAGGTGCACTGGGTGTTAGATTCATTCTGATGGATGATAATGCCCTCCTCATGTTGCTCATGCTGTCAGGGAGTACAGACAGATGGAGGGGATTGAGCGTATGGACTGACCAGCAAGATCCCCTGACCTCAATCCAATCAAACATGTGTGGAATGAGTTGCAGCTTTCAATTTCAGCCCTTCCAGTCCAGCCAAGAAGTGTCCAGGAGCTTGGTGCCATGCTGGTCCAAGAATGGAACAACATCCCACAAAGGACCACCAGGAACCTGATTGGGAGCATGAGAAGGCGTTGTCAAGCTGTAATTAACAGTAATGGGTCTCAAGCTCGACATTGAACCCATACCAGTTCGCTCTGCCAACTTTTTGGCAAATTGAAAAATTTCCTCTTTTACCAAAAATATCCATTTTCCATGGTTATCGTATTCAAAAGCTAAAAAATAATGTCAAACACAAATAAAATCTTAATTTCTTTATTTAAATAATTAAAGATATAATTAAATAAAAAATATATACACTTTTCATTACAATATTTCAACTAAAACGTAAAACAGGTAGTTGGATATACTTGGTGCTTAGCAAACTATGAGTAGTATATTATATGAGGAAGTAGGAACTTTTTCAATAGTAAAGAAGCACTGCTTCACTTTGCTGAGTTCCCATGGGGAGACTATCACAACAATTCTCGTTAATTGTCAACACCTTCAATATCATTACCCTAATTCAAGAAATACCGTTACAAGTTTACCTTATTTCCACAGCTTTTTCTAAAAGCTTTTCTGCTTCTTGAATCTCTCCTTTATCCTTCAAAATATTTCCTAGATTATTCATAGCCTGATCATATGTAGGATGTAACCTGAAAACAAACACCATCCTTCTATAGCAACTGAATCAAACATATTTTTAACTGGAGAATAATTAACACTCCGAGTGCTAATTCTGAGTTTGACAAACTGTGAGACCTCAAATAAAGTGGCCAAAATGTAACCCCAGGTTAACCCTTAAGTGCCGATACAGCCACAAACTGTCCCTTTTATACTGCTCTGTACAAGTTATTCCCAGTGTATTCTTCCTTGAAAACACTTCTCGTAGGATGCATTTATCTTGACAGTGTTTTTACATCACTGTTGGATGCCTGTACAGGCAGCCAACAATAATGTAGAAGCACTTGAGTCATCCGAAACTATGTAAATGTATATACGGTTGATATTAACAGAAAATTAATCTAAGAAGTTAGGGGTTAACTGGTTGATTGTGAGAAGACACTATCCTGGCTCTACTGAAAAGTGCTGAAAGCCTCTTTAGTGGCTTTACACCATATGCATAATCTTGTTATTTGTGCAGTAGTAGAAAGAAATGTTCATATAAAATGTTTTATTACCATTTATTGGAGAGTTCCAACAGGAACTCTCCAATAAATACTAACAAACTAATTATTTATTAACAAACTCTTGCTAAACTAAGGCTACCTTGTAGCATTGTATCTTTGAGAAAAAGTACTTATGTTACAAATGCCCTTAGAAAAATAATTGAGCATTCAGCCAGTTAATTAGCATGTTACACTTAAAGTGCTGTGACATCAATTCTGGTCTGGACTTTGCTTAATAAATAGACCGATCTTAATAAACATACCCACAAAAACTAAATGACTTATTATGGTATGCCCAAATTTGTACAACATTTACAGTTCTTTGAAAGGTCAACAAGCACACTCAAAGAATTTTCCTGAATTCTCACAACAAAGCTTTTGAACCTCAGCTTTGCATTGGATTACGGATGAATATTAGTTGCTGCTGAAGAAGATGATTTTACATCTGACTTTATGACTCCTTAAATATTGTATAATGCAGTGTATGAGGTACTGGACATGGGACTCGAATGTTTGTCAAACTGAATGAAGCCTTGAATGATTTTCTCTCTAACATTACCTCACGGTCTTAACAGTTTCTGTAACAATTTTGTAATAAAACTTGAGAACATCTTTAATTTTCCCCTTTAACTAACACAATTTACGAGAGTCTATAAAAATTTCTGCTCCACAAAGCACCGTTAACATTTTTTCTCCAAAGCATGCCAAACAATCTCTCAGTGAAAAAATCCTGTGAAAAGATGACTATAACTCTGTGTTTTGAAAAAAAACCCCAAAAAACAAGAGGTGCCATGGAGCCAGAGGCATGCACCTAACCATAGTTGTTGAAAGAAGGATTTAATTAGCATTTATGGCTAGTTAACATTACAGAGGAATGAAGTTATTTAATTACTTATAACTCTGTTGTCCAAGACAGATGTTTTTTTCTAGTATTGGGATGCTACCAAAGAAATATTGCCAAGATTTTTAATTATGCAAAACTAGGGACTCCAAATATCAACCTAGGTTCTCCTCAACTTGAAGAATGTTTTATACCCAATATCAAAAGATTCTGACTGGTGGTTCTTGAGAATATTACCAATTTTGCACTGTGTTAATATCTGCCATCCCTCCTCATAGGAAACACAAGGGGAGGGGGTGGGGGGGGGGGGGGACCAGCCAGCGCTATTCTCAAAAATCGCCAGTTAATTTTCATCATATTTTCATTTTTCATCTCAAAAACATAGGTTATGACCCCTCTTTGGAACGAGCTTGTCGAGCTCGTTCCAATGAGGGGTCATAACCTATATTTTTGAGACAAAAAATGAAAAAAATCAGTTATTCAAGAATTTTGTTTACAAGTGTCGTCTGCTTTTCATGTTAGGTAAAGGGTTAAAGATTCTGTATGCCATATATTAAATAATTCTGACTGGTAGTTCTAAAGAATATATTTAAAGATTAATTCCCATACTGCCCTGGTGGTTCTGAAGAAAATTTTTGAAGATTACTTGCCATACTGCTCAAAGAATAAAATATGGGCTCCGGTATTGAGCCCAAATATGAAACAAGGGACTTAACAAACGTGTATTACATGCCTCTATGAAATATAATCCACTAATTTCAAAATTCAATCTTATTTGTAGAATTTGACACTTGTGACGTCTGACTGAAAAAAAAAAACCCAAAAGAGGTGTGATTGGCAAACATGTGTAACAGATCGATACATAAACAAAAATATATAAATAAAAATTGTGTCCAAATAGATTATTTATTTGTATTTTTAGGAAATTAGCTGTCATTATCTTAGAGATAGTCAGAAGTTGAGTGTTATAAAATCACTCCCCATTTATAGAAGTTTAATTTCGTTAATTTTGGTGGATTTGAACAAAAATATTTTTCAATTGACATTTTATTAACTGGTTGATTAGGGGTTAACTAATGTGACCCCTAATCAACTGTCACCGCAGTTTCCAAATTAATCTTGGTAAGAATGTGATGTTTTGAATGATCGATAATGAAAGTGGGCAAACTTTAGTTCTTTTGAAAGGAGGGAAAATAGTCTGTCAGTGGAAATCTGTATGGAACGTGTTCCATACAGATTTATAAACTAGAGAAAAGTTAAAAAATTTATAGTAATTTATATATTTTTTATACTTACCAATGACCCAGACTTAGCTGGTGCTAACTTGAGTGATTTGGCTCGTACAAGCTTGAAAGAACGATCAGCTAATCTTTGTTGTTGTTTTGAAGCATACATGTCTGCAGTCGAATTGGGTTGAATATTGAGCAGTAAAATGTCATGTAGTATGTAATAAAAGGAAAATCAACCCTATTTAAGTTAATATCGGGAATTATCTCATTCGTGTGGACCTGAAAATATTATTTTTCACTAGTGCTGACTTTCATGTCCACACTCATGAGATAATTCCTGATGTTCACTAAAATAGCATAGATATCCTCTATGTATTTATTACATGCCTATATTTTTATACTGTACCAATGACCCAGACTTAGCTGGTGCTAACTCTAACAAAACCAGGGCCAAACACAAATTTTGCCCCCCAATCCCCAAAATTTGCATCCAAAACAAAAAGAAATCATGTCCTAAAGGACCTCCATACTACGCCTCTACTGCGCATGCGCAGTGACGCAGTCGTCCCGAAATTGGCGCCAATTATCATTCTTACTGGCAGTGCCTGGTCAGTGCTATGTACTCAGCGGGGAGGCAAGAGTTCCCAACTCCAGGGAGGGCCATCCCCGTCTGGGTCATTGGTGAGTATAAAAAATATATAAATTACTATAAATTTTTTAACATTTTTATACTGTACCAATGACCCAGACTTAGCTGAATAGTAAACAGGCTGGAGGGCCTAGGACATAGAGGAAAATCCAATAAGCTCAACTATATAGTAAAGAGGTAACCCCTTAAGGAGAAAAGGAGTATTAGGCTTTACATGTATCTTTCTTATTTAATATTAAATTAGAAAGATACACTACCCTTAATAATTGAACACAATAACATTCATGTTCTCTATTAACATCCAGTATAACCCTTATACTAATTATTTTTAAAGCAAGCCAATAAATAAAGTAGTCCAGAGAATTGAGACTCTTTATAGTCATTTAAAAGTGTCCGAGTATTGTATATTAAAGCCCGTTTGACACTTGACATATACAAATGCTTCACACCGAGCTACACTTTAAAAATAAGACATGAATGAATTTAAACATTAATATTACACTTTAAAACCATCCCGGAAGCGACTCAGAAATACTGACTTGGAGGAGGCATTCCCTTGCTTTTCACTATAAAGCAGGTGACCTAAGGGAACACCCGCCCCCCCCCCCCCCCCCCCCCCCCCCCCCCCCCCTCCCCTTGCCCTGGGTCAAATAGCCCAGAGCGAAGAGGGCAGCCGGACGGAGTCACTGCCGGAACAGAAAGCCTGCATAACTATAGTTGCAACTGTTTAGTGAACGACATTCTGAGCAACAGATAATGGACCTAAACAATGCAGGTCTCCAGAAATGGACTCAATATTTCTGAGATAAAAATTCGTAAATGTGGATGGCTGAGACCAATAAGCAGCCTTCATTAAATCTGTAATAGCAACACTATTAGCATAAGCCCAGGAAGTAGAAAGAGCTCTTACTTCATGAGCAGAAATCTTAAGCACAGACTGCTGAGAAGAAGATAAATCTTCATAAGCAGTACGGATAGTTAACTGAATCCATCTAGCAATAGAATGGACTGAAATGTCCTTTCTATTAGGCATCAAAGACAGAAAGAAACGTTTCCGTCCCTTTCTGATAAACTGAGATCTCTGTTTACAGATACGTAGTGCTCTAACAGGACAGAGTAAAGGCCTACGCCCGTCTGAAGACGGAAGAGCCTTAATAACAATAGGTTCCGGATATTTATTAGGAGCCTGATTCTTAGCTAAAAAACCCACATTAGTAGTGAAGGTGATAGTGTTCCCAACACTACGATAATGAGAATCATCCACCGATAGTGCATGAAGCTCACTGACTCTTCTGGCAGAAGAGAAAGCTAAGAGAAAAGCTGTCTTATAAGATAAGAATTTGAAATCTACTGTCCCAAGAGGTTCAAATGGCTTTTCCTTCAATTTAAGGAGAACCCAAGCTAAATTCCACTTAGGAATTAATCTAAGAGTTCTGGGTCTATTTATCGAAAAGTTTCTAACCAACTTCGATAAAGAGACATTAGATCCAATTTGTAAACTATCATGATGTGCATAGGTATCAGATAACATAGATCTATAACCCTTTATAGTAACAGGCTGCAGTTTGATTTCGTCAAACAAGTATACTAGAAAATTTGCAATGTCTGGTATAGAGGGATCAAATATATCTACAGAATGATCCCTACACCAACGACGAAAAACCTTCCACTTAGCCGCATAGTTTAGCGAAGAGGAGGTCCTCCTACAGTTAGAAATCGCGTCCACTGCTCATCCTGTAAAGTGCTTGCCATGCAAGAAGGACCGCACAACGGAAAAACGTGAAGGTTGAGACCTTGCGGGTTGTGATGGAGTTGGCGCGATTTCCCCTGCGAAAGAAGATCCTCTCGTGGAGGAAGCTTCCGCGGTAGGTCCCACAACAGACACCTGAGAAGATTTATCCACGGTCTCTGTGGCGACAGAGATGCTACCAACAGAATCTTGCATTGAGATTGTTTTATCTTTAGCAATACTTGTTGAATTAACGGCGCTGGAGGATACGCATATCCTATCATTCCGTCCCAAGGGATCGACAGAGCGTCTACTGCAAATGTTCTTGGATCCGGACATGGAGACACATACGTCTGCAACTGATTGTTGAGATGTGTCGCAAATAAGTCTATCATTGGCCGTTCCCATTGGTAGCAAATCTGATTGAATACTTGTTTGTTGAGAGTCCACTCCGACAGCAACAAACGACCCTTTCGTGAAAGGGAGTCTGCTAGCACATTCAGACGACCCGGTATGTGATGGACCGAAAGAAGAACGTGATGTTCTAACGCAAACAGAAGGATTCTTTCCGTTAGATTGAACAACGGAACTGAATGAGTGCCTCCCTGATTCCGTATATACGCCACTACTGTCGTATTGTTGGATAGGATTTGGACATGAGCATCTTGAATAATGTCCATCCAGTGACGTAACGCAAGCCAAATTGACATCATTTCCTTGATGTTTATGTGCTTGCACAGGAATTGCGGATCCCAAAGACCCTGGCATCTCGAATCCGTTGGGATTAATGATGCACCCCAACCTGTTTGACTGGCATCTGTCATAACGGTAAAACTCGGATCCGGCAACTGCAGCGGAACTCCTTGAGTTAACCACTGAATGTTTGCCCAAGTCTGAATCTCTTGTTTCACTTGATCTGACAAGAGAACGTCTACATCGAGCGAATGAATTTTCACACTCCAATTCTGAGTCAGGAAAATTTGAAGAGGACGTGTGCGTAACCGCCCCTTCGGAATGAGATCCGCGGCGGCTCCGCACAGACCTATCAGTCTCATAAATTCTCTCGACGTGACTTTGTCTGCGTGCAGACAATAGCGAGCGTAACAACTGACTAATTTCGCTCTGGTTAACGGCAGACGAACGAGATTGTTGTGCGTCTCGAAGCTCATTCCCAGATGAGTGAATGACTTGGACGGCACCAGATCCGACTTCTTCTCGTTTACTATAAAACCGAGACGTCGGAGCAATAGAAGAAGATTCTGAACATCGTTCTGAAGCCTTAACTCGTTGCCGTACCTCTGAAGAATGTCGTCCAGGTAGGCCGACGTTACTGCAGACGAATGAGCTCGGAAGTAGATCATTACCGAGTTCATTACCCGAGTGAAAGCCCAGGGTGCTAGATTCAATCTGAAGCACATCGCCCAGAATTGATACACCACTCCAAGGACTGCGAAGCGTAGATACTTTCGGAATGTCGGATGTACCATGACGTGAAAGTACGCATCTTTGAGATCTATGCTCGTTGCATAATCGTTCACCCGAATACTCGCTCTGACCGATCGAATCGTCTCCATATAAAACTTCGGAGCGACGATCAGCTTGTTTATCCAGCTCAAATCTATGACTGGACGGAACGAGCCGTCTGGTTTCGGAACCAGAAACAGATGGCTGTAGAATCCCAGAGATTCCTGGTTTTCTACGACCTCTACCGCGTTCTTCATTAAAAGAGACTGCACCTCTGATAACAGAGCGTCTCTTTTCTGTGGATTTGACGGAAGATGAGTCCACTTTGGACTTCGAGTTAATGGAGGCTTTCGTTTGAAGGATATCTTCAGACCTTCCGAAGTCACTCCTCTCACCCAAGGGTCGTCCGTAATCGACGCCCACTCTTGTGAAAAACTCGACAACCTTCCGCCAACCGGAACGCGATAGAGGTTTAAGCCATCACCTCCTGGACCTGCGAGGCCTGCGGTAGGAGAAACCACGTCTTCCACGACCCGCACCTCGCCTCGTCGACCTCGGGGCGTCCGACCGATTGTCCCGGCCTGAAGGACGTCCCGAACGAGAGTCGCTATCCTGACGGTCTCTCGAATAAGACCAAGAGGACGCACCGGAACCTCTATAGGAACCTCTCTTGGGCGCATTAGACCCAGAAGTGCCTGTCTTATTCGTGTCTGCTGTATCCGACTTCTTAGGAGCAGATCTGAACAACAGAGAATCATTAGCTTTCTTTTTAATTTTATCATAAATAGCGGAAAGCTTGCCGTCAAAGAGAAGTTCTCCTGAGACCGAAGCGACTCTAAGAGAGTTCTTCACCTTAGAATCCACTAGTGTGGATGTAGCTAGGGCTGCGTCACGTCTAACCAACTCCAGATTTGCCACTGAAAGGGCGGAGTTACACGTGGAATAAGCTACTGCCCTTGAAAGAAGTCTTAAAGAGGATTGTATATCCTGAAACTCTTCCCCTTGAAGGCGCAGTGATAACGCCTTAGTAAGGTGATCTGCGTAAGATAAGGCATCTAAATTGGCTCTGTTAGACGCAATAGCTGTTTCCAACACCGCGGTTGGAATAGAAGCTGACGACGGTAATGATAGCTCTAAGTCTTCCGCCTCGTCATCCATACGCAGAGGAACTCTCGGTATACCCTGTCCTGCCGTATCGAATTTATTCCTTGCATTAATGAAAGGCAGGTTGAGAGTATTAGCGGACAAGAAACCTGCTTTCCCCGTCCTGGAAGCAAGTTTAAATATAGCGTCGTTCAATAATTCAAATGTTCTAGCAACATTATTGGACTGCGACGGAAACTCGGGAGCGATGTCCCTGAACCGCTCAAAAAATTCAGAGTCCAATGACGCTATAATTCTCTTGTCCGGAAGCGCAGCAGTCTGGCCCGACGGAACAACTTGAGGGAGAAAGTGCCGGATGAAGTCCACGGCAGCTTTATGTTGTTCCGAAAGGGATAGCTCCAAGTCATCCGTATCCCTTTTACCATCCGGTCGGACCTCATGATGTTCCCGGTCGTCCGCCCCCGATGCTTCGGCGGAGCGTACCGACCCAGCGCCGTCGGATAATTCTCTATCCGACACCGTTTCTGTCGGCTGCTGGGATGCTGCGATAAGCTGTGCTATCTGCACAAGAATGTCCGGCGTCGAGACCTGCGGAGGCGCAGTCTTTCGCTGCTTCACCGAGGGCAGCTCCGCATCAGATGGCTCCCGCATACTTTTCCTATGCGAACGTCCAGAGTCCATCGGTCTCGAATCCCTGGCTGCCGGATGGTGTGACCTGGTCGCCGAAGAATCCTTCATCGGCGAAGCTGGTAATATATCGGCGGTGCGGTCGTGTGCGCTGACGAGAAGAGGAAGCCTTAACAGTCTCTGCGGACTGCTTATACAACGGAGCGTCCCGAGCGACGGACGTATGCTCCGCTAAAGACACATTTTGTACCACAACATCTGGTCCCAGATGTTGTTGTACGAGAGAGGGACCTCTCGCGCTCGCGGCCCGGCTGGACCTGGACGAGCTAGGAACCGGACTAAAAGGCTTCCTCCGTTCTCGCTTACTATCCGCCGTCACTGGGTGTGCATCTATTATGTTTATAGTGCTCGCATCACCCAAAATTTCCTCTTGGACCGCATCGGACGAACCCGGCTGCCGAACCATTCGGTGAATGGACGCTACACCGGGCGAGCTAGCGGACGACATTTGTCTAATCTCCATGAGCACTTTTGCTGCTAGCTCTGAATTCATTTGTGACGACGGACGCACACTTGAAGAAGATAACATGGAAACATCACCCTGTTTTGGTTCCTCTGAAATAGAAACTGAGAGAGTAGAGTGACCTTGCGGAGAAAGAGCCGGCTCCGCTCTTTCTCCAGAAACAACATATCGTGACACATGTTTCCAATGTTTCTCATCCCAATGTTCACATATAGGTCAGGGATTAATGCGAGAACACTGACTACAATTAATACAATGATCATGAAAGTCAGAGGAAGATTTCTTCCTATTACAATTTGAACAACGTCCCTTCATTGTGAAAGAACAACAATAAGTCCTAGTTACTCGCAAAAACCCCTGACACAAAGATACATAATAACATGATCCATTAATAAATGAAAAAACAATTGCAGAACAAAATAATTTTGAAAAAATATTTTTTCAGCAAAGCCCAAGTTGCTGAAAAGTAACGTTGAGCCCCAATGGATCCGATGGCAAAGTGTGGTCAAAAATTTTAAATTTATATAAAATAATTAATGAGACACTTTCGGATAATATAAATGTATCTTATAGTGAGATAAACTACAGCAAAGGCAAACAGCCCCCCTCAAAAAAGGCTGTTGCCAATGAAAACAAACAGTGTAAAAACACCAGAAAACATGACTCCAGGCACTGAAAAAACTGGCCCGGAATCAGTCATCAATTACACTCTATCTGATGCAAAACAGAGACTCCCAGGGAAGAATCTGCAGAACATCAGATGGAAGATGCAGAACACAAACGTTATACACCCATGGGTGAAAACGTAACTATGGGGAAAATAACAGAAAACATTCTGTAACCAAGCAATTCTCCCAGGAAATTTTAGAAAAGAAATTTCTCAAAAATATGCCAAAAGCATGGGAGAATTGCAAGGGGGGACTTTAGAAGGCTAGGGGAGAGGAAACACTGAATAAGCAGTGCAACAATTAGCAAGAATGACAACAAGAGGCCCATGCCTCGAAAATAGGCAACTTAACATAATTTCATCAAAAAATTTTAAGTACAGCCCTGATTATTTTTTGTCACTTCTTTTTCCTCTCCTCCTTCTATCCTCCTTAGAATCACATTTTCTCCAAAAATTACGTGTCTGGCATCCTTTAAACTGAGATTTACAAGCACAAAGATCAGTGAGATGTTGACTGATGAAGGGCCAAACAGAGAATGGTAATTGGCGCCAATTTCGGGACGACTGCGTCACTGCGCATGCGCAGTAGAGGCGTAGTATGGAGGTCCTTTAGGACATGATTTCTTTTTGTTTTGGATGCAAATTTTGGGGATTGGGGGGCAAAATTTGTGTTTGGCCCTGGTTTTGTTAGAGTTAGCACCAGCTAAGTCTGGGTCATTGGTACAGTATAAAAATATAGGCATGTAATAAATACATAGAGGATATCTATGCTATTTTAGTGAACATCAGGAATTATCTCATGAGTGTGGACATGAAAGTCAGCACTAGTGAAAAATAATATTTTCAGGTCCACACGAATGAGATAATTCCCGATATTAACTTAAATAGGGTTGATTTTCCTTTTATTACATACTACATGACATTTTACTGCTCAATATTCAACCCAATTCGACTGCAGACATGTATGCTTCAAAACAACAACAAAGATTAGCTGATCGTTCTTTCAAGCTTGTACGAGCCAAATCACTCAAACATAAAAAACAGTCCCACTTTCCCACAATTATTTAACCAACAAATTGTTCACCTCTGAGGTGAAATTTAATAATTATAATACTACAAATACTATTCTCATATTTTTCATTAATGTTAATTTTTACAGGGTTCCCACACCTTCCAAGAAAAGAAATTCCATACTTTTTTCAAACTTTTTCCAGACCCTCCTCTATTTTTTCCAGACCCTTTGCAGCTATTGCAGTTTTTGGTAACTTCTTGGGTGAACAGATAAAATTGTATCTTACAAAACACTTACATGTACATGCAATGTGTTTTGAGTTTAACCTCATTGCCAGTTCTCTTGAGTTTTACCACCAATTATCACAACTAATGAAACAAAACTATTAAAATTCTTTAGTTGCAAGTCAATCAACAACAGTTACTGTTTGGCTGTGCTGCGGGTTTTTTTTGTTTTTTTTGGGGGGGTGGGGGGGGGGGAGGGGGTTGGGGGTAGCGTTTTCGATCCAAAATGTTAAAAAATTTATAGTAATTTATATATTTTTTATACTTACCAATGACCCAGACTTAGCTGGTACTAACTCTAATATTCTAGGGCCAAACACAAATTTTGCTCCCCCCAATCCCCAAAATTTGCATCAAAATCCAAAAATTAGATGTCCTATGTGGTCCTCCATACTTTTATCCACTGCGCATGCGCAGTAGTCAAGGAGGTCCGAAATTGGAGCCAAATCCTCATTCTCACAACCAGTGCCTGGTAAGCGTTATGTAATCATCGAGGAGGTATGAGTTCCCAATTCATGGGAGGGCCATCCCTGTCTGGGTCATTGGTAAGTATAAAAAATATATAAATTACTATAAATTTTTGTAACATTTTTATACTGTACCAATGACCCAGACTTAGCTGAATAGGAAAAAGGCTGGAGGGCCTAGGACATAAAGGAAAATCCAATATGCTCAATTACATGTAAACAGAATTATCCCCTCAAGGAGAAGAGAACAGGTTTTACATGTATCTTTCTTGTTTGTACCAAAAAAGAAAGACACAATACCATTCCGTAATTGAGCACAATAACATCAATGATCTCTATTAACATCCAGTATAACCCATTATACTAATCTTTTTAAAGGAAAGCCAATAAATAAAGATAGTCCAGAGAATGAGACTCTTTATACTCATTTAAAAGTGTCCGAGGATTGTATATTAGCGCTCGTATGACACGTGACATATACAAATGCTTCACACCGAGCTACACTTTAAAAATTACATAAATGAGATAGACATTAGCTTTACACTTTAAAACCATCCCGGCACCGACTCGGAATTACTGACTCCAGAGGAGGTATTCCCTTGCTTTTCACTATAAAGCAGGTGATATAAGAGAACACCATCCCCCCCCCCCCCCCTTCCCCTTGCTCTGGGTCAAATACCCCAGAACGAAGAGGGCAGCAGGACAGAGTCACTACTGGAACAGAAAGCCTGCATAACTATAGTTGCAACTATTTAGTGGACAACATTCTGACATAATGGACCTAAACAACGTAGGTCGCCAGAAATGGACTCAATATTTCTAAGATAAAAATTTGTGAACGTGGAAGGCTGAGACCAATATGCAGCCTTCATCAGATCGGTAATAGCAACACTATTAGCATAAGCCCAAGATGTAGACAGTGCTCTTACTTCATGCACCGAAATCTTAAGCACAGACTGCTGAGTTGAAGATAATTTTTCATAAGCAGTACGGATAGTTAACTGAATCCACCTTGCAATAGAATGGACTGTAATGTCCTTTCTATTAGGCAGCAGAGACAGAAAGAAACGCTTACGTCCCTTTCTGATAAACTCAGATCTACGTTTGTAAATGCGCCTGGCTCTAACTGGGCAGAGCAAAGGCCTATGACCGTCTGAAGACGGAAGAGCCTTAATAACAATAGGTTCAGGATACTTATTAGGAGCCTGATACTAAGCCAAAAATCTAACATTAGTAGTTAAAGTAATAGTATTACCAACACTACGATAGTGAGAATCATTGACCGATAGTGCATGAAGATCACTAACTCTTCTGGCAGAAGAGAAGGCTAAGAGAAAAGCTGTCTTATAAGATAAGAATTTGAAGTCCACTGTATCAAGGGGCTCAAAAGGAGCTTCTTTTAGCTTCAAAAGAACCCAAGCTAAATTCCACTTAGGAATTAACCTAAGGATTCTAGGTCTATTTATCGAAAAGTTTTTCACTAACTTAGATAAAGAGATATTAGATCCAATCTGTAACCTATCATGATGAGCATAGGTATCCGATAGAATAGACCTATAACCCTTAATGGTTATTGGCTGCAGTTTGATCTCGTCAAACAAGTAGACCAGAAAATTAGCAATGTCTGGAATGGAGGGATCATAAATATCCATAGAATGATCCCTACACCACCTATAGAAAACCTTCCACTTAGCAGCATAATTTAACGAAGAGGATGTCCTCCTAGTTAGAAATTGCGTCCACTGCTCGTCCTGTAAAATGCTTGCCGTGCAAGAAGGATCGCACAACGGAAATACGTGAAGGTTGAGACCTTGCGGGCTGTGATGCAGGTTGCGCGATTTCCCCTGCGAAAGAAGGTCCTCCCGCGGAGGAAGCTTCCGCAGAATGTCCCACAACAGACACCTGAGTAGATTTATCCATGGTCTCTGGGATGACAGAGATGCTACCAACAGAATCTTGCAGTGAGATTGCTTGATTTTTAGCAATATCTGCTGAATCAACGGAGCTGGGGGATACGTGTATCCTATCATTCCGTCCCAAGAGATTGAGAGGGCATCTACTACAAATGCTCGAGGATCTGGGCATGGCAACATATACGTCTGCAACTGATTGTTGAGATACGTCGCAAACAAGTCTATCATAGGACGATCCCATTGGTAGCAAATCTGATTGAATACTCGTTTGTTGAGAGTCCATTCTGACGGCAACATGCGACCTTTCCGAGAAAGGGAGTCTGCTAGAACGTTCCGACAACTCGGTATATGACCGACCGATAGGAGAACTTGGTGCTCTAGGACAAACAGGAGGATCCTTTCCATTAAACTGAATAACGGAATGGAATGAGTGCCTCCCTGGTTCCGAATATACGCTACTACTGTCGAATTGTCGGACAGAATTTGAACATGCGAATTCTGAAGAATGTTCATTCACTGACGTAGCGCAAGCCATATTGACATCATCGCTTTGATGTTTGACTCGCATCCGTCATTATCGTAAAACTCGGATCCGGCAGTTGCAGTGGTACTCCTTGAGTTAACCACTGAATATCTGAATCTCTTGTTTCACTTGATTCGACAAGACGATGTTCGTTTCAAGCGAATGAGTCTTCACACTCCAATTCTGAGTAAAAAATATCTGGAGTCGATGAGTGCGTAGCCGCCCCATCGGAATAAGATCCGCAGCGGCTCCGCACGAACCTGTCAGTCTCATGAATTCTCTTGCTGTTACTACATCTGAGTGAAGACAAAAGCGAGCGTAACAACTGACAAATTTCGCTCTGGTTAATGGCAGACGAACGAGATTGTTGTGTGTCTTGAAGCTCATTCCCAGGTGGGTGAATGACTTGGACGGCACTAGAACCGACTTCTTTTCGTTTACTATGACATCGGAGCAGTTGAAGCAGACTCTGAACATCGTTCTGAAATGTTAACTCGTTGCCGTACCTTTGGAGAATGTCGTCCAGGTAGGCCGACGTTACTACAGCCGAATGAGAATGAGTCATTACCGAGTGAATGCCCAGGGCGCTAGATTCAGACCGAAGCACATCGCTCGGAACTGATAAACGACTCCTAGGACAGCAAAGCGAAGATACTTTCTGAACGCTGGATGTACCATGACGTGAAAGTATGCATCTTTGAGATCTATGCTCGCAGCATAATCGTTCACTTGAATGCTCGCTCTGACCGATCGGATGGTCTCCATATAAAATTTTGGAACCACGATCAGCTTGTTTATCCAGCTCAGATCTATGACTGGATGAAACGAGCCGTCTGGTTTTGGAACCAGAAACAGGTGGCTGTAGAAACCTGAAGATTCCTGGTTTTCTACGACCTCTATAGCGTTCTTGTCCAGAAGAGATTGAACTTCTGATAGAAGCGATTCTCTTTTCTGAACATTTGATGGAAGCTGAGTCCAACGTGGACTTCGAGTTAACAGAGGTTTTTCCTTGAAGGACAGTTTTAGACCTTGGAAATCACCCCTTGCACCCATGGGTCGTCTGTAATTGACAACCAATTGGTTAAGAATCTTGACAGCCTTCTGCTGACTGGAACGCAATAGAGGTTTAAACCATCACCTCCTGGACCTGCGAGGCCTGCGGGAGGAGAAACCACATCCTCCACAACCCGCACCTCGTCCCGTCGACCTAGGGGCACCTGACTGGTTATCTCGGCCAGTATAACGGCCTCTGCCTGAGTCGCTACTCTGACGATCTCTAGAGAAAGACATAGAGGCTTTCTTAGATCCTCTATAGGAACTTCCCTTGGATGTATTCATCCCCGAAGTACCTGCCTTACTCTTCTCTGCTGAGTCCGACTTTTTTTGAAGTGGATTTAAAAAGCAGAGAGCCTGAAGCTTTCTTAGTAATCTGATCATAGATAAATGAAAGCTTTCCGTCGAAGAGAAGCTCTCTGGAGACCGGAGCGACTCGAAAAGAGTTTTTCACCTTACTGTCCACTCTAGTGGACGCAGCCAGGGCAGTATCACGTCTGACCAACTCCAGATTTGCCACTGAAAGGGCGGAGTTATACGTAGAATATGCTATAGCCCTCGAAAGAACTCTTAAGGAAGTTTGAACATCCTGGAATTCTTTCCCTTCGAGACGTAATGATAACGCTCTGGTAAGGTGATCTGCATAAGAAAATGCATCTAAATTAATTCTATTAGACAAGATTGTTGTCTCCAGTATACTGGAGTTAACAGACATGGACGCCGGCAATGACAATTCCAGGTCTTCAGCCTGGTCGTCCAAACGTAGAAAAACTATCGGCATACCTTGTCCTGCCGTTTCAAATCTATGTCTCGCATTGATGAAAGGCAGCTGTATAGCGCTAAGCGATAAGAAACTGGATTTGCCAGTCTTAGAGACTAGCTTGAATGTTAAAAAATTTATAGTAATTTCTATATTTTTTATACTTACCAATGACCAGACATAGCTGGTGCTAACTCTTAAAATATAGGGCCAAACACAAATTTTGCCCCCAATCCCCAAAATTTGCATCTAAAACCAAAGAAAACATGTCCTGAAAGGCCCTCCACACTTTGCCCCTACTGCGCATGCGCAGTGTCAAGGACGTTCCGAAATTGGCGCCATTAATCATTCTAATAACCAGTGCCTGGTAAGCGCTATGTACTCAGCGGGGAGGCAAGAGTTCCCAACTCCTGGGAGGGCCATCCCCGTCTGGGTCATTGGTAAGTATAAATAATATAGAAATTACTATAAATTTTTTAACATTTTTATACTGTACCAATGACCCAGACATAGCGGAATAGTAAAAAGGCTGGAGGGCCAAGGACATAGAGCAAAATGGAATACGCTCAATAAAATAAAATAGAGTCATCCCCTGTAGGGAAAAAGAAGTAATAGGCCTTACATGTATCTTTCTTATTTATGATAAATTAGAAAGATACAACACCTTCCAAAATTGAGCTTCATACATCCATGTACTCTATTAATATCCAATATAATCCTTATACTAATAATTTTTAAAGTAAGCCAATAAATAAAGTAAGTCTAGAGAATAGAGACTCTTATACTCCTAAAAGTGTCTGAGGATTGCATAATCATGTCCGTTGACATATGCAATATTCAAAAGCTATACTTTAAAAACTAAGACTTGAATGAATTTTAAAAACCTAAACTTCTCACTAAACAACCATCCCAATAACAGCTCAGAATTACTAACTCCGGAGGAGGTATCCCCTTGTTTTCATAGTAAAACAGGTGACCCAAGGGAACACCCTCCCCCCCCCCTTTTTCTTGCCCTGGGTCAAATAGCCCAGAGCGAAGAGGGCAGCAGAACAGAGACACTGCCAAAACAGACAGCCTACCTAGCTATAGTAGCAACTGTTAAGTGAATGACATTCTGAGCAGTAGATAATAGACCTAACAATAGAGGCCTCCAGAAATGGACTCGATATTTCTGAGATAAAATTCATGAATGTGGATGGCTGAGCACAATGAGCGGCCTTCAAAAATCTATAATAGCGACACTATTAATGTAAGCCCAAGAAGTAGAAGAACTCTTACTTCATGAGCCGAAATCTTAAGCAAAACTGCTAAGTCAATGATATACCATAAGCAGTACCGATAGTTAATAGAATCCATTAACAATAAAATGGAGCGTAACGTCCTTCTACTAGGCATCAAAGACAGAAGAAGCTTACGCCCATAGTAATAAACAGATATCTGTTTATAAATACATAAACTGTACCCGGAAAGAGTAAAGGCCTATGCCCATACGAAGACGGAAGGACCTTAAAATAATAGGTTCCGGATAATAGGAGCCTAACTCTTATGCAAAAATCCAACCTAAATAGTAACGGAGGTAGTGATTCCGAAACTACGAAAGTGAAAATCATCCATCGATAGTGCATGAAACTCACTGACTCTACAGTAAAAGAGAAACCAACAGAATTACTGTCTAAAAGGTCAGAATTTGAAAACTACTGTTTCCAGAGGCTCAAATGATTACTTAGCTAAATAAGAACCGAAGTTAAAATCCATATAGGAATTTAATCTAAAGATTCTAAGTCTATATATCAAAAAGTTACTAACTGACTTAGATAAAGAGACAAAAGACTCAATTGTAAACTATCGTAGAGTGCATAGGTATGAGGTAACATAAACCTATAACCTAAATAATAACAGGCTGCAGTAGATCTTGTGAAACAAGTATACTAAAAAATTGCAATGAGTAGTATGGAGGGATCAACAATATGAACATAATGATCCCTACACCAACGACGGAAGAGCCTCCACTTTAGCCGCATAGAATAGCGAAGAAGAGGATCTCCTATAGTAAGAAATCGCGTCCAAAGCTCGTCCAGTACAGTGCTTACAATGCAATACGGACCACACAACGGAATACATGAAGGTTGCGACCTTGCGGGTTGAGATAAAGATGACACGATTTACCCAGTGAAAAAAGATCCTCACATAGAGGAAGATTTCACGTTAAGACCCACAGTAGACAAGAGAGTAAATTACCCATGATCTCTGTGAAGATGGAGATGCTATCAACAGAAATGTATTGTGGTTGTTTATCTTAGCAATACCTGTTGAAACAACAGCGCCGGAGGATATGCGTATCCTATCATTCCGTCCTATAGATCAATAGAGCATTAACAACATTAGCTCAGAGATCTGGACAAGCCAACACATACGTCTGCAATTGATTAGCAAGCTGTGTCGAAAATAAATCATCATTGGGCGCTCCCATAGATAGCAAATCTGATTGAATACTTGTTTGTTGAGAGTCCATTCTGACAGCAACAAGTGACCCGTAAGAGAACGGGAGTCCGGTAAAACAATCAGACGACCCGGAATATGACGGACCAAAACAGAACTTGGTGTACTATAACCAACAGACGGATTCTTTCCATTAAATTGAATAACGGAAACGAAAGAGTGCCTCCCTGGTTCTGGAGATACGCCACTACTGTCGAATTAAAGGACAGGATTTGGGCATGCGTTTCTGAATAATGTTCATGCAATGACATAAAGCAAGCCTAAAAAACATTATTCCGCGGAAGAAAACTGATTGCTAAGAGACTGCGGAACCCAAAGACCCTGGCACTTCGAATCCGTAGGGATCAGTATTATATCCCAATCTGTTGGACTGGCAACCGTCATAACAGCCACACTCGGGTCCGGCAACTGCGGTGGCACTCTCTGAGTCAACCACCGAATGTTTGCCCCAGTCTGAATCTCTTGTAACACTAGATAGACAAGAGAACGTGTAAATCGAGCAATTCATGGATTGCCGAAAAGTTGCCGTCGAAGAGAAGCTCCTCCGAGAACGAAGCGACTCTGAGAGAGTTCTTAACCTTACTATCCACGCGTGTGGATGTAGCTAGGGCTGCGTCACGTCTAACCAACTCCAATCAGCCACTGAAGGGCGGAGTTATACGTGAACAAACTACTGCCCTCAAAAGAAATTACATTGAGAATAATATCCCGTAAATCTTTTCTTGAAGACGTAATGATAACGCCTCAGTAAGGTGGATTACGTATGATAAAGCGTCTAAGTTAAGTCTACTATACATCATGTCGTTTCCAACATTGAAATTGGAAAAGACATAAACGGCGAAAAAGAATATATGCAGTCTTTAACCACACCGTCTAGACGTATATGAACTCTCGGTATGCCCTGCTCTGCCAAAATAAACTATTCGTATAAATGATAAAATGGCAGAAATGAGCAACGCGGACAAGAAACTAAACTATCATGCTTGGTAGCAGGCTTGTATATATATATATATAGCGTCGAAAAATAAAACACATGTTGTAATGACAATATTGGACTGCGTCGGTAAGTCAGGGACAATGTCCCTGAACCGATCGAAAAATCCGAGTCCAATGACGCTATAAGTCTCTTATCCAAGATCGCAGCAATGAAGTCCGAAATAACAATCACTGGAAGATAATGCCAGAAGATATGAAAGGCAGCTTCCGATACTACTAAAGGGAAAACTCGAAATCTTTCGAATCCCTTTCACCATCCTGTCGGACCCTATAAAGCGTTCGGTCGTCCGTACCTGATGCAACCGCGGACCGCACCGACCCAGCGCCGTCGGATAATTCCTGATTCGACCGAGAAACTGTCAATTGCTGGGATGCTGCGAAACAACTGTGCTAACTCGGATAGCACGTCCGTCACTGAGGCCTGAGGAGAAGCGGTCTTACGATGCATTGCCGCTGGAAGCTCCGTGATCGTTACCCCGTGCATACTACCAATATGCGAGCGAACGGAGTGTATAGGCCTCGTGTCCCTTGGCTACCGGATGGCACGACCTATTCGCCGTGGAATCACTGAATGACGAAACTGATCGGATACTCGAGGTCACGTAGCCAATGTGCGGTCGTGTGCCCTGCTGTGAGGATGAGGAAGCATTAAGGACAGTCTCTCGGACTGTCAATATAACGGAGCGTCCCGACCGACGGACATATGCTCCGAATGTAAAATATCTGAACCACAACATGCGGTCCCCTATGTTGTTGGACGAGAGAGGGACCTCTCTCGCTCACAGCCCGGACGGACCTGGACAAGCCAGGAACCGGACTAACAGGCTTCCTCCGATCTGTCCTCAATCTGCCGTCACTGGGTGAGTACTAAAGTAATTATAGTGCTCGCATCACCCAAATCTCCTTCCTAGACCGCAACTGACGAACCCGGCAGCCGAACCATTCGATGAATGTACGCTACACCGGATGAGCTTGCGAATGTCACTCCGTAGGCGATAGACATATTCCATGAGCACTTATTGCCGCTAGCTCTTCATTAACTATGACGACAGAGGCACACTTTTGAAAGACATCTCCGTAACTCTGCGAACAAGAAACCAGAAATGCTTGGTTATAGCAAGCATAAAATAATAATATATATAGCGTCGTTCAATAATTCGAAAGTTTGTGTGACATTATTGGACTATGTCGGAACTGAGGGACGATGTCCCTGAACCGAACCCAAAGTTTCTAAGTCCACCGACGCTATCAGTTTCTTATCTGGCATCGCAGCATTCTGGTCCGACGAAAGAAGCTGTAGAAGACCAAGTCAGATGACATACACAACAGCATATGTTGTTCCGAAAGGGAAAGCTCGAAATCCTCCAAATCCCTTTCGGTATCCTGTCGGACCGGATGAAACTTTCGGACGTCCGTACCCGCTTCCGCGGAGCGTCCCGACCCAGCATCGTCGGATAAAATATATGCGACAGATTCAGTTGATGCTGGGATGCTGCAATAAACTGTGCTATTAAGGAAAGCACGTCCGTTCCCGAGGCCTGTGCAGTAGCGGTCTTACGATGCATTGCCGCCGGAAGCTCCGTGTACGTTGACTCCCGCACACTTCCTATGCTAACGTCCGGAGTCTGCAGGCCTCGTGTCCCTGGCTACCGGATGGTGTGACCTGGTCGCCGAAGAATCCTTGATCGGCGAAGCTGGTAATATATCGGCGGTCACACAGCCAAGGTGCGGTCGTGTGCGCTGACGAGAAGAGGAAGCCTTAGCAGTCTCCGCGGACTGCCTATACAATGGAGCGTCCCGAGCGACGGACGTATGCTCCGCTTGCGACACATTTTGTACCACAACATCTGGGGCCAGATGTTGTTGTACGAGAGAGGGGCCTCTCTCGCTTGCCGTCCGGATGGACCGGAACGAGCTATGAACCGGACTAAAAGGCTTCCTCCGTTCTCCCTCCGATCCGCCGTCACTGGGTGTGCATTAGGTTAATTTATAGTGCTCGCATCACCCCAAAATTCCTTCTAGACCGCAACGGACGAACCCGGCTGCCGAACCATTCGGTGAATGGACGCTACACCGGGTGAGCTAGCGGACGTCAAAGGCCGTCGAACCTACTAGGGTCCTCTTAGGCAATTGGCGTATTTACATGAGCACTTTTCCGCTAGCCCTTCATTAATTGTGACGACGGAGGCACACTGTTGGAAGACATCACAGATACATCACCCTAATCTTGATCGTCTGAAATAGAAATTGATAAAGTAGAGTGACCCTGCGGGGAAAGGACCGGAATGTCCAAATCCCCAATAACATACCGTGACATATGCTTCCCATATTGTCATCGAAATCATACGATACAGAACAGGAGTTAATGCGAGTACACTGACCACATATAGAATGATTATAAAGTCAGAGGAAGACTTCCTCTTAATACAATTGATCAATATCCTTTCAATGTGAAAAGAAAACAAGTCCTGGTACTCGCACTAACCCCTGACAATCAAAATACATAATAATAATATGATCCATTAATATAGAAAAAATAATTGAAATCAAAATATTTTGAAAAAATATTTTTTCAGAACAGCCCAAGTTTCTGAAAAGTAACGTTGAGCCCCAATGGATCCCAAGCCTAAGTGTGGACAAAAATTTTAAAAATATTTTAAACAATTTATTCAACACTTACGAACAATAATAATGTATCTAGTTATGATTAAAATAACATCAAGATATTATTTTCCAGAAATCCCCCCCTCACACAGAGGGCTGTTGTAAATGTAAACAATGAGTGTAAAAACACTAAAATAAGACTCCAGGCACCCAGGCCCGAAATCAGTTACCAAAAATACACTATCTGATGCAAAACAGAGACTTCCAGGGAAGAAACTGCAGAACATCAGATGGTAGATGCAGAACACAACGCCTAACCACCCGTAGGTGAAGACGTAAACATGGGGAAAAGAACAGAATTCATTCTGTTATTCAGCTAAAACTCCCAAGAAAATTTAGTAATAATAATTACAAAAACTATGCCAAAAGCATGGGAGAATAGCAAGGGGGGACTTAAAGGACAGGGAGAGAGGAAAACACTTAAAAAACAGTGTAACTAAATAATCAGAATGACAACAAAATGGCTGCTGCCTCGAAAATAGGTAACTTAACATAATTTCATTAAAAAATTTTAAGTTACAGCCCTGATAATATTCTGTCACACATTTTTTTCCTCTCCTCCTTCTCTATCCTCCTTAGAATCACCATTTCACTAATATTTATGTGTCTGGCATCATTTAAACTGAGATTTATAAGCACAAAGATCAGTCAGATGTTAACTGATGAAGGGCCAAACTTAGAATGATTAATGGCGCCAATTTCGGAACGTCCTTGACACTGCGCATGCGCAGTAGGGGCGAAGTGTGGAGGGCCTTTCAGGACATGTTTTCTTTGGTTTTAGATGCAAATTTTGGGGATTGGGGGGCAAAATTTGTGTTTGGCCCTATATTTTAAGAGTCAGCACCAGCTATGTCTGGGTCATTGGTACAGTATAAAAATATAGCGTCATTCAAAAGTTCAAATGTCCGTGTGACATTTCTGGACTGAGTTGGAAACTCAGGGACAGTGTCCCTAATCCGGCCGAAAAAGTCAGTGTCCAGTGACGCTATCCAGTAATGCAGCATTTTGGTCCTGAGGAACAACTTCTGGAAGGTGTTGCCGGATGAAATCTACGGCCACCTTATGTTGTTCAGAAAGGGAAAATTCAAGCTCCGCTGATTCCCTTTCGCCATCCGACTGGACCATATGAGATTCTCGGTCGTGCCTTTCTGACTCTGCAGGGGATTGAACTGACCCAGCTTTCTCAGACAATTCCTATTCCGAAAAAGTTTCTGGTGGCTGCTGGTATGCTGCTATGAGTTGAGCTATCTGTGATAGCAAGTCCGTCATGGAGGCCTGTGCAGCAGTGGTCTTGCGTGATTTAGCCGCTGGGAGCTCCTGGGATGTTACTTCCTGCATACTTCTTTTATGCAAACGTCCCGACTGGTAAGGCCTCGTGTCCTTGGCTACCGGATGGCGTGACCTGATTGACGTGGAATCCTTGGTCGGTGAAGCAGGCTGGATATCAGAAGTCACGTAGCCAAGTTGCGGTTGTGTGTGTTGCCATGAGGATGAGGAAGCCAAAAAACTAGTCGCGCCGGACTGTCTATACGACGGAGCGTCCCGAGGGGTGGACGTATGCTCCGACTGATGAACATTACATACAACAACATCTGGTAACAGATGTTGTTGTAAGAGAGAGGGAACTCTCTCGCTCGCGGTCCGGGCAGACCTGGGTGAGCTAGGTACCGGACTGATTGGCTTCCTCCGTACTATCCTTGGATCCGTCGTCGCTGGGTGTGCACGATCCATGTTTATAGTGCTCGCAACACCCGATCTCCTTTCCTGGACCGTAACGGACGAACCCGGCATCACAACCATTTTGGGAATGATTGCTTCACCGGGCGAGCTAGCGGGCGACAATGCCATCAATCCTACATGGGACCTCTTAGGCATTTGCCGAATTTCATTGAGCACTTTTTCCGCTAGTTCTTCATTTATCTGCGACGACAGAGGCACACTTTGTGAAGACATCACGGAAACATCATCCTGTTCTTGTTCCTCTGAAAAAGAGACTGAAAAACTAGAGTGACCCTGTGGTGAGAGGGCCGCCATGGACCTCTCATCACTAACAATATACCGTGACACACATCTCCAATGTTTGTCATTCCAATTGGCACACACAGAGCAAGAATTAGTGCGAGTACACTGACTACAATTAATACACTGAACATGAGAATCAGAGGAAGACTTCCTCAAAACTTGCACTAACCCTTGAAAATGAGATACATGATAAGAATATAATCCATTACAAACATTTCGAAAAATAATTCGAAAGAAAAAATTTTCAAGTTGAGCCGAAGTTCCCAATGGGAACGATGAGCCCAAATGGCTCCCCAAAAAGCCTAAGTGTGGACAAAAATTTTAAATCATGTCTAAAAATTAATGTTACACTTACGGACAATATTATGTATCTGGCTATGAGCAGAGCTTAATAGATGACAAGGAATCACTGTCTGAAGTAACCGTTGTCAATGTAAACAAACGTGAATAAAACTGGAAACAAGACTCCAGGCTCTGAAAATATGGCCCGAAATCAGTAACCAATTTTAACACTATCCGATGAAAAACAGAGGCTTCCTGAGAAGAAACTGCAGTACATCGGATGGTAGATGCATGACTGAAACGCCTAACCACCCTAGGGTGAGGAAGTAACCATGGGGAAAAACAGAATAATTTTTCTGTTACCAAGCCAAAACTCCCAAGAAATTTCATTGTAAAATAATTACAAAAATTATGCCAAAAGCATGGGAGAATAGCAAAGGGGGGTATTAAGGAAAGGGAGAGAGGAAACATTGAACAAACAATGGAAATTTCATAGCAAGAATGAAAATATCAGGCCCATGCCCCGAAATTAGGGAACATGAAATAATTTTTCATAAAAATTATAAGTTACAGCCCTGAACACATCCTTCCACTGTTTCTTCCTCTCATCCTTTTATTTCATCCTCAGATTCACCATTTCTCTCATGATTATGTATCTGGCATCATTTAAACTGAGATTTTAAGCACAGATATCAGTGTGATGTTACTGATTGAAGGGCCAAACAAAGAATGAGGATTTGGCTCCAATTTTGGACTTCCTTGACTACTGCGCATGCGCAGTGGATAAAAGTATGGAGGACCACGTAGAACATCTAATTTTTGGATTTTGATGCAAATTTTGGGGATTGGGGGGGGGGGGGGGGGCAAAATTTGTGCTTGGCCCTAGAATATTAGAGTTAGCAGCAGCTAAGTCTGGGTCATTGGTACAGTATAAAAGTAGTATGTTTTCTGGAGGCCTTGTGTCTTGTTAACCCTTTACCTAATATGAAAAGCAGACGACACTTGCCAAAAAAATTCTTGAATAACTAATTTTTTTCATTTTTTGTCTCAAAAACATAAGTTATGACCCCTCATTGGAATAAGCTCGTTTCAACAAGGGGTTACAACCTATGTTTTTGAGACGAAAAAGGAAAAAATAATGAAAATTAATTGGCGATTTTTGAGAATAGCGCTGGCCGGTTTTGGCCGTTATGTTGGGTAAAGGGTTAATGTTACTTACCCTGTATCTGAGACGTAAAACACTTGTCACAAACGAGACATTTTGCCTCTGACTTTGTTTTGGATTTCATGTTCCTGCTAATCCAGTGTGTGCATTTGGGATTTTCCAATGTTTCTGAAAACAAACATTTCCCCATTTCCTTTCACTTTAATTTGTTGACGGTATTTCACAATCGCTAAACATAGCAGATCAAACTTTCAAGTTTGTGTATGGTTTTTCTTGACGTTAACAACATAATTATACATGTTATCAGTGAGCACAGCCATTTTGATAACGGAAATATATGGATTGATTAATGGTCGTTAATGCTCGTATCAGATCGGTTATTTCCATGTTGGGTTACAAAGGCCTAAATATTACAAGTTTCGAAATTTGATTCAAAACGAAATAAAAACTAAAATAAAGAGAAATTTAGTAAGAAATTTGAATTTCATGAAAAGCGAAAGTGATTCTGAACACAGTTTATTAAATTTCCAAACTTTTTCCATACCATTTACATGAAAACATCATATTCCATACCTTTTCCAGGCCTGGAAAATGTTTTTAAAAATTCCATACTTTTTCCAGACTTCCAGACTTGTGTAAGAACCCTGTTTTTTAGAACATTTTAAATGTCAATTTACAAGGAATTTGGAATTGAGTGCTCCGACTCATCCAAAAATATCCCTTCCTGGCTGTTCCTGGATGAATCGATCAGCAAGCTTTTCGGAAAAGTTACCCAGTACAAGGATCAATATCACTTTTGGAATCACTTTCTATACATATAATTATTTTACTTTATTATTTTATTATTATTATACATCTAATTTTTCAGTCAAAGCATCACCAGAATGGCTTGGAATAGCATGAACTTCTGGTACTGCTGATAAAGCCGGCACTGAATCGCTTGTAACACTATTGAAGGCAAAGTGGTGTGCCAAAGCGTGACGTTATTTAGGAAGCTACTGAGGGATATTCCTTGTTATCCACCAAGTCGATGGATATCAAGAAATATCTTTTAAATAATTTGCAATAATTCACAGGCTAGCATATAATAAATATATATATGTTCCAAAACATACAAACATGAAACAGATAAAAGATATTGCCAAGAGGCAATCTTTTCTGTTGTGATAAAATCTGCCCTGATCCTATGGGTACATCCACTATCCCAAATAACTAAAAATAATGGAGTCAAGCTACATTTTTCTAACATGATAAAAGATGTGTTAATACCCTTTAAGTTAACTTACAACAGCCAACATACTCTACCTCAATGACTGTCTGTACTTTGCAATGGCATAGTCTGTATTTCCAATATCTTGCTGTAATTTTGCAATGTTGTAATGAACCTGTAAGACATTAATAACTGTATGTGAAGAATAGATAATCACCATAACAACCATAGAGTGAAGTCTCCATTCAGCCCAAAACTCAATAGTCTGTCCAGTGATATAAAAAAGCAAAAGCAAAATTTCAGCCAACTGACCTCCAGGTTGAATCCACGGCCAGAGGCCCATTAACTGGAACTTTGCTTATGGTTCCTTTGTCTTTTCATGGAATTTAAGAGTATTTTTTTTTGAGAGGGGTATTTAGCAGCCTTCCACTTTCCAATCACTGTTGCAAGGGTTGTTATACTTGTCATGAAAACAAGTCTTTTTATTTTTCCCATACTTTTGCCAGACATGTTAGCCCAGTTTTTATACCCATACAAGTACAATTGGTGAAAATTGGAAATTTAATATAAATTTCCATATTTAACATACCTACAACAGGTACAGGCCAGCTGGCTACTGAATTCAATAGAATCGGGGCAAACACTTAAATTTTAAACACATTCCTCCCCTCCTCCCCCCCCCCCCCCCACAGCTAAAAAATTCAGCTGATATAACAAACAAGAGGTCACAAGGGGCCTTAATCGCTGACCGGCCAAACTGGTTCAAAGAAGTATTTGGGGTCACATTCAGTTAGACATGGTTCATCAACACTACAAAGGAATGAAGTCATGAGAGGCAAATTTTATGGAAAAACACTAAGGAATGGATTTGAACAAACCTAAACGTAAGGTTGTCAAAAAGTTCACTGGCCCATACTAGCTGGTGCTAACTCAAAAATTAATCCAGGGCCAAACACAAATTTTGCTTCCTCATCCCCCAAATTTGCATGCAAAACCGATAATTTTATGTCCTATCTGGTCTTCCATACTTTTGCGAACTGCGCATGCACAGTATCCGGGAAGACACCAAAATTTGCGCCATCCATCATTCTTTCTAAAAACTGCCAGCTAAATGTTGTAAAAAGCGGGGAGGTATGAGTGCCCACTCATGGGAGGGCCATCCCCGTCTGGGCCATTGGTAAGTACAAAAAATATACAAATTACTATGAATTTATAATATTTTTATACAACAACCAATGGCCCAGACTAGCTGAATCGTAATCACTTCATAAAGGATATCTCCTCCAGGAGAATAGGAGAGAAGGGAATTATATATGTCTTTCTCATTTGCGAGAAATGAGAAAGACGTAACACCAACAATGTAAGTGAACATTACATATTATATATAGTACTCAAAGTTTGCTGAGCACCAAATATTTGACACATCATTGTGAAATTTGCTTGTGACATATTTGCGATATTTTTGGTGGATATGATTGAGGAATGTATTGAGATGGTCCCCAGTATTTAGCTCTCTTGACAGGCAGACTTTTCGTGACAGTCATGGAAAGCATGTACCCCTTGATTTTCATGACGTTTTCGTAAACTGTCTACAGTACATGACATGTGTAGGGTATTCAATCTTCATTTCAACACAAACCCTTGTGATTTAATGATTGAATATGGCAAATGCAAATGTAAGAAGACATTTGTCTGAAGCAGAAATGTGGCGGGCTGAAGGGATGGTGGAGCAAGGGGCTACCCATCGTCAGGTTGGTGAAGCCCTTGGTGTGCACCATATGGTGATTACCAGAGCCTGGGCAAAATTTCAGTGGTATGGCACACCAGTAAGACGGCATGGTGGTGGCAGAGACAGGGCAGCATCTGCAGCTGAAGACCAGTTTTTGATCATTCAGGCCCGTAGGAATCGCTTTGCCACAGCAACCCACCTTCGCAGTGACCTTCAGAATGCATCCGGGGTAAATGTTTCGATGCAGACTATCTGGGCAAGGTTGCACGAAGGTGGTGAAGCCCTTGGTGTGCACCATATGGTGATTACCAGAGCCTGGGCAAAATTTCAGTGGTATGGCACACCAGTAAGATGGCATGGTGATAGTAGAGACAGGGCAACACATGCAGCTGAAGACCGGTTTCTGATCATTCAGGCCCATAGGAACCGCTTTGCCACAGCAACCCACCTTCGCAGTGACCTTCAGAATGCATCCGGGGTAAATGTTTCGACGCAGACTATCTGGGCAAGGTTGCACGAAGGTGGTCTCCAATCGGGAAGACCATGTATTTGCATTCCGCTCTCCCAGAACCACCACCAGGCACGATATGAATGGGCCATGGACCACGTTGGATGGACCAGAGACGATTGCTGACCTGTCCTTTTTACAGATGAGTCAAGGTACTGCAAGGCGTTCTAGGGTATGGAGAAGACCAGATGAGCGATTCCATGCAGCCAACATTGCTGAGGATGACTGCTATGGTGGACGGTCAATCATGGTCTGGGGTGGCATCAGCACGGATGGACATACAGAGCTCTGTGTCCATCAACGTGGTACATTGATTACACAGTGGTATATTGATGAGATCCTGGATGTCCACGTCAGATTGTATGCAGGTGCAGGGGGTGATAGATTCATTCTGATGGACGATAATGAGAGTCTTCATGTTGCCCATGCTGTCAGGGAGTACAGACAGATGGAGGGGATTAAGCGTATGGACTGGCCTGCAAGATCCCCTGACCTCAATCCAATCGAATGTGTCTGGAATAGGTAGCAGCTTGCAATTTCAGCCCGTCCAGCCCAGCCAAGAAGTGTCCAGGAGCTTGGTGCCATGCTGGTCCAAGAATGGAACAACATCCCACAAAGGACCACCAGGAACCTGATTGGGAGCATGAGAAGGCATTGTCAAGCTGTAATTGACAGTAATGGGTCTCATACTAAATACTGAACCCATACCAGTTTGTTCCGTGAACTTTTTGACAAATTGAAAACTGTCCTCTTTTACCAATAATTTCCATTTTCCATGGTTATAGTATTCAAAAGCTAAACAAGAGGCCCCAGGGGGCCTGAGGGCGCTCACCTGACATGGTAGCCTAAATATCAACCCAGAGAATTGATTTCCACAAGTTGCATCTGCTCCTCCTAAGAAAAGCTGAAACCAAATATCCAAATATTCTGACCAGTGGATCTGAAAAAAGATTTTTAAAGAATATTCCTCATACTGAACTAAGTCATAATTTGGGCTCCCACAGGGAGCCCATATATGAACCCAGGGACTTGGCTTTAACAAACCTGAATCTCACACCCCTAAGGATTCTGCACACCAAATATCAAAACATTCCGACTGCTGGATCTGAAGAAGAAGATTTTTAAAGAAAATTCCTCATTTTGAACCAAGTTACAATTCGAGCAATTCGGGACATGGCTTGAACAAACTTGAATCTTACCCCCCTAAGGATGCTGCATAAAAAATATCAAAAGCATTCATCTGCTGGATCTGAAGATTTTTAAAGAAAATTCCTCATTTTGAACTAAGTTGTCATTCAGGCTCCCATAGTGAGCCCAAATATGAACCAAGGAACTTGGCTTGAACAAACTTGAATCTCAGCCCCCTCAGGTTGCTCCATGCCAAATATCAAAACATTCCAACTGCTGAATCTGAAGAAGAAGATTTTTAAAGAAAAATTCCTCATATTGACTAAGTTATAATTTGGGCTCTCACAGGGAGCCCAAATATGGACCCATGGACTTGGCTTTAACACACTTGAATCCCCCCCCCCCCCCCCCCCCCCCAAGGATGCTACTCACCACATATCAAATCATTCCGACTGCTGGATCTGAAGAAGAAGATTTTTTTAAGAAAATTCCTCATTTCAAACAAAGTTACAATTCAAGCTCCCACAGTGAGCACAAATATGGACCTAGGGACATGGCTTGAACAAACTTGAATCTCACCTCCCTAAGGATGCTGCATACCAAATATCACAAGATTCTGCCTGCTGGATCTTGAGAAGAAGATTTTCAAAGAAATTTGCCTGAAATGCACTAAGTTCGAATTTGGGCTTCTATAGTGAGCCCAAATATGAATCCAGGTGGCCGATTTGAACAAACTGGAATCAGATCCACCCCACAATGTTGCATACCAAATATCAAAAGATTCTGCCTGCAGGATCTGGAGAAGAAGATTTTTGAAGAAATTTGCCTGAAATGCACCAAGTTCAAATTCGAGCTTCTATAGTGAGCCCAAATATGAATCTAGGGAGCCGATTTGAACAAAATAGAATCAGATCCACCCCACGATGTTGCATACCAAATATCAAAAGATTCTGCCTGCTGGATCTGCAGAAGAAGATTTTTTAAGAAATTTGCCTGAAAAGCACTAAGTTCAAATTTGGGCTCCTATACTGAGCCCAAATATAAACCCAGGGAGCCTATTTGAACAAACTTGAATCAGATCCACCCCACAATGTTGCATACCCAATATCAAAAGATTCTGCCTGCTGGATCTTGAGAAGAAGATTTTCAAAGAAATTTGCCTGAAATGCACTACGTTCAAATTTGGGCTCCTATACTGAGCCCAAATATAAACCCAAGGGGCCGATTTGAACAAACTTGAATCAGATCCACCCCACAATGTTGCATACCAAATATCAAAAGATTCTGCCCGCTGGATCTGGAGAAGAAGATTTTCAAAGAAATTTGCCTGAAATGCAGTAAGTTCAAATTTGGGCTCCTATACTGAGCCCAAATATAAACCCAGGGGGCCGATTTGAACAAACTTGAATCAGATCCACCCCACAATGTTGCATACCAAATATCAAAAGATTCTGCCTGCTGGATCTGCAGAAGAAGATTTTTTAAGAAATTTGCCTGAAATGCACTAAGTTCGAAATCGGGCTCCTATACTGAGCCCAAATATGAACCCAGGGGGCCGATTTGAACAAACTTGAATCAGATCCACCCTCCAATGTTGCATACCAAATATCAAAAGATTCTGCCTGCTGGATCTGGAGAAGAAGATTTTTTAATGTTTTTCCCATTGCCTATAGTGTTAAAAAGTGCTGACTCAGCACTTTTTCAAAGTCCCGAAACTGTACCCTATGATAAAACCGATGGCAATTTTTTTTTACCAATTCTTTCTGTTTGTCCTAAGGAAGCTTCACACCAAATAAAAATTCTCGGTGCCGTGCAGTTTTGGAGATATGGGCGTTTTAATTTTTTTCTATTTTTAGCTCCTGCGGTTCCCATGGGGCTACGGGAAAAAAAAAATCAGCATAAATTAGGTACTTATGACCCAATAAGCCCTCACATAAAATTTGGTTCAAATCAGCCTCTCGGTTTGGAAAATAGAAATTTTGGGCGGGGCCAAAAATTTTGCCCCTCCCATAACGACGCCAAGTATAGCCCCACAAACTTCTCTTGAACAAATCTGAGTCTATACCTCAAAAGGAAGCTGCACACCAAATATCAAGTCTCTGCTACTGCTGGTTCATGAGAAGAAGATTTTTTAAGATTTCAGCACACTTTTTGGGTGTGGCCCTACCCACGGGCAGGGGCAACTTGATTTGAACAAAATCAAATTGTGATGTCATAACAAACTATTATCTCAAATATCAATTAAATTGGTTCAGCGGTTTGGGAGGAGAAGACGCAAACACCATGTTCACGGACGACAGACGACGGATGCCGGACGACGGACGGTGAGTGATCACTATAGCTCTCCTGACTGAAAGTCAGGTGAGCTAAAAATAATGTCAAACACAAATAAAATCTTAATTTCTGTGCTCAAATCATTAAAGATATAATTAAATAAAAAATATGCACACTTTTCATCACAATATTTCAACTAAAACGTAAAACAGTTAGTTGGATATACTTGGTGCTTAGCAAACTTTGAGAAGTATAATTCTCCATTTTATGCCAGCATAACCCCTTATGCTAATT